>OX155967.1:14094815-14273012 GCA_944548615.1 Micropterix aruncella
CGGCATAATTTAATGACAGACCACGGCAATTTATTGGAATTTCTTGCAATATCGCCGCGCTCGACAAAAAGTACTGTAACTATGGAACTACTATAGAAATCATAAAAAGAATAACTATGCAATGATCGCATTGAAATTTCGTATATAGAATATTGAAATGTCATTCCGTAAAACAATTAGATAATTATGAATATGAGAAAGTCGAAAAAGCGAAAAAAACTGGCATTTCTAACTTGTACTTGTCTTACGGATAAATAGGAAACCCTATTTAGAAATTGTAAATACTATCGTTATCTTTATTAGATTCTCTATCAAAGGTAAAATTTCTTTTTGCTTCTTTACATACAAAAATATTTAGATATTAGCTCATAAAAACCAATAAAATAATATTAATGCGCGCTTCGGGAGTAAGCCGCCAATATTGGTCGTTACATAGTCAATGGTGTTCTGATGTGCAAACCAAATTTGGTCGTTACGTAGCCGAAGGGACAAGTCTATATTTTACCATATAGACTTGTTTGAAATTGCTATCTAATGGGCTACTGAACATAAAAAGAAGATTAAACAATGTTTGAAACTATGAGTGCCATCTACACGTCGCATTTCATAGTAAAATACTAGCTGCCAAAACGCAGTATGGCATTGAGCAATCTAATACCCTATATCAGGGGTCGGCCAGTAATTTCAAGTGGGGTCCTAATACCGTTACATTTTTTTATCGAGGTCCAGAAAAAAAACTCATAATAATTACTAATTTTCTAAAATTTGCAATATTTTAAAAAAGGGAACAATTTGCTGGGTTTTTATTTAAGACTTTGCGTATTTCCGACGATAATAATCATTCAATTGCATAGATAGGTAAGTTATTTAACAATATTTGGCGATTCAAGTTTCAACCTTCCGCGTTCCGGATCCAGACCGGGTCCGCCTGTTGCCGACAGAGGCCCTATAATATAAAGTTCTCCCTGTGGCCCGGCCTAATGGTTCTACTTAAGGAACAAATTATTGGCCGGAAACTTAATAGTGGTTACGTTTTGGACTAACAAATATTCTCACAATGGTAACTTTACCAAGATATTACTATGTAAAACTATTCATCTACTAAACCAGTCATTGAGTACAGAAATATATGCAAGTATCTCGAAAACAACACAGAAAAATCAGCAGCACGGATAGTGGCGCAGATCAGTGTCACAAATCAGTACGGAAAGTGGAGTGACTTTTGTCACTTTAAAATGCTAAAATCAGACGTTGTGTATCAAGTGCTAAAATCAGACGTTTAATTCACAGACGGAACGTCAAAATCAGTGCGTATGACATTTTTTTAATCTGTTAAACGGGGGTCTCTTTTTAATTGCGCAACATCCAATGGGAGCGCACTTTTTCGTATAGTCTTATTATTACATGTCATTTGCCAGCAACTTGCCCTTGATGGGCGGCATGGTTAATCTAAGAGAAAAAATATGATGCAATACTTGACATAATGTTTGTATTGACATCATCAGTAGTTGACATCCATGTCAAATATTGCTTCTAGTAACAGCAATGAAACATAAAATATCTCAAATTTGAAGTTTCCAAAGCCATTTCCTTTTAGATTTAGCATTAAAATGACCAATTTTAGTAGTGTGTTTTTTTTTAATAGGCGACGTAGCAATACTTAGATGGCACTTAACCCCTCGCGTACCAGACGGCCCGAAATGGCCAGAATTGATAATTACCGTAGAACCCCAGACGGCCCGAAATGGCCACGCGAGGCCGACCGCCAATAATGGATTATTTGATCTTACTGTCTCGCACCAACCACTTAGCCAGTAGTATGTGCGAGGAGCGGAGAAAATTCTCTACCGTTTGGTAGCCAGATAAGTATTTTTCGTCACGTTGACTAGCCACTACAAATTTTTGAAGACCATAGTGCCGCGATCGCTCGGCCGGTGAACAAGACGTTCGAGACGTCAAGAGAAAAAACGTTCGTTTGTGTATTAAAAGTGATTATATCGTCATAATCGTAAGTTCTTTATATATTATAATGATACTATTATTTATTCGAGTAGAAATTTCATACCGAGGGCTTACCGAAATGAGTATTTTGAACAAAAATATTTCAAGTGCGAATTGCACCTGCGCAAATTACGGGCGTTGGCCATTTTTGTGACGTGTTTTTTCAATGTTACAAAGTAGATTCTGTGAGAAATTGTATTTATACAAGTGCTAAATGTAATATTCAACGATTTTCATGTGAAATTCTAATGATTTCTTGCTTATTTGTTTCGTTTTTCGATGTTGATACCCTATATTCGCAATACGCCGTAACGGCCGGTTCAAAAGCGCGCTAAACATTCTGGATAAATCCAGATTTAGTAAGGAAGCCATGTCGAATACTATAATCGATTGTTGTTGAAATTGCAATTACATATTGAAAACATCGAAATATATTTGTGTAATGGGTTGTGAAATCGAACGAATTTACCGCGTGAAGTTTGTAACACCCGACGTTTCAACGATGTTGCAACCGAACGTATTTATAGTTCGAAAAATAATATTTATTTTCAAAAAGCATGCCTGCATGTACCGTGTAGGTACGTACGTACGTACGTATATATATATATATATATATATATATATATATATATATATATATATATATATATATATATATATATATATATATATATATATATATATATATATATATATATATATATATATATATATATATATATATATATATATATATATATATATATATATAAAAAGATAAAAAACGAATTTACCGCGTGAAGTTTGTAACACCCGACGTTTCAATGATGTTGCAACCGAACGTTTTTATTTCAAAATCGCATGTATTAGTTCGAATATATATATATATATATATATATATATATATATATATATATATATATATATATATATATATATATATATATATATATATATATATATATATATATATATATATATATATATATATATATATATATATATATATATATATATATATATATATATATATATATATATATATATATATATATATATATATATATATATATATATATATATATATATATAAATATATATACGTACGTACACGGTACATGCATGCATGCTTTTTGAAAATAAACATTATTTTTCGAACTAACACATGCGATTTTTAAATAAAAACGTTCGGTTGCAACATCGTTGAACGTCGGGTGTTACAAACTTCACGCGGTAAATTCATTTTTTTATTTTATTTACATTTTTTGTTTTCTTTATTGTTGTAGAATATGTCCAAGCCATGGCGTGCGGGTTCTTCTCCTCCGCCTCATATTTTAAAAATGTTGTTCGAGTCGGACGACGAGGAGGAGGAGGAGGAGAACCTTTCGGGTCACTCTTCCGGCGACGAAGATGTAGTAGAGCCGCTTCCACGCCATCTATTGGAGGCGGATGAGCTGCTGGGCTCGGACGACGAGGCGTATTTTCCAATGACTGAGCGACTTTTGTAAGTATAATTAGGAATATTACAATTATATTTGAGGATGTCAAGTAAAATTATTGCGTTTTTTTCTACAGGCCCTCGCCACTTCGTTCCGTGTCCCCCCAGCCGTCTACTAGCGCCGGAATCAGTGGCCCGAGCAGCTTTCATCAGTCGGAGGTGGTGAGAGAGGTAAGAAAGATTACAAAAATATGGTTAGAAGATTCTTGGAGGTTTTATTATAACTAACGAAATTCTTGTAATTTTCAGAGGTCTCCGTTGCGGCCTCCGTTGCGGCCTACCTCTGCGGCTGCATCTTTTGGTGCCTCGTCCTCGTCCGCGTCTCCTTCGCCCGCATCCACGTCACCGACCAGGCCGAGTGTACTCGCTCAAAGGTAGTATTTTTTACCACTATTATTTTACAATACTACACAAAATTAAAATGCTAGAGAACTTTTTAAATATACTACTGTGAAATCGAAGGCTATCGCGGTTTTTTGACATTATAAATAAATAAAGGTAATAACGATTCAAATTCGTTTTTATCTTTATTTATTTATAAATATACTACTATTACTATAGTTGCTACAAAAAGTACATTAGGCAGAAAAGGCAGAAAAGTACTGCAGGTGGTACTACCAATTTAGAAATAAGAATATTGTTTTATGTTTAGGTCGGTTGATTTGGACGCGGGACGGAGGAGCCGTGGAGGAGCAGGCCCAAGAAGAGGAGCAGGCCGAGGTAGAGGGGCGGCAGCGGCAAGCAGGCCAGGTAGTAGGAGCAGAGGTAGCCGCGCTGCACGGGTTGTGCATGCCGAGAGAGAATGGCGGCTTGGAGATATGGTTATGGAAGCATTTTTGATTGATGAAGATTTTCCGGAAAGTGTGAAAGATAAGATGAATAATTATGAGCATAATAGGGTATTGCGAGAAAGTAAAAGAGCGAATATAGATGCACAAGCGGAACTAGCGAGGCAACTGTTTGGTGGGGACGTGGGGGCGACGGAATTCGAATGGAGGCCAATGGCCACATTCGAAGGCCGGGCGGAGGAATTCCTGCCGAACCCCGGCCCTGTCAATCCAGCTGCAAGTATGTATGAAGCTTTTCGCATTTTCTGGGACGACGACATTCTGGCGCATATCGTTTGTGAGACCAATCGATATGCGATAGAAGTGAAGGCGACTTCGGAGCCGTTTGCGAGAAGTTGGTACGACACTAACGCCGATGAAATAATGGTACTATTTGCATTTTGGATGATGCTTGGCATCCTTCCAATGCCTACTATTAAATCTTGTTTCGCGAATCATCCGCTGCTAAAAGCAGGCTCGTTTAGCACTTTATTCACACGTTCTCGTTTTGAAAACCTAACACGAGCTCTACACTTTGTAGACAATACAACCCGCACAGCAGAATCATCAAAACTGTTCTGCATCGGCCCAATACTCGAGCACCTGAATGCAAAGTTTCAGGGGGCTTACGTAATGGAGCGAAACATAGCGATCGATGAGTCTCTGACATTGTGGAAGGGTAATCTGTCCTTCAGGCAGTTTATCAAGACGAAGGCCGCTAGATTCGGAATAAAATCCTTCGAAATCTGCGAATCGACTACGGGTTACATGTGGTCATTCGTAATCTACACGGGCAAAGATTTAAACGACCTACTTGATATCCCTAAGACTACTCAAATTGTAACTAATCTCATGAGACCTCTTCTCAATAAGGGCCATAAACTTTTTATGGACAATTGGTTTAATTCCCCTATTTTATCTAGGTTCCTTAAACGGAACCACACCGATTGTGTTGGCACCATGCGCAAATCGCGCAAGAATGTGTCCCCTGCCATTCAGTTTGCGACTCCCTCGGAAGGTACATTCGTAGCTCGACATGCCGGAGATGTAGTCTTGATGGTTTACCAAGACAAAAACACCGTCTACACTACATCCACATGCCACGGCACAGAAGTGGTCCGTGTGGATGGCAGACCTGGTAAGCCGTTGAACTACAAACCGGCGGTTATTTGCGAATATAACCGTTTCATGGGAGGAGTAGACAGGAAAGACCAAATGTTGGAACCTTTCCTTATCGAACGAAAAAGGAATCGCAAGTGGTATAGGAAGCTGTTCAAAAGGCTACTTAACGTGTCCATTTTAAATAGTTGCATTATTTACCATAAGTCTACTGCAACACCAATAAAGCAGCAGGCCTTACGCCTGGACTTCATAAACTCAATATTAGAGAATCATTTGCCTAATGTGCCTCGTCTGCGTAAACACCATACACGCCATGACCAAACATTTCCCTACGAGCGGTTTGACGGAAATCAACATTTTATTGTTAGATCCGTCAACGCTGGAATAGTGGTCCGGTCAAATTGCTTGTGGTGCACTGTCCGCGAAGATACCCGATCGAGGACCGTATATAAATGTAAAACTTGTGACGTTCCACTGTGCCTGGAAGGTTGCTTTGAAAGGTTTCACACACGGTCCTAAGTTTGATATACCACTTGCCTTCTTTCTTCGTTCGTTAGTAAATTATTTTTTTTTCATTCCCTTTGTTAAATTTACACTGATTTCATTTCCACAGTTAGATCGCGATAGCTTCTTCGATTTAACGTTTGTGATTTTGCTTTCTCGGTTTTGTTTCAATTTTTGGCCGTGTAGATATAATCGTAGTTTCGTTTACAGTACTATCCTTTTGTTACTATCCGTTTATGTAGTGTCCTCATTTCAACTGCGATAGTTGGCGATGAATGAAGTGATTGAATGAATCTGTATAATCTGGGGTTTATATTCTTATGATAACTTGTCACTGTTACGTTGTTAAATTTACAAAGTATACTGTTTGAATATAATGTATAATATTCCTATTGATAAACTGTCATTACTACTGTAATTACTACGTTGTAAAAACTGTATTTACAAAGTATACTGTTTCAATATAATGTATAATATTCCTATTGAAAAACTGTTATTACAACTGTTTCTGGGGTAAATGCCTTGCCGCTGCCGTCCTTAGTTGTTCTATGAGTCCCCAGTCGTAGACACCGCCGCCTGCAGAGTTTCTTATTTTTTCTATTGTCTGAAAAACGTAGCTTCCTTGGCGATAAGACTTTGTTAGGAATGAAGTTTGTTAGAATGGTGCGAAAGAAGAGCGAAACTTTGTGCGAAACAAGAGCGAAAGAAGAAAACAAAGTCTTATTTTTGCTATTATCTATTGTAAACTGTACTTTCCTTGTCATTAGTGAAAAGGTTACATACATTTTGAACCTGTAATTTATAAACTGTAACTGAAAATATTCTGTGTCATAGCAACATTTGCTGTAAAATGTTATGTGATATGTATGTAAAATCATACTTTGTGAAATAATGTCCTAAAACATGTCACTATAAATGCAATATAAAATGGAAGACTATCGCGGTTCTTTGACATGATAAATAAGATAAAAAACGAATTTACCGCGTAAAGTTTGTAACATCCGTCGGTTCGGCGACGTTGCAGCCGCCGTTGTCGCTTTTTTATCTTATTTATAATTATGTTATGTTATCTAAATAATCAATAAAATAAAATAAAGGCACTGCTCTGTGGTTTCTTGCTGGTTCTTCTTTGGGAGTAGCTTAGTCCTGAACCAGTGGTAGGAAAAAAATAGACCATTACATATGAATAAAGAATTTCTAAATTTTACGTGAATAATGTTTATTTTCATTTTTTGGCCTAATTCCACTCTGTCCTAATTCCAAATCCATGTTCGAAACGTCGAGTGGTGGAACGCCTTGTTCTGCTGGAACGCCTTGGTAACGTATTAATTGATTTTAAAATATCTTCATTATCATACTTTTTCATAATCATAGATCATAACCAACATTAGCGTGAAGTCGTTTTATCAATTTTTAGAGGATATACTATAATATTACTATATAAAAAACTATACTATTTTTCAAAAGATGAATTCGTGAATTTAAATCTTGTAGGTCGTTTTTGGTCATTTTCTAGGCCTCGTACGGAAAAAAGTCGTACTTGACTTTCGTCTCCGTTTGCCTTATAGAACTACAATCAGTGCTCAGAACCATTGAAATTTAAAAAAAACCTAGAATTTTTCAAAACGTCATCACTGCTTTCTGCGAGCGTCTTATGCAACGACGTTTTGGTCCTTTTGCAGGCCTCAAATTAGTTTCTAGGCCACAATTTCGACTCAATTTCACTCAATTTTGCTTACTGTACGATATTCAGAGCGCAGAACCATTGAAATTTAAAAAAAACTATACTATTTTTCAAAAGATGAATTCGTGAATTTAAATCTTGTAGGTCGTTTTTGGTCATTTTCTAGGCCTCGTACGGAAAAAAGTCGTACTTGACTTTCGTCTCCGTTTGCCTTATAGAACTACAATCAGTGCTCAGAACCATTGAAATTTAAAAAAAACCTAGAATTTTTCAAAACGTCATCACTGCTTTCTGCGAGCGTCTTATGCAACGACGTTTTGGTCCTTTTGCAGGCCTCAAATTAGTTTCTAGGCCACAATTTCGACTCAATTTCACTCAATTTTGCTTACTGTACGATATTCAGAGCGCAGAACCATTGAAATTTAAAAAAAACTATACTATTTTTCAAAAGATGAATTCGTGAATTTAAATCTTGTAGGTCGTTTTGGGTCATTTTCTAGGCCTCGTACGGAAAAAAGTCGTACTTGACTTTCGTCTCCGTTTGCCTTATAGAACTACAATCAGTGCTCAGAACCATTGAAATTTAAAAAAAACCTAGAATTTTTCAAAACGTCATCACTGCTTTCTGCGAGCGTCTTATGCAACTATTTAATTATATAATTGAAATGACGGAAATGGGCTTCGGCCTAACAGTATTTGCTATCAGAAAAGTTGCTTATGACTTAGCCGCCGCAAGTGGTCGCAAAAACTTCCTGAACTCGGGCAAAAACATAGCCAGCAAATGGTGGTGGGCTAGCTACAAAGAAAGGTATGGTTTAAGTCTGAGAGTTCCTGAAAATTTGTCTGCATACAGGGCCTCAATGGCTAACCCAACGATATTGGCAGATTACTACCTGAAGTTGGACCACTTGACAACTGAATTGGGCATCAAAGACATGCCAGATCGCATTTGGAATTGCGATGAGACTGGCATGTCTTATGTAGTAAAACCCGGCCGTGTAGTCACAGCGATAGGTAAGAAATACGTCTATAATAGAACGTATGCAGAAAGAGGAGAGACTCACACAGTTTTGGCATGTATCTGCGCAAACGGAACATGGATCCCGCCGATGATAATTTTTAAGGGCGTACGTTGGACTGACATACTGGCAAGAGACAGTCTTCCCAATTCGTTGGTGAAACTCTCCCCGAAAGGATGGATAAACACCGAACTGTTCGTGGAATGGTTTAAGTTTTTCATTTCCGCAATATCTCCACAGCGACCAATAATCCTTTTGATGGATTCGCACGCAGCCCACATCGGTCCTGAAGTCGTTGAACTGGCTAAGGAAAATCGAATTTACCTATTAACTTTTCCAGCGCACTGCACTCATATCTTGCAACCTTTGGACGTCGGTGTTTTCAAACCACTTAAGGATTACTGGCGGAAAGGCATAAATGAATACATGCGACAGTACCCAGGCGACAAACCCAACAGGACCAACTTCCACTCCATTCTGAATCCGGCCTATGTAGCTAGTTTCACATCCAAAAACATAATAAATTCGTTCAAAAAAACAGGCATATGTCCTCTGGACAACAACGCTGTCAATCAGTTGGCTCTAGCGCCTTCCATGTTAACTGAGAAAGCATTGACAGTCGATGGTAGTTGTGGAACTGAGCCAAACATTATTAGCGTTTCCACAACCCTTGAAAATGTTCCAGTTGATCCTGTCGCCTCCATTCTAACGAAACCTAAACGGCCAGAGAAGAAAGTTACAAAAAGGAGAGCCAAAGACTCGTCCGCTAAATGTTTGACACCTTTAAGAGATACAAACTTGAATGTACCGTCGGCTTCAACAGTTCCAGTTGCCAGCTGTTCAAACTGTCTGAGTGTCGCGAGCTCATCGAGGGGTTCCGATGATTCTGAAACCAAGACGACGGGACTGAAGAAAAAATTGGTTCAGAAAAAGGCCATCTTGAAAACTGTTCAGAACAAGGAAAACTCGCGCCATCTTGACGACTGGGAATGTGGTCTGTGTAATGGTCTGTATTCTCAAGATGTAACCGCTAAAAATGGAGCTCAATGGATCCAGTGCTCTTACTGCACTGTGCCTTACCACAACGACTGCCTTGGGTGTGATTTGGACACAGAAGAACAATTATATTTCAGGTGTGAATATTGTGAATAAACAAAAAAGTGCTAAAATTATACAAACTCTTATGTCTCCTGTTGTTGTTTGTATTCCTAAACTCGTTTGATATTGTTTTAGGAGTGGAATATGCTCCTTTCGATTTACCTCAAATAAAACAGAATTTAACCTCACAAATATTTGTTTATACTGATTGTCACCAATTTACCAACCCCTTATCACCAAATTTCCGACCGATGTCACCAAATTACCTTTGTCGGCTGATACCACATACTAATTAATAAATAATTATGTAGACGCTTTACAACAACTACTGATTATTCATAACTAAGCTCAAACATAGAAGTATACAACATGAGGATAACGAGCTGGTATCATTTATTTTTATATGAACTATTTCATTATTTTGAAAATTATCACCAACATACCTTACCTTACCCTATAACAAGATGCATCCATTCTCCCTGTTCTTCAAATATTCCAACAATCCAGAAGCTATGTTTACAGAAGCTAATTTGAGCAAGAGGGCGTCTCAGGATACTGCCACGTTTGAGCTTGAGATTTTATACCCAGACGGAAGAAAAATCAGCCCCGAAAAGAAAAAAGACCTTCTATGCCTCCTAGACTTTGTGCCACCTGTATATCACTGTTTTTACCAACAGCTTTTGATCTCTTCCAATGTAAGGAATGAACTAGATGGCGCAATAAGTGATTCGTCAACTGAGTAATAAAGTAAGAATTAGTTAGATAATAAGAACAGTGAAATTTAACATATAAGATACCAAGTAAAAATAGTAAACAAGCAAGTAGGAAGTTTAATTTGTTTTTTTTATTAGTATTATATGTCTTAAGAACGATTAAAAAAAAAATTAATTCAATAAAACTGATTTGATTTGTGCATTTGGCCTATTATTCATATTTTTTTCATAGGTAGGGTAGACTGGGGACGGTTAAAACACGTCATGATTGAAACATCTCAATTTTCTTGTAAACTATAATACCTACGAGTATAAGGTAACAACCGTCGACCCGTCAGGCAGGTTGGAACCTGTCGTCAGTAGCGGCCCTGCCGGCAAGCGAAGCACTCGCCGACTGAGCACATAATAGGATTTCGCGCTCTAATGGTAAGTACGTGCAATGTTTTACTTTATTTTATAGCTTTTATTACTCTTAGAGCTTGGTGAAACTTTTTATCCTATTGTATTAATTACTTATTTATTAGTATTTATACTGTGTTTCAGTCAGGCTAATGTCGGTTTAAAACCGTTTTTTGGACCTTGAAATAAAAAGTGTTGTATGGGTACGTTTGAAACAATTTTCTGTGGACGATTGAAACGTTTCAATCGTCCCAATGTTTCAACCGTTCCCAATATTTTTGAAGTGGTGCTTCTATAGCCAAGTTTCGAAAAAGAATCAAAGTTGTGACGAAGATCTGGATGAAATTTTTCAAATGACGTAGATAATGACCTGGAATTCTTGAACTGTTCGCCCTAGTATCGTATGTATATGATAGTTGTATATCTCGAACAATTATCTCATGTACTTACCTACCTACTCGTAAATGTTGTTCGAAATTTAAAATTGACGTGTGCGACTTTAGGGCAGGCGGTTCAAAAATCAGGCCTCTGGATTAACACATGCAATACTTTTTATTTCGATCGTTTAGAGTTTAGGCCATTCCACGGGATATTATTAAAATGAAACGTGCATTATTCCGACTCCCACGCGAGCGGTGCCGGGGGCAAAAACCAGTCAGACATCTATCACATCACACAACCTCACATCATCCGTGTATTTTTTCAGATGCCTAGGAAACGAAAGCACGTCACAGACAGAAACACCAAAGATATGTTTGCGTATCAGCAGGCATATGAAGAAATATTGTTAGGAAAATCTTTGAGAAAGGCTGCAGCGATGTTTAATTTAGACCACGTGTCATTAGCAAGATATAAAAAAAAGAGAGAAAGTGCACCAGAAGGTATGTCCGTTGATTCTATAACCATGGGATATAATTCGGCGAAAAAAGTATTTACTTCTTCTCAAGAAACCGAAATTGCAAATTATGCAATTAAATCAGCTGACATTTACTTTGGATTATCCAGCAAAGACTTAAGACAACTCGCCTTTGATTTGACTACACGTTACAAACTAGCAAGGCCAGCTTCATGGGACAATAATGGTACCGCCGGAATAGAATGGCTACGAGGCTTTTTAGACCGCCACCCAGAATTATCGGTCAGGTGTGCTCAAGCCACTAGCTTGGCACGAGCCACGAGCTTTAATAAATACAATGTTGATAAATTCTTCGATAATTTATCTGATGTAATGGATCGTTACCAGTTTGAACCAAAGGATATCTATAATGTCGATGAGACCGGTGTTACAACCGTACATAAGCCTAATCGTATAGTAGCCAAGAGAGGAACTCGACAAGTAGGTGCATTAACATCGGCCGAATGCGGAACTCTCGTTACAGTCACTGTAGCAGCAAACGCAATTGGAAATTCAATTCCACCCATGTTCATATTCCCACGTGTCAATTACCAAAGTAATTTCTTGAGGGGTGGTCCAATTGGTAGTATCGGTAGTGCGAATAAGTCTGGCTGGATGCAGGAGGATGATTTTCTGTTATTTCTAAAACATTTTCAAAATTACACCAATTCATCTAAAGAACACAAAGTTCTATTGTTACTTGATAATCATTCGTCACATGTTTCTATAAAATGTATTGATTATTGTTATGCCAACAGTATTATAATGCTGTCATATCCCCCGCATTGCAGCCATAAACTTCAGCCTTTGGACCGTTCAGTATATGGACCGTTCAAAAAAGCACTCAATATAGCTTGTGAAGGGTGGATGAGAACAAACCCAGGAAAACCAATGACAATATATGACATCCCAAGCATAGTGGCGACTGCTTTACCTCGAGCTATCACCCAAACTAACATTCAAGCTGGGTTTAGATGTTCTGGTATTTATCCCTATAACAGGGATATATTTAACGATCTGGATTTCGCGCCCTCCTATGTCACAGACAGGGTAATTCCAAATGCATCACGGAAAGACGGAGACAATGACGCAGCAGTAGTTGAAAGATCTGAGAGTTTACAGCCAAGTTCTGCTGCAGAGCCTACAACATGTATTGCAACTTCGTCGAGAGGCTCGATGAGTTTATCAAAGAGTATGCCTTTTCCTACAGAATCTGGTCCTCTTGATTTTGCACCCGTCTACCTCACAGACAGGATAATTAAAAATGCTTCATCGAAGGGCGGTGACGATGATGCAGCAGTAGTTCAAAGCACTGAGAGTTCACAGCCAAGTTCTGCTTCAGAACCTACGACATATATTGCAACTTCGTCGAGAGACTCGATGAGTTTATCGAAGAATATGCCTTTTCCTACAGAATCTGATCCTCTTGAGATTAACAAGACGGGTACTTTGATTACATCGTCATATAATTGTGATCAAGAATTACCTGCTGATTCTATTTCTGATACCAATTATTCCAAGTTTTCCGTATCTTCAATAAGTAACACATTTCTCCCAGAAAGCGTACGACCATTCCCCAAAGCGCCACCTAAGAAAACATCTGCCAGAGCTTCAAGGAAGAGAAAATCAACTATTTATACAGACACGCCGGAAAAAGAAAATATAAGAAAAGAAACTGAAGTAAGAGAAAAAAAACGAAATCCCAGTAAGATAAAAAAGAACATGACGAATAAAGATAAGAAACAAAATAAGATTTTAAAAACCAAAAGGAATCGAAATACTTCTTCGAGTTCAGATGTAGATACTTCTTGTTTAGTATGTGGCGAAGAATATAATTCTAGTAAGCCAGGTGAAACTTGGATTCAGTGTATGACATGTAAACTTTGGGCTCATGAAGAGTGCACTAAACAAGAATTGCAATATACCTAGTTAGTTAGTTAGTTAGTTGTACTGGGCGTTCCTCCGCAAGTCGACATCCAGTGTGCCTATTTTGCGTGTAACGGGGGTAGCGCTATTCCACCCACCCCAGCTCCTCGACGAAAGCCAGCAGGGCTTTCAGGTTTCCTGCTGCCTCGCGCAGGGTGCCTGGAGTCCCAAGGTGTTTTGTCCTGTATACTTCTACCTGTTTACAATCTAGCAGAATGTGTTTTGTGGTTTCTTCCGCCTCCATGCATGCTCTGCACATAGGGCTATTCGTTCCGCCCATGTTGAAGAGGTGTTTGTTTAGTGTGTTGTGTCCTGTTATCAGTCCCACTAGTTTGCGTAGTTGGGGCCTTTTTGTCCTTAGAAGTGTTTTGGTAAGTTTGTGGTTGTATTCCACTACTATTTCTTTGGTTTGTCTGCAGGTGTCTATCTCTTTCCAGTGTGTTTGATGTAGTTGTTTGTAGTTTGCAATATACCTGTCATAACTGTGAATCTGATTAAATGTTGCGCTTCTTAAGATTTCTACAGCTATGTACGCACGCAGATATTATAGATAACTAGTTATATAATAATTTATGTGTTTAATTTTATTATAATACTTATTGTATTTGATTGTTGCCATAAAAAGTAGTTCTTATGTACATAGGTACCTACTCATTTTTGTTTTGTTGTTCTTTACAGTAATAGGTCGTTCTTTACAATACAATGTAGGTACCTATTTATATTAGTTAAAAAACCTTCATATAGGTATGTTAAACTTAGTATTATAACGTTCATACGTGCAAGCACAAGCAACATGTTTTAAAAATGTTTTTTGTTTGTTTGTGATTGTGTTTCTGAGATGTAAGTAAATTATAAATGTAAATTGAACATTGTTATGATTGAAACAATGTTATAGTTGAAACAAGGTCTTTTGTGTGACGATGAATACTTCAATTTTTTACCATTTTATTATGTTCTAGCTTAATATAACTGTAAAATTATGTTGACTTTACTAAATACTCACAGTTAGTTTAAGTAACAACATTAACCTCTAATAAATAAAAAAATACGTGTGGCACTCGGGGACTACCGCAGTAAAGCTATTGCATAGCATTTTTTAACAACTTATGCAATTATAATTATTTATTTATTTTATTTATGCAGTATGAAGACATTTTTTTCTGATATCAGATAACTGCGCCATTTTAAAGATAATTTAATTATCTATCTTTTTATCTACAATTTTTTACAAATAGTGAAAGAATAATATCCCTTTTTTTGCTTTATCGAATAAAATTCGTGCGCTCTATCGGAAAACGTTGAAATTATTCCGAATCGATTCGAAATAATTTAAACGTCTTCCGATAGAGCGCACGAATTTTATTCGATAAAGCAAAAAAAGGGATATTATTCTTTCACTATTTGTAAAAAATTGTAGATAAAAAGATAGATAATTAAATTATCTTTAAAATGGTGCAGGTTTCATAATAATACGCCAGATAGTATTTGCGTAATAGTCGTTTTTGTGTTCGGTTAGACCTAATTTCACAAATTAATTACACTATGTAATATAAACAAAATCTAAAATATTCAAAGCTAAGAATATTAGGAAAATGTTCTTGTTTAACATATATTTTTTCCCAATCGTAAGCAGTACTCGTTTAGACGTAATTATCAGTTAAAAATAATTAATTTTCGTTAAGAAATTTCTTCATTCGGTCGCCGCGCTGGCCTAGGCCCGCGATAAAAGCTATGCAATAGCTTAAAAAAATATTGAAGTTTTTTCAAATCCAAGCCATTTATGCTTATAATTTAAAAAATATCTGTTTTATGTTTACTAACTGTATGCGATTTCAATGAGTACTGTTAAAACAACGAAAATAATAAAGACTTTTTAAAATTACTTCAATTATTCCAAAGATATTTAAGTGTTTTAATCGTCCCCACATTCTGTTTCAATTGACCCCGCTATGGGGTCAATTAAAACACATTTTCTCATCTTACTTAAATGGTTATTACAGATTACCTGTATGAGATGGTGCCACCCGAAAACTTTGATTTGGAAACTAGACATATTATAGTTGAACTAGTATAAACATTTTGCCTGTAAATACAAAAGTTTTTCCTCTATACGCAGTCAAAGTGAAATCGTTTCAACTGACCCCAGTCTACCCTACATCCTAAATGGTCAATGCCAGAGTGGCCCATCAGACAATAAATATGAAAATACCTAAAATACAATCATATACCACACATAATAAAAATCTTCATAAATTTCAAAATATTGTTGTACAAAATAAAAACTATGTGTAATAGTACTTTTTCTTCCTACGTTTACTTGAAATTTTACCAAAACTTCTTTGGCCCATATCCACAAAAATGATTTTTGCTGTTGGGCCACTTTGGCTCTGATGGCCTCATATAGCTTCAGATGCTTAGTATTTTAAAATTACATTTACATAACAAATATATATATATATATATATATATATATATATATATATATATATATATATATATATATATATATATATATATATATATATATATATATATATATATATATATATATATATATATATATATATATATATATATATATATATATATATATATATATATATATATATATATATATATATATATATATATATATATATATATATATATATATATATATATATATATATATATATATATATATATATATATATATATATATATATATATATATATATATATATATATATATATATATATATATATATCTATATATATATATATATATATATTGTAACGCATTTCGCGTTTTCCGATTTGCTTTTCCACAATTTTCTTCCACAATATTCATTCACTCCAGCGATCGATGGCGCGACGTGATCATTTTTTGACAGTTCTGACTTTTTCGCGCGGCTGACCAATCAGAAGCGAATAGTGACGTCTGCGATGATTCGATGAGAATCGTTGCCAGAAACAAAGGAGACTGTACGATGTTCGGAATATCGGCCAAAAGTGTATTTATTTAGTTATAGTTTTTGATTAGTCTTTTGGTCACAATTCCTAATTATTTTGTTAGCTGATAAATTTACATTCAGAATATTTTTAATTATTCTCTGATGGATTTGTGGAATGTAGATTGACAGCATTCGAAGGTCATTGGTTCCTTTACGATTTTGGATTCCGGATTTTAAATTAAGGATAGTGCAATATGGGTATATCATCATAGTTTTCACTATAAATAAAAATCAATTTTATTATCACATGATTTTAATATAACGCAATTCAAATGTCGAATTTGATTTTAAAAACTCGCGCGTATCGCATAAGGGGTTTCCTTGCCGGGGCCCGCCAAAAGTTTGGCGGTCTACCAGCCAAAAGATAATTTGGGTCATTTTGAATCCGACTTGATTCCGAACGAGATCCCGGGGAGTCTGTGTGTGATTTAGGACTATTACCTGGGATCTCCGCGGAGGATTGAAAACGGCCTTAATCACCTGTGGAGGCTGGGGTCCCTTTGCAGCATCAGTCCGCAACATAACAAGCGGATTTCAGAGCGCTGGAATATATCCACTTGATCCGAATATCTTTCCGAATCATTTGTTTTTACCTGCTGAAGTGACAGAAAATGACTTAGAAATGGAACGCGATATGTTTTCAGTTCTCCCCAGACAGCTTCTGCAGGATATCAACTATCCGCAAGGAGAAGAACCGGATGGCAGTATCTTAGAATTTTATTTATTTATTTTATTTATTTATTTATTAATATTTCACACACATTTATAATACTAGATTAATAAGATTAAAATCTACCTTGCTGGAGTAATGCCCGTACTAAGGTAGACTTTTATATATTCTTTTTTCCTTTTTTTTTTTTTTTTTAGTTGGTAAGTGTGACATAATGTAGCATTGCTTTACGTGGTAGCTCTATATTTACACAAATTTTACATATACCTACTTATAATTTAGTAACATAATATACATAATAATATTAAATAATCATACATCATATACACATATAAACATATACATCTACACATACACATACACATATATACATTTATACATATAATCTATACATATACATAAAAGTAGTAATTTTATGTAGTTTGGTATTCTTATACAGCACTATAATTAACTAATTTCTCCTTTTCGTTTCTTCCTAGCTCAATCAACCATTCCGTCATAATTTTTCTTCCTCGTATGGTATCTAACTTCACTTTTAATTCCGAATGTATTCTATTGTGTAGTCGGACAGCTAGAAAAGAAAAATGTCGTTGGGCGAATTTAGTTTTCATAAGGGGAACATCATGTTGCATGGCTGTAACTGCGCGTGTTCTGATAGTATGAGATTTAATCATATGCCGCTCTGTGTGGGTGTAATAAAATATTGTCGATACTTTCACATATAATTGGCGTATGTCTAGGACTCGGAACTCGACAAGGTGTCCTGTGTGTAATGAACATGATCCTCCTAGATCAAATGAGTCTGCACAATTAATAAGCAGCCCAGGACCACCAACGTTTTTCGAACCTGTTCCTGGAACCTCACGTTCAACATTGACACCTAGCACGGAGAATATTCTAAAAGTCCTCTCCCCTATGCCAAGATCTGTTTCCACAGGGAAGCCGAGAAACCTAAGAAAAAAACCTCTGCATCTCAAATTCTCACCGCATCACCCTTCATGAACGAGGTCAAAGCCCAGGTGCAAAAGAAGGACAAAGAAAATAAAAGAAATATGCGAGCTCCTACTCAAATAAAAAAAAGGATCTTCAGTGATGAAGAAGAAGAGGAACCAATCACCCAAGATGATGAGGCTGATAATGACGACGCAGCGTGTATATACTGTAACGACATGTATAGCAAGTCAAAACCTGGAGAACACTGGCTACGTTGTCAATTGTGCTGCCTGTGGTGTCATGCATTGTGTGCAGGTGCTACGCCAAGGGCCAAACATTATATTTGTGAGCTATATGCATAGGGTTGTTAGAACATACTTGTATGTCATCTTAGACGGAAATATGTCATCTTAGCTATGTTAGAATTTGAGTGTTGTAATTTTTTTTTTTACATAATGTGTGTTATTAGAATATAAAACGTATGTGAATGTGATTCATAAATAAACGGTCAACGTGATTACGTTGAATTTAATTTCCCAAAACATTCAGGTTTTCAGGTAATCACCCCCAAAAAAAATATATCATCTTGAGCACATCTCCCCTATGTGTGGACAAAGCAAACGCTTCATCGCCAATGAAAGCATAAGGCAATGGTGTTCCGATTGCTGGGGATACGACACTAGTTTCGGTTATGTCTAGGGTGTTCTGTTCAAGTTTTTTATAAAAATTTGAGTTTTTGAAAATAGTAGAATCTCCGAATTTTCCTTAAGCACCCACATCTATTACGATGAATTTATAGTCACTGTCACATATAGCTAATAAAACAATTGAAAAGTAGTTTTTGTAATTATAACACATTGAGCCTTTAGGGTTTCTGGTTGGGCTGCGCCAATGCGGGGTTGTACAGCCGTTGTAGGGACGAACGAGTGGCCCTATTAACTTCTCACTCGTTGTCTGTTTACATAGATTGTTCTGACTCCATTTTTATTGTCTGATGTTCACAAATTAAAGTCCACAACTTGATAGAACTGATTTTATTGTATTCCTTTGAAACACGGTACAAAGAAAGTGCGAGCGTTGCACAATGCAATGCGCGCGCGCGATGCCAGCGGGATAATTATGACGACTGGTCGGCCGAGCTGAGTGGCCAGACTGTGGGGGGAGAGACGTAAGGGCAGGCGGATGCGATGACTGAACCAGTCATCATCATCATGTGCCGTTACAAGCCACTGTTTTCCGGCTTGATTATACGAATATGTTTGCCATCTATCGCTCCTAAACAATTAGGAAAATTGTCTCTTTTATTGAAATTGTTGGCAATGTCTTTCCACGTCTCCTCAGTTGGTTGTGGTAACCAAGTGTCTTTCAGTCATATCCATATTGCTGCACACACTTGTCGTACAATTTGTGTTATGGTGGTAAGGCCCAGTCGATAAGTGTAATGTACACAAAGTAACATCCACTGGCCAGATACCTATAAAAAATATTTTTTTTCAGGACAAGTTCTTCAAAAAAATGGAAGAATATACGCGACAACTTTTCCAAGTATTTGAAAAAAAAAAATATCCGAGAAGTGGGTCCAGTGCAAAGGGTAAATCTACATATATTTTCGCCCAACAATTGATGTTTTTAAAAGACACCATAACTTTAAATGCTATAGAAACTAGTATCAATATAGATGAAACTGATAATCTTCGAGAAGGACCTTACACAGACCAATGGAAGCAAAACCCAAACAAATGCATGAAAGAATCGAAAACCCCCGAGTCAGACAGCATTGGCAGAGAGTTGCTAAAAGTGCTAAATAAAAATATTCAGAAGAACAATGAAAATGACCAGGACACCTTGTTCTTTCTATCCCTCGTCAAAGAATTTAAGAAGATACCGGAGCATTTACAAATGGAAAAAAAAAAATAAATAATGCGAGTTATTAAATCTGCACAGCCGTCTTTCTATGATAATTCTCAATATGCAAAAGGACAGCCATCATGGGAAAATTAGGGTAGGCCACAAGCTGAGTATGGTCATTCATCGTGGGGCCATCATCAGAGATCGAATAGAGGATATACTTCTGGTTATCCGCCTACAGCACAATTCAACACCAGTCCACCACTGACGTCGCCCGTTTCAAATTCGGAAGAAACACACATTTCGGGAATGGCTGTATCTCCGGAGTCCATTTCATCTCAAACTTCTGAAGTGTTAGGATTATTTAATAAATGTATTATGTACAGCTATAGAGATTTGATGAAGACTAATATTAAATGAAAATTATTAGTTTTACTAACATAGCGATAATTAATTCTAAGAATGTTTTCGCTTCCAGGGTATAATAAAATAAAAGTTATCGTGTGAGGTAGGGGAGGGGGGGGTATAGTGGGGTACCGGGGCATAGCGGGGAAGCCCACCCCCATCGTATAGTAACAGTCACAGAGCGCTCGAAATACCGCGCCGCGATTGGCCTTCAGTTGGCCGGCGATCTCCGCTAGCAACGGACGCAAAATCACGGACGGTTTTTTCTCCACGCGTAAGTAAAAAAATCACTATACTTTTCTTAAAATGTTTGTCATATTTCGCTTTGAGGTTGTGTAAACTAACGTCAATGATTCAGTAGTCGAAATATACTAAGTATTGAGGTAAACTCTTGAAAATAAAAGTCTAAAAGAAAGATTTCTGTTCAGACAAATGTCAGAAGGCGCCATCTTTGTTTTATTTTGCATAGTAGTTTGGGGCAAAGAGGGGTACATTGGAGGGGGCATAGTGGGGCACTTTTATAAACCCTTGTTATAGGTACCCCACTATGCCCCTTACTGGATCTTAATTAATTAAATATTAAGTAATGAAACTATTGTTTCAGGAAACATGGTTAGGACATACAAAAGAAAAACAGACCAACATTCATGGTCTGTGGAGTCTATGAAGAAAGCGGTTGAGAATGTAGTTTCTGGAGAAATGGGCTATAAAAAAGCTGCAGATTGTCACGGTGTTCCACAAACTACGCTTGAAAGATATGTCGTCGGGTTAGTGCACAGATGTTGCATGTCCATTTTTGTCACTTTGGACTTAATGATGCAAAAATATTTTTAAAAGGCCAACCTTTATGTGCACAAATGTTGCAACTCCAACATTTCATCGTATAGACAGTATTTCTAAAATTAAATTATGTTGTAAGTCCATTAAATGCAAAACGGTGGCTGCACAAATGTTGCATGTCCATATAACACATTTTTGCGCCTTCGCGATATCATGCATTCTCATCTTCCACACCAATATGTTGTATGTCCGAACATACAACATTATAACGCGGAGCTGATTGTTACACTAAGAAACCGATATGTTGCATGTCCTGCTATACAACAATAATGGTATTAACTACACATAACAAGTAACACAGTTTGTGCCAATATGTTGTTTGTCCGGACCTACAACATCATAACGTCAATACTGGTGTTATACTAAGAAACCAACATGTTGCATATCCTGACATACAACATTATGGCATCCACTACGCTTAGCATGTAACGTAGTTCGCGCCAATATGTTGTATGTCCGGACATGCAACATTATGACACCAAAAATATTGTCATTTCATTGGCAACACTACTGGACTAGTCAAATATCAGCTGTCAGTTCCCTACTTACTTTGGAAGTTAAACGTCGATGTTATAGTTTTCTAGTGTTTCAATTATTGTCATAAGGGATATTATGTGAGATAACAAATAAATAGGTTAAAAATGCCACGCAGACTGCCCGGAATCAACCAAAAACGCGTAGCCAGATTTGCCAAAAATGTTGGAGGTAAAATAACCTATTTGTTTACTTTCAGCTAACAATTTCCGTTACTATTAAAGTAGCATAGAAGACGATTGATAATAATACATTACTATGACGTAAAACTTGTATCAAAATTAAGCATGTTTACTACTTTTAGTATTTGTACCGGATTCAAGAACTGGAAGCCCCACCAGCCAGAATAAAAGCCGGTTGGAGGCAATAATGCAAGCTGCATTATTGCCTACAACTTCCAAGCAGCCACCTGATGAAAATCTTATTCGTCCTGCTGTTGTATCAGATAACCGGTGCAATAAACAGCTAAATTTAGAAGGTATGCCGTATTTATGTATTTTTTTGCATATTATTTATTGTTTAATATTATATTAATATGACAATGACATTATACTGAATTTATTTGTGAATGATATTATACTGAATTTATTTCATCCATAGATAAAAGGACAGAGGAATCCATTCGTGCAGAAGAAAGACCGTTTGACGAGATATTAGACCAAATGAATTCTGCAAGTTCCGAGGAATTACAGGATGGAAATCCAATTTGTCCTGCTGATGTTTCAGATGACCAGTACTTTACTCAGCTAAACTTGGAAGGTATGCCATGTGCTTACCTGCCATTTTTGTGTAATTTTATTTTTTATTTTATATATTAATATGACAATGACACTGTGAATGATTTTATACTGAATTTATTTCATCCATAGATAAAAGGACAGAGGAATCCATTCGTGCAGAAGAAAGGCCGTTTGACGAGATATTGGACCAAATTAATGCTACAAGTCCCGAGCAATTACAGGATGGAAATTTAATTTGCCCTGCTGTGGTTTCAGATGACCAGTACTTTACTCAGCTAAACTAGGAAGGTATGCCATGTGCTTACCTGCCATTTTTGTATAATTTTATTTATTATTTTATATTTTAACCCCTCTCCTCGCGGAATAAAATTCAGCCGTCCCATTCGCGCGCGACCTTTTCGCGCGCAAAATCGACGACCTTGATAAAAACGACCATAACTTGTAAACCACTATACAGATCATAAAAAGAACTGTAAAATGATCGCATTGAAATTTGACATATAAAACATTATAACCTTATCTCGTAAATCAATTAAGATAATAATGGCGACAAATTACAAATTTGGCGAAGTGAAAAAACTCGCCTATTTATCATTTCGATGTTTTTATCACAAAATACGAAAGTCTATGCGGAAATTGTATTTACAGTTATGTTCTTTATTAAATGCTTTACCAAAACCATTATTTTGTTTTACTTCTTTGCATACAAAAATATTTAGTTTTTCAGTCATAATAACCAAGAAAATTTTGATGTCTCCTCGTAAAAATTTTTTTTTTAAATTTTGTATTTCTGACTACTTAGGGACTTTATTTATATGAAATTCTTTCATAATAACTTTTCCACTACACTACACTTCTTATAAAATCATACCAGACCTTTCAACTGTGTCTGATGTTACAGAAAAATCCAAACTTTTACGAGTCGGTGACGAAAATTTGGTATTAATTTTGACAGGTCATAATACAAAAGTGGATAAAGTTTTTCAAATATATTGTGTTATTATGTGCTTATTATATGTCTAATAACTAATTATTATACTCTAAAGAGTCACATTTCATAGAAAAACTATAGGAAATCACACTCAAAATATGGTAATTCTTCCATACTAATTACGTAAACCCGCGATTTCGCGAATATCGATAAAATTAGGCAGCGCGCCTGTCCATGCAATATCGCCGCGGTGCGATCTCATTTGTTTAGGCAAATTCGGAGTGTGATTTTCTAGTTTCTTCTATGAAATGTGACTGGAGTATAATAATTAGTTATTGGACATCTAATAAGCGTCAAGTTTTCAATACATTCGAAAAACTTCTAACCACTTTTGTATGCCTTTGCAATTATTATGAAATCAGACTATCGCGGTTGCTTCACATTATAGCTTTATAAACGAATTTACCGCGTGAAGTGTGTAGCACCCGACGTTTCGGCGACGTTGCCCAGGGTAGACTGGACAGCGGCGGCTGCAACGTCGCCGAAACGTGTCCAAACTTTACGTGGTAAATTCGTTTTTTAACCACATTTGTATCATGCCTTTGCAATTATTATGAAAAAGATTATCGCGGTTGTTTGACATTATAAATAGCTTTATAAACGAATTTACCGCGTGAACTTTGTGGCACCCGACGTTTCGGCGACGTTGCAGCCGCCGTTGTCCAGGGTAGACTGGACAGCGGCCGCTGCAACATCGCCGAAACGTCGGGTGCTACAAACTTCACGCGGTAAATTCGTTTATAAAGCTATTTATAATGTCAAACAAACGCGTTAAGTTTTTGATTTCATAATAATGGCAAAGGCATTATACAAAGTGGTTAAAAAACGAATTTACCGCGTGAAGTTTGTAGCACCCGACGTTTCGGCGACGTTGCAGCAGCCGTTGTCCCGAGTAGACTGGACAGCGGCCGCTGCAACATCGCCGAAACGTCGGGTGCTACAAACTTCACGCGGTATATTCGTTTTTTAACAACTTTTGTATAATTATTATTATTAAAATTTTCTAGAAGAAAACTCAAGAAACCATTTTTTTTTTATTTCAAAGTTCAAAGTTTATTTATTCCAAAAAACCCGGTAAGGGTATAGAACTTACAATTAATAAATACATTTTTTATAATATTCATATTTTAAACATATCATATATCTGGCAAAAATAAAATTAAATCAAGTTAGAAATCTGAAAGTCAATAAACTATACAAAATCAACCATTACATTGTCTAAATATTAAAAAGATCATTTAGAAACATCAAAAATAGAATAAATTTCCAGTACAAAATTTTACAGTAACAGTCATTTGATAAAAATAAAACAAACATGTCATAAAAATAAACAAAACAATTGTACCTACTAAAATAAAAACTTTTATCAGTTGGTATATTAGGTATACAATTATTCGTTTCTTTATATACAAAAGAAACATAGAAAAATATAAGAGACTGGATTTTATCATTTATTTTTTATGCGACTTATGCTTGTTTTTTTTTTATTGGTACTAAATTTCCAGTACAAAATAGTACATGCACGTTTAAAAATTGCCACATTTGATAAAAACTTATAATGTATCACAAAAAAAAGTGCATAACACACATCACGTTACATCACAGCGTGATTACGTATGAAAAAAAAAAAATTAGAATACAAACGAAACATAGAAAAATATAAACAATTAAAAAATCGCGGGAGATCGGCTTTTTGAACAATTGTAGAGGTGAGCGACGGCAGAAACTAGCGGCTTGCCAATGCAAACAAGCTTACAAACAGTAGGTACGCTGAGAAAAATATAACGCTGTAATACACGGAAATACGCATGTTTCAACAAGGATTACGTATATTGCATTAGGTGCGACTTGGAGATCTCGCTTCTAACATGACAGCATGTAGTAGTATACGTACGGTTAACGTCGGACACATGAATCATGTTGAAATATAATGATACATATAATCGAGTAATGGAGTTTCATCAAAATTTCGAGTGAAACGTTGTTATTCTATATAAAACGTAATGTAAGAATCAATCTAATATTTTTCTCAGTGTGTGGTCATAGAGTTTATCAGTTGGTACATAAAATTATACCTAATGATGAAATACACTTTTTACCAAGTATTAGAGATGGATACTTTTATTTTGTATCGAGCATCGAGCCAACCCCCCCCCCCCCCCCCAAATTCTACAGATCCAATCAATCATCACACATTCATCCATCCATCGTACTGAAATAATGATACTATAGGTAAACTAATGTAAACTATTATTATAAAAATCACTATAAAACAGAGAAGAGAATCGGCCTAAGGAATTGTATGAAATTCCTCAAAGCAAGGGTCCAAACATAGTGGAACCTGACACTTTTTACACTGGTATCTGGTTCTGGATCCAGCCTTAGCTGGTGCAAGAGGACGACGTTCTTTGCACCAGATACATAAATGTCGCGGAGAACGGCCTCCGGGCTTAATACTAGGTATTATTCCAATGAAATGTCCAAATCCTGTAAAACGCACCGGTGGAAGGCGAGTGTCTCTAAATTGTCGTATATAACTTGGTTGGAGAGGGACATGAGCTAAATGCCGCTTCATAATCTCTTCAATCAAATTCAATCGAAAGTCCCTTTGAGAAATCTTTTTCTTCTCGGGAAAACACTTTCTGAAGACAATGCAACTGTTTAATACAGATACATTCAGGAGTCTCTTGAATATTTTCTTATACCATTTTAGGCTCTTTTTCGTTTCAATCAGGAAAGGCTCCAGTTGTTGATCCTTTTTGTCGACTCCACCCATTTTGTGATTGTAGTCGGAAATAAGCGCCGGTATGTAGCGTGATGGACGTCCAGGTCTACCGTCGACTTGTAGAGACTCAGCGGTATGAAAAGTCGATGTTATGTAAACCTGGTTCTTATCTTGGTAAGACATCACAGCAACATCCCCGGAATGCCGTGCTAGACAAGTGCCTGGATCAAGCTTCGCCAATTGGAGCAGTGCAGGCACATTTTTGCGCGATTGACGCAAAGTGCCAACACAATCTGTTTTATTCCGCTTCAGAAACCTCGATAACATAGGCGAATTGAACCAATTATCCATGTACAGAGTATAGCCTTTGTTTAGAAGAGGCTTCATGAGGCGTGCCACAATTTCGGTGCTCTTTGGAAGCGGAGATTGATTAGCGTGATCTTTACCCATATAAATCTGAAACGACCATAGGTAACCGGTAGTCGATTCACAAATTTCAAATGTTTTGATGCCGAATCTGGCGGATTTAGTTCTAATGTACTGCTTGAAGAGCAGGTTACCTTTCCATAACGTCAACGACTCATCCAATGCAATGTCTTGCTCCATTACGTAAGCAGCTTGAAACTTTTCGTTTAAGTGCGCAAGTAATGGACCAAGACAGAACGTTCTGGGTGAATCGGGCGTGCGGGTAGAGTTATCTTCAAAATGAAGGGCTCTGTTTAGTGACACCAAAAACGGTTTCTTGAGAATAAATCTCTAAACACGGGGACTTTTAGAAGGAAATGATTCGAAAATTTACAATCTTGAGAAGGCAATCTATGAATGCCACTCAGAATTAAAAATGCAAAATATATCATTATTTCATGTACATTCGTCTCGTACCAATCTCTAGCAAACCTTTCCGAAACAGTCGACAGTTCTACAGCATATCGATTAGTTTCCCGCACAATATGCTCCAGAATGTGATCGTCCCAATAAGAGCGAAACGCCTCGTACTCACTTTGGACTTGTACGGTAGGGCCAGCGCGACATTGAAATTCCTCTCGGCGGCCCCAGTATCCATAGGGGACCACTCGAATTCCATTGCCGCCCTATCGCCACCGAACAGTTCCCGCGCTATGACGGATTCCGCGTCTAACGACAACTCATTCTCGACGCCTTCGTCCGCATTCGTGCCGACGTCCCGCTGTCGACGTCTTGCTGACTCCCTAGCGCGACAATCACGACGACCCCTCTCAGTTTCATCCACCATCTCTTTCAATACAGCGGGGACGTCTTCATCGGTCTTACATACTTCTACAATTTCACCACCTTGACACCAGACATTCTCACCGACCACAGCTCGCATGGCGGCGTGCCTACCGCGTCTATGTGCCCCCGGCCGTCCACCTCTGCCCGCGCCCCGCCGTGCCCCGCCGGCTACCCTCCCCCGTCGTCCGCGGCCTGCCGCGCGGCCTCCTCGGCCGGCCGTCGCGCCGCCTCCTTCGCCGCTTGCCGCCGCTCCGCCTGGCTCGCCGCCTGCCGCGCTGCCCGGCAAGCCGCGCGTCGCTCTTCGCCGCGCGCCGGCTCTCCCGCGTCCGCCGCCCGCTGCTAGTCGCCCCGCCGCCGCCAGAGGTTGCCTGAAAATTAAAACAATATTGAATTTCAATATTGAAAGTCTGAATTTCAATTCAATTTCAAAAACCTAATTCTGTTGTAGTGATCGAAAATTCCCCCTGACCGCAAATTTCTGTTTCTTTATTCCATCATAACTTCTAAACGCTTAGACCGATTTAGAAGTCTGCGGTATTACTAGAATCGTTATGTCATCCCGTAACAGTCCAGTGAAAAATGAATCCCCTTAGGGAATATAAAATCAATTGATACATAGTAAAATTATTCATAAGTAGTAGAAAAGATATGTAGTAAAATTATTCATCGTAATATTCAAATTGTCGATCGGTACGCAAACCGTCCAGTAGCGCCCGGGGAAATCCACCAGGAGAAACCGATCCACTAGCCGTGAGGCCTGAGACGCAAGAGGCTTAACTGGGGTAGCCTTTCACACGAGGAGGCTACTGAATTGAGTTTCACAGAATCAAGGATCAGCAGACAAGAAGCCAACAAACTAAAAACACAAGGCAAGCTACTGGGTCGAATTATAATATTCCGATTGTAAAGTCCTCATTTGCCCAAAGGCATTTTTACTTCCTTGCGCCGAGATTTTATAATAATTTAAATGAGAGTTATAAGAATGCAAACAACTTAAATTCATTCAAAATACTTATAAAGAAGTACCTGCTTGAAAGGGGTCCAATGTATGCGGAGTCTCAATTGCTCTCGCTAATAATTTAAGTTGTTTTATTAAATTATATATTACTAACTAATACCAAATCTCGTGTATTATTTGCTATGTATATATATGTGTAGGTATGTATATATATATTTATGTATGTGTGTATGTATGCGTATGTATATATTCTTATGTATTATGCAATGCAACTTAAGTTCATAATATCAAAAGAGTCAGCTCGTCGATACAATTAAACAAAAATCAGCATCCCTAGATACGGGTCTCTGACCTAGTTAGGAATGCGGTTAAACATTTTCACCATAGGATGTGCTCAATCTCTCCCAACTCAACCATATTATGTAAATGGTGTGTTTATATGACTTATTATATGAAGTTATTGTAAATTAATAAAATAAAATAAAATAACTGAATAGGTGTTGAATCGTGTTGAACCAATCAGAGTTTACCTACAATTGATCTTTTGGGCCGAGCTAAACGAAAGCGTTCGCTACCGGAAAGCTGCATAGTTGGACGGTGTCGACTACAACGGGCGAAATTTTTTAGACCTTGTATCAAAGAGAGCAATGAATCCCTTGGCCATTCTGAAGAAAAATCCATGCTATTTGTTTACCAAAATAATGACATGAGGCATAGTGATGGCGAGGCATAGGCACAGGCAAATAATGACATGAGGGCATAGTCCTAATACTTGCCGAGCGAGAATTCCATGTTGCTTCCGCTGTGTTGGCGGGCATTCCGGAGCGGACTGCAAGTCAGAGACTGTGGAGTGCGCGAATTGCAAATCTCCTACACATTGTGCAAACAATATCGGCTTTGAAGAATACGTAAGGCAAAAAAAAATAGGGCAAAAACCGACTGGGAAGGCCGCCCTGGAACAAAGGATCAAGGACTATCCAGGAACCCTGGACCGCACTTTGCGCAAGTTGCGAAGCCGTGTAAGTATTTATTTTTCCAATAAAAAAAGTATAATTGTATATTCTAGAATATTATATTGTTAATTTGTATTAAATTGGTTAATTATTATGTAAACACTATAGTAATATTTTAATAATAATATTTTTTGTTATTAGCTGCAACACACATGTAAAATGGGCAATCGACAAGAAGCACGTGTCATTTTGTCCTGGGTTGGAAGAGATTTCTGTACCTGTTAAAGGAAGAAGAACAGTAGATTTTGAATATTTGAATGGTTGAAGTAAAATAGGCACTAAGTACCAAAAATTCAATTTCAAACTAAGTATGTGGTTTGGTTCTATATACCATCGCTATTAACCCCAACACCGCACTTAGTCCCTGCGTGCCTCAGTCTACCAAAGAAACTGGTGTGAACATCGCGAGTTCGCCAACCGCCATCACAGAGGAACTTTAAACGGCACTAAATGCCACGCGTGAATAACTTCAGTTTGTACCAAAATGACCGACCGAGATGCGCGCACGCTTCGCGCGCTCTCCCGAAAGATCTCAACAAAAAAAGGTGTTTTACTGACTACAGTGCAAATAAAAAGCGCAAAATCCAAGGAATGGAGTATACTTCCACTACCACGAAGACCATTTCAGCAAAAAATCCACCAGGAAGCGAGGTATGATTCATTTTGTATTTTCTTGTCAGGTTCATTCGCGGGCCATGTCGCGGGGCTAGTGATGTGCAAATATTACATATTGCGATTATTATTTCAAATTCTTGATTTAGTTTGAAAACTTTACAAAACATTTAATGATGATTGAGTAAAATTGTTTTTAACCCCCGACCAAAAAAGGGGTGTTTAACTTGTGTATCTGTGGATCTGTATCAATCTCGTGGCATCGTAGCTATCAAAGTTTTTTGTCAGAAAAGTGACTTGATCGAGAGTGTTCTTAGCTAATTTTTTACTTCCTAGAAGAACTGGCAAGAAACTTCGCTGGAAAGTTTTCCTAAACGGTTCGGCGAACGGGCTGAGATTTATTAAATTTATTATATATGTCAATATCGTCACACCAATTCTCAAATATCTAGAAGAACTGGCAAGAACCTTCGTTTGAAATTTTCATTGTTCACTCCTAAACGGTTCGGCCGATCGGGCTAAAATGTTGTAGGTTTATTCTATATGTCAATCTGTTCCATCTATATATTAAATAGGTACATTCTGATTCTGATATTGAGATGAAATTATGTTGATTTTCTTTTGGTTGGTTGGAACCTATCAAGCAAGGCGTCCTCGCTGCTTGTGTCACATTTATGTAAACACAGATGGGTTAATCTCCTCGATACCTAAATCATGGCAGGTAGTTTCAATTATAGTTAATTCAAATTACGACTAATGACTAATCGAAATAAATATATAGATAAAGATAGAAATTGTATGACACCCTGACCATTTAAAATTTTGCAAAATATTGTATATTTTTCTAATGTATATTTTTCTCTCTTACAGATCAATTGCAAATGTTTCAAAAAGTGTAACGAAATAAATCGTGACCAAAAAAATTACCTATTTCGCGAATTCTACAAACTCGACAGCAATGAAAAGCAAGGGTCATACCTGATGAGTTTAATAAACATAGTAGACGGTAAAAGAAGGCGAAATGGAACATATACTGATCCAAAAGAAAGCAAACGTCAATGCACAGTTAGTTACTGTTCGCCAGATGGTTCAGGGAACATTCTCCCAGTTTGTAGAAAAACATTTGCTTCTGTTTTTGATTTGAAACAAAAGAAGATTCATGGCATCGTTCAACGTATAAAGAATGGAGAAATGACGTATATCGAAAAAAGGGGCAACAAAACTAAATTTCGGAAGTTCGGCCCACAAATCGAAGAAGACATCAAGCAACACATAGACACATTTCCAAGGCAAGAATCACACTATGGCAGGGCTGATTCCCGAAAAGAATATCTGAGCCCTGATCTAAACATGAATCGTCTATACAGAGCTTTTAAGGCATTGCATCCAGAGAGTATCGTCACGTATAAATTTTACAGAGACACTTTCAGAAAGTACTTCAAAATTTTAAAATTTGGACGCAAACGAGTCGACACATGCTCTACGTGTGATTTGCTGAGCACACAAGTTCGAGCTAATGTTGCCAACAAACATGAGTTAAGCGTAAAGCTTAAACTTCATCAAGCTAAAGCAAACAAAGCATTGGATACCCTAAAACATGACATAATTTTATCGCAACGACCAAATAGCGATACCTGTACTGCGACAATGGATCTGCAGCAAGTGCTTGTGACACCCACACTAACCCATTCTCAAATCTACTACAGTCGTCAGCTTTCAAATTTTAATCTCGGGGTACATATTGGGGATACTAATGATGCCTATATGTGTCTTTGGCATGAGGGCATTACAGGTAGGGGAGGAAACGAAATTGCTTCGTGCGTTGCGAAAGTATTCACCCAAGGATCTACATATAAAAAGAAATTGATAATGTGGAGCGATAATTGTGCTGGCCAAAATAAAAATCGCATGATTATCCTTCTGTGGATTTATCTGATACAGCTCGGTATATTCGAAGAAATACAGCAAAAGTTTCTTATAACTGGACACTCTTTTTTGAGTTGTGATAGGGACTTCGCCCTTATAGAAAAGAGGAAACGCGTATGCAATCCCATGGTCCCTGAAGATCTTGTAAAAATGATAAAAGAAGCTAGACAAACACCCTTTCATGTCATTGAAATGAATCCTGCCGATTTCTCAGACTTTCAACAAGCAGCAAATAGTCTAATTAACACTGACAAGATGAGCATTTCAAAAGCTCAATGGATAAAGGTACGAAGCGACGAAATTCACAAAGTACGAGTAAGATATACTTTAAATACCATGGAACCTTGGAAAGTGATCAACATCTTAAACGAAATAAGAGTCCTGCCGATTTAAGAAGAATCATGATCCCACAACTTGGCTGCTCTTCAAAGATTTCAAACGCAAAGAAAAATGACTTACTTCAAATGGTGCCATATCTGAGAAAACAAGAACACCAAGATTTCTACAAACGCCTCTGCACATAAAATGTGATTCTTATGTTTGTATTCTGTGTTAATTTTATTTTAATTTTGATAAGACTAAAACAATCACCTAATATCCAAGGTACCTACCTAGAATTTCCATCTTTAATTAATAGGTTTTTATTTCTTTAATTTTAATTAAATTATTACCATATAAAAATGCTAATAATTCCACATTTGTAAACGATGTATGTATGGAAGCTTATTGTTTTAAGAACTTAAGTTTTATTTTATTTCTCTAATGTTAATTAGTTTATTAACATATAATGTAAGCTTAGTGTGTAAACAATTAGAAATTTTAAATAAAATATATGTGTTACATACTATCACAAAAACTTGTTTCAATAAACCTTTCGTTTTTTGACCTGTCATTAGCACATCACTAGCTAAGTTTGGCGTTTGAGTAAGCGTACGGCACTTAACCAATGTTATAATACACAAACGTTGGACTTAGTGCCATTCATAGGAAACCATGCTAAGTACTTAGGAGTTGTTGAAATGTTTACTTTTAAAATTTATTTACAATAAGCACAGAAGTCTTACAGTTTTAGTTTTTATGTAACAGAGGTAGGATATGAATGCCCCAATTCAAAAAATCCCTAAGTCCATTTTTGATGGTTTAGAGTTAGCAACACCAGCTTATTCAGAATTTAATTTCGCATAATTTGTGTATTTCAGTTATTTTTTTAAAATTCCAATTTCACAGGCATGTCAAATAATAATAAAGTTACATTTCCACTTCAAAAAACCACTAAGTATTGAACCACCGGTATTTTGTACTTGAAAAATCCCTAAGTCCGCAATTTATTTTGCTAAGTCCTAGCAACACCGATAACAAATGTCAAAGTCAAAACGGCAACGCGCATAAAGAGGTTATGAGATTGTGTTGGTTTATTACAAGAAATGGACAAATTAAAAGAAGATAAGCTTAAAAGGTATGCACTCCGCTTTATTTTTGAAATCTCTGAAGTTTTGAATAACTAAATTGTCGGGACGACGATAGAAGTAAAATATACTTAATTTCATTTCTTTTCTATAGGATAATGCAAGATGCTGGCTTGCTGGGGTCATTTTCGGATAATGAAGATGCGGATGAAGATTGGGGACATTCTTCTGGAAGCGAGTGGACACCAGAGAATGCTGAAAAAATCTCTTTCACATTACATTCCAACGGAGCTAGAAAGGTATGATAATAAGATATCATGTAAAGGTAGATTATTTGTTCCTCACAATATTATCATTTTGACAATTTAAACAATATTTTCAGATCAGAATGCGAAGAAGATAAAATTCCACTTAACGTCTCAAATGTTGATGCTGATATAAGTTTGTTGACTGGCACTTCCACTTCCATGAATTGTTTAATGCTAAATCCTGAAACGGGTCTTTTTGACGACATCGCCACATCTTCTTTAAATACCAATTCTGAGAAGAAACACATACGACTGAATGCTGCGACTGGAATATTTGAGACAGATTCTGGCCCATCAACTGAAAATGAAACTGAACAGACTATTTTGAAAAAGGGGAAAAAAAGAAAGCTTGATTCCATGTCCTGGAAGAAAAACCGAGATAAACTGTCTAGAATTATAAAACACACCCAGCGTGATATCCCTTCTTGTCGATGCCAGTGTAAAAATAAGATTAAAAAACGGGAAGCGAGCAAAATTTTTGACAAATTCGTGAGCTACAAAACTCATACAGAACAAAATATATATTTACAAGGATGTCTTCACGAAATACAACCAGTTCGATTTCGACCCCGAAAAAGAATGTTTCCAGCTCGAAATAGACGAGTTTTCAAGTATACGGTTGATTTAGGAAATAACAGAACCACTAATATTTGCCTTAATGCATTTTTAGCCATTCACGGAATAAAAAGAGACCGTCTACAATGCAAAGTGCAACATAAGGACAAAGATATCCAAGATGGAAGAGGTCACCATGAAAGCCGATCGCGTTCTACTAATCAGGAAACATTGAGACGAGTGCATGAATACATCAGTGGTCTTCCCACTCAAGTTTCTCATTATTCAAGATCATCTAACAAACACAAAAAAATATTTGGGCGCTGACTTAAGTATTGCTGAGTTACATCGCAATTATTCAGATAAAAATTTTGATCATAAAATTAGTTATGAAAAATTCCGACGAATTTTCAACGAAGATTTCAATCTCTCGTTTGGATTTCCACGTAAAGACATTTGCAACACTTGTGAAAAATACAAAACTGACATACAATCGGCTCAGTTACATAAGGACGAGCTTAAAAAAAAAACTTTGAATACCGCAAAAGAGCTACATCAGAGGAAAGCGGAGGTATTTTTTTCAACAATAACTAAAACATCAAATGACCGCAAATCACCGCATACATTGTCACTGTGCTTTGATTTCCAAAAAAACATGCCATTACCTGTAACCAACGTTCAGGATGAATACTATCGCCGCCAGTTATGGTTGTATAATTTTGGTATACATAACTTATCAGAAAATACAGCATCAATGTATTTATACACTGAAAATTACGCTCATAAAGGTCCTAACGAAGTTCTGACATCCCTAAATGACTACATTTCTAATCATAAAAAAGCTACCATACGCATCTTCAATTATTTTGCGACAATTGTTTCAGTCAAAATAAAAATAGATACTTGTTTACATTTTTGGACCAACTATGTGCAAATGGAACTTTTGAAAACATCACAGTGATGTATCCTATTCCAGGGCACTCAATGATGCCTATTGACCGTGATTTTGCTCTGATTGAAAGAAAACGATTGAAGAAAGAGAAAGTGTATGGACCGGAATATTATGTCGATCTCATAAAAAAGAGCAAAGTTACAAATAAATTCGAAGTGGTGTTTATTGAAAAGCAATTGAGAAAAACGCCAGGCATTGAAAGAGTTATTAAAGTAAAAGACTATAAAACATGCTACGAAGAGTACATAAAACCACCCATTCCGGGAATATCTGTCTGCCGTCAAGTACGATTCAGTAAATCTGGTCGTCCACAAATAAGTTCTACAATGAGAGGAAAACAGTTTACTTCGATAACTCTGTATCGAGTTGGTGTAAGCAGAACGATTAGAAAGATGCTAGAAGACTGCTACGAAGCACCATTAGCTATTAAACTGGCCAAAATTAAGGACGTAAAGCATCTCCTACAGTTTGTGCCCGAAACAGAACATCATTTTTACCAAGACATTTTAAAATGCGATGATAATAAAAGTAACGAAGGCCCAATCGTTGAATCTGATGTGGAAATGGAGTGATTAAATTTATATTAAAATGGGACGTTATTTGTTTATTCTTAACTAATAGAAAGTAATAAACCGTAAGGAAAGTAATGATATTGGTTTTTATTTGAGGAGCATTCAAAAACGACATGTAAAATAACTAAGTCCACCCATAAGGACATGAAATCCCTAAGTCCCACAATTTGCAATAAGTCCTTTTTTTAAAAAAAAAAAAAATTCAGAACTTAATGATGTTTTCTCAATTTAATAAATGTCAGAAAAAACTATGTACCAAAAACTACAGGTTGCATTTTTTTATATTTTTTAACCTTAACACAATATTTCAGGAGATGATTAAAACAGAAAATGTCAAATATCTCAAAATCACCAAATCGGACTTGAGGATTTCTTTAAGTGGAGCATTCATATGTATTAATGGATGTTCAAAGAACAACCAAAAAATATTCAATTGTTAATCATTATCGACTATTTCTTACTTTCCTCGGATTGGGGGTCGGGGTACTTGGTGCTTTATTTGATTCAACCATTCATTTATTTACCCAATGAATAAACATAACAACCCACAATGAAAGATTTATATGTAAACCATAAAATCTTAAGATAATAAAAGAAAAACAGCACAGATTTTCATCAACATTTTTTCTGGCTGTTTCTATGTGTGGAAGTCGGTTTCAGATTAATACATGTGAGACCCGTATAGATAATTTTGATATAAAAAACAGTGCTGTTTCGGGTACAGTTAAGGGAAGAAGGCATTGCAGTGACATCGGCTGTTAGATTTAGAAAGGCAGAGAGTTTTCTGATGACAGAACAAATAAAAAAAATGCAGAAAGACATTTTAAATAGTCCCACACATATATTTGGAGACCACTCTCAGTGTAAAGGATATTACTGCACTGATGATAAAAAGTTAGAAGCAAATATTGTGAATAATGTGACAACATTGCTGCAAAAATTGATGGAAAATATCTCATCTATCATATAATGTACGAAACTTATTGCATAATTTAAATAATAATAGAGCTGAGCAATTTAATTCGATTGTAGCCAAATACGTCAATGGAAAACGTATCAACTATTCGTTGAAAAACTATTATGCCCAAAGGTGCTACGGCGCAGTGATCGCATTTAATAGTGGGAAACCTATTACTCAATTATATAAGACAATTTTCAACAAGAGTCCCTCAAAAATAGTAAACACAGACAGACTGAAGTCTATCTGTGAGTCAGTGTGTGTGTGTGTATATTCCTCTGCGATAGCGCCTAAACACTTCATCCGGTTGAGCTGAAATTGGCATGCAGGCATCATTCGGTCATGGCAAGAGTTGAAAAGATTGTACTTGAAATCAGTCCATCAGAGGGCGCCCTAGTCATACTTCAATCTTGAAATATTGCAGTTAGAGACTTGAAGTTCGGTACACAGATGCTTTGTTGGATCGAAATCACATTGTGAAATTTGGGTTGGAATATCTCATATACAAGCGACATAAATACTTGTAATCGTTACATCCACAGTAATTACAGCTTATGCAAATCATACTATTGTAAAAAGCTAACTGAAAAAGTAGAATCCGTAGAAGAAAACCTAGTTCCAATAATGAAAAGTCAATAGGGTGGTTTTATATTTTCAGCCATATTGAAGTTTATTTCCAGACTGGTGAATAACGCGCCAAGCCTAATGCATATTGTTAACAGTAATATAGCTGAAATTTTTAATATGTAATTGCGAAGTTCATCGGTGGAAAACGAATAAATTACTCAGGCAGCCAATCTTATGGAGGTCGATGTGCCGCAGCAGTAGTGTCCTTCAATTCAAGAAAACCAGAGACTTACCTAAGCAAAAATATTTTTCTGCAAAGTTCGAAACAAACTTATTAAACGACTTGAAACCAACAGAAATATCAAAAGATTGATTGACATCAGCAAAATGCAAAATAATAAAATCGTTTCATTGTAAGTAGCTGTTGTTAGTCACGAGGACAAAAATTACGAAGAGTCTTGTGAAAAACTTGACCTAGAAAAGGCGGATTATGAGTTTGCCAAAACCGAGCATTTGAAAAGCATAACTTTGACTGAGGAAGATCGCCACTTACTAGAAAGAAGAGCTATTTCGCAGACAGAATCCATAGAATGGCGCCAGGAGCGAAAACTTCGGCTAACGTATCTATATTTGGAAAAGATTGCAAACAATGACTTATTAAATGCGGACCTTTGGTAAAAAAACATACTGACTGAAAAGAATTTAAATCATGTCAAGTCTATACAACATGGACAAAACCATGAACATCTGGCACGTGACCAACTATCTCAAAATTCCTATAAATCCATGTGGATTATTTATCGACCAGGATCTACCAGTTTTAGGTGCGAGTCCGGAAGGACTTTCGCAAGAGGACAAAATTGTAAAAATAAAATGTCCATACTTAGCTAGAGGGATGAGTATTAATGATGCCATCAGAGAGCAAAAAATTACTTTCTGGAAAATAGACAAATATGACAATACCAATGTAAATAAAAAACACGACTGGTATTATATTTCCAAGCCCAAGGACAAATACACGCCACAAAGAAAAACTTGTATATTTGCTGTTTGGACGGACGGGGACATGAAGATGAAAGTCATAAACGAAGATGAAGGCTTTTGGAGTAAAATGGAAATAAAATTGAAAATATTTTACTTTGACCGTTTGCTTCCAGAAATTATAGATTTAAGACTCGATAGGCAAATGGAGATAAAGGAACCTGCTTATATTTTGAAAGCATTAAAAAAAGAGAGATTATAAAAATAATAAACAGAAAATATTGGAAAAAAAATCTGTCAGTTTAACGAAACCAAAAAAAACTAGTAACAATAAAAAAAAATAACTGTGTAAATTGGTATTCTTCATTTTATATAACGAATATTTATTTGAATATTGATTGATTTGGTTTAATTCGGTTTCGTTGTATAACACGAAATCCTAAACAAGTTGCGAACCTTAGTCAATACCTAATCGGCGTCCGCATCGTATGCTCCGCGCAATCTTGCATATTCCCCCGTTTTGGTGACTGCCATATGTCAATACGTCAAACTAGCTGCACCAAGTAACATTAACCTAATTTCAATTTCTCATCACTCTTTACTAAAAATATAACGTGTATTGTGACAAAAGAGATTGTAAAAAAAAGATGTTATATTTAAACACGAGCGCCACCACATTTTTAGAGTAAAATGCGGAAATCTAAATTTAGAAAGAGGATGCGAAAAATAATAATATAAAAGAATATACTCACACGATCACAATCAGAGGGGGTAGAGTTTTTTGGTGAAATGTCTAGTCGTTTTACCATGCGGTCAATTTTCACAAAATTAAACTAAGACTGTAAAGAATACCGTGTTTTTAATTAACCATTACTGCAAATTTACAAAAAAATACTACCACAAAATTAATACTAAATAAAATACTATTACAAAATACTACTGAAGAATCCAACTCAAACATGGGCAGAAAGCACTAAAAAGGCGAAATCTGTTACAATATTGCTATTAAAGACATTAATTGTTAAAGAGTTCTCCTGGTACTTGATCATCGGATCTAATCACCACATGCACTTTAATAAACATAAGTTACTTTATAACCTTAATAAATAAATCACATCACAAACAGTGAAATACTCATCATTAAGGAGTTCCGGTGACCCACCTAGTGTGGTTTTCATCATCAATTCCACTGCACCAAACACGAATGCATGAGTTTCTACAGAAAATATTCTTATTAATATAAATATATACTAAATGAAAATTATGAGTTACCTCGTTTTGTCTTCCAAACGAAACGGCTGAGTGGATTTGCAGTAGGGTGCGTTTCGAACGCAAACTAGCAGCGAATCATATTAAATACCTAATCGGCGTCCGCAACATATTATTGTGCTACCTGTCAAACTAAGCAATTGTGTTAAAGTAGTCTCGTAATACCAATAAAAAATCTTTTAAATTCTTTAACTTTTGATCGCAAAAAGCTTGTCAACCTATAGTCTAGTTTCCTCCCCAACAAGTGGCAGTGTTTTCTCAGTGTTATATTCAAAACTCTAGACAATATAATCAAAAAACGAACACTGTGTCTCTAAAAAATATTTAAAGTCCTACCGTCGCTCTAGTGTCAAACACAAATAGTGTTGTGCAACCAGAAGGACCAAAGTAGCTGCTATTTTTAATGCAGTGTTGCTTGTTTTGGAAAAATTACCCCTAAACAGAGGAGTTTTACATTTAAAAAATATATAATAATAATAATCCTGAACGTGTATACAAAGTGTGCTGCCCAATTATGTCGAAGATGAACTGTGGAGAATGTCAACAAACTATTCAGGACGATCATATGGATACTACCTTTGTACCGCTGGAACGGCTTCTTGCTAAGCTAGAACATATCGGCATACGAGGCAAGCTGCACAGCTGGATTAAGTCCTTTCTGAATGGCCGTACATTTAAAATGCGAATTGGCGACACTCTCTCAAACGAATTTAATGTGGTCAGCGGAGTTGTGCAAGGATCAGTGTTGTGCAAGAACAAATGCCCTAATGATTTTCACTGTGTTAGTTCATAGTACACTTTATTTCAAAAAATCTTTACAGATTGTAGAAACCTATATACAAGACAATCAAAATTAAATTAAAAACAGTTTGGCAATTACAAACTAAAGAACTCACAGAAAAATTAAACCAAATTAAGGCAATATCATATTCAGCCAGTCAAAAAAATTTCCATGAATGGAAAGTGAACGAGGAATCGTGCGCTTAGTGTGTTAGGGGTGACACCTGCTGTAGTGTAGATACAGCTGGTGGTTGGTGGGTTTGATGTGAACCGAAGTATGGAAATGGCCTCCAGAGAGAGTTAGGTTCACATCAAGATATGTCACCCTGTGATTTATTACTCTCAACTCAGTTTTTCATGTAGAATAATATTCTGTATCTAAAATATATCCCAATATGCAAAATCAGTTTTATCAGAAAATGTCTCTATAAAAAAATATATTTATGTTTAGTACATTTTTAGTATAATGTACAGATTTAGTTCCTGAAAGGATGCCGGTATGTATAAGGACACTCTTTTATGTTATTATAACCTAGGTGTATATTATAGTATATTATCGCAGCAATTTATTTAGGTGGAAGACATTAGGCATTTACCTAATTTTAAAATACCTCCTTTTAAAATATCCATTTTTGGAGTCCTGGGATCTTAAATCTACTAAAATCTCACAATCGATTTTCCGCACAATCATAAAACACTATTTGTTGCTGGGTATATGAATCCTAAAAATAACCTGTTTATTGTTTCAGGATGTAAACGCTCCTCCTGCTTCAAAAACGAGGCTAGAATATGTCTCAGCCTCAACGAAGCCGCGCCCGCCCGCTGACCTCTCGGGAGATAGGAGAGGCTTTACAGGACTCTGGTAGTGAGGTGGATTCTGACGATGACACCGACGACCTTGCACCAGAGTCATTCGCTGACAAACATGATGAGCACCATATAGATGTAACTGACCAAGAGGTAGTTCATTATTTTACCTACTGTCTAGTGATTGTATTCTTTTGAAAGGAATTTTAGTAGTTTAAATTTTCCTTTTCTGCAGATACTTCAAGATGAGGTGGAGGAGGAAGTTCACCTACTAGAGGACTTCACATGGACTGAGAACCCCACGAACTTTACGTGTAGACAAGAAGACTTCCGGGAGCCGGTCCCACCATCGCGGCGCAATATGCCTACGGTATTTTTACCTCGTACTGGGACCGGCCTACAATGGAGTACATTGCAACTCAGACAAATCTTTACACCTGGCATATTTTTACCTCGTACTGGGACCGGCCTACAATGGAGTACATTGCAACTCAGACAAATCTTTACGCCTGGCAGAACATCGCACGCGGCTATGAAGATGGAGAAAACATCCCCCCATATTCCCGCATGTACCACTGGCGAGAAACGAATGCAGATAAGTTGTATGTTTTTTTTTCATGGCCTTTTGTTATCGGTCCAAGCTCGATGAATACTGGACAACGGGACGTCTTGAGATGCCCAAATTCAGGGAAGTTATGAGCAGGAACCGATTTGAACTGGTAATGCAATTTCTACATTTCATCAATAATGCATCTATAATCAAGCATGGCTACGCGAGAAGGTTAGCAAAAATAAAGCCATTGCTAGATATCATGAATAGGAAGTTCTCCGAACTGTACATCCCTAGCCAACACATAAGTATCGATGAGTCCTTGTTGTTGTGGCAGGGTCGACTGGGCTGGGCCCAATGCATTCGGTCTAAGGAGGCTCGTTTTGGAATAAAGTTCTTTGAACTTTGTGAATCGAGAACTGGCTACTTATATCGGTATATTTGTACGAATTACGAAAATATTTCGAGAACATTAACAGGCTTAAAAAACCGGCAATATTTCATCAACCCTTTGTTACATCCACTACGGAAATTGGAACAAAGAAGTTGAAGTTAACCCTTCAGGCCCCGCGACTTTCGGTTAACCCTCAGTTTGACTGCGATATCGAAGTCGCGGGGCCTGAAGAGTAAAGGACAGACCAATTGGCTGTAAATAAAATATTAACACCCCAGGAAGGGATAGCAGAGTGGGCGCTTTTAACAAGAACAATAACACCCCTATTCCTGCAAGGAATATAGTTGAAAGGAGATCTCCTTTTGTAAGGAAACAATAACACGCGGGTTTCAGACGCTGCCTATTCAAAAACGAGAACAAACTACTGTGTGAGAGCCTTTATGCCTGAATACTTAACTGATACAGCCATAGCAGATATGACATGCATCTTGAAATTAATATAGCGAATAAGTTGAGTAATGTAACTATATTTAAAATAATAATACCTTAGGTTAGAGAAAATTAGGCTATGATATGCACTTAACTGTCTAACTAGGAAAAGGCCCGTGCTAAGGTAGATTATTTATTTTTATCAAAAATGCATGTAATTTAATCCGAGTACAATATTGAACAGTATTGTACCTATCACATATGTTAATTAGTATTAAATAATATTGTACATAAACTATATATTAATTTGTTGCAAAATTCGTACGTTTAGGGAAACGAACGCAAGGCCCGCCCTTAAACAGGCAGACCTTTTCAATGCTATTGTGTGCCTAGGGCGTGGTTTAAAGTAGGTATATTTTTTCAAACATTCACGGCCCAAGAGGCGGTATTCTGGAATTTGTAATGTATCTCGTTTAAACATGGCGAGCAGTGACAAAATAGAATTGGAGGCGACAAAGCATGTCGTAACCGCGGACTATACCTCCGCGCGAAACAAAGGCGACCACTGTCTAGGTCAAATATTATAGTCGTAAAATACGTATAAGTCAGTAGGAATAAAACAAGCGATTTCGCTATAAAAAGCTTTAATTGATTGTTTACACCGATTCCTAAGTGCCAGTGAACTCGATAAAACAAAAGAAGACTCTCGACCGTGCAGGAGTGACTCCGCGGATTACGCCTATTGGAAGGAAGCCATTTTCAGCGAAACGGAAATCCTAGGAAAAACGAATAAGTAGAAAACCAGCTAATAATACAGCTACCGAAGATTACTCCGTTGCGGGCAATAAACCGCATAAAAAACATACCTGTACGAGGTGAATCGTACAATATTATCTATATTGGAAATGGGAGTACAGAGGACGAAGCGCCCTTGTATGGGTTTGAGAGTTCAACCGCTAAGACTGTACTCCAGCTAATGTGGGGGCTATTCGATAAATGTTATACATTATATATGGATAATTTTTATAACAACCTGTCCCTATCCCAGTAATTGAAGTCACAGAAAACCGATGTCGTCGGCACATTGAATCGTCGCCGAAAGAATGTGCCGCAAGTAATCAAAGACGCACAGGAGAAACGCATGAACATGGGTGATGTGATAAATAGAAATTGTGGTGACATTTCTGTTACCGCGTGGAAAGACGTTAAATTAGTTACTATGATTTGTACTTATCACGGTAACGACATGGTAATGGGGCAACGGGGTGAAGAAAGATATCTAAAACCTGCGGTGATACGGGATTATAATTCTTTTATGGGGGACGTGGATCTGACTGACCAGCAGTGTTCCACGTACCAGATGGAAAGAAAGCGGGGGATGAAGTAGTACATAAAGGTGTTTAGAAAATTGCTCAACAGTAGCATTCTAAATAGCCTCATTATGTACCGCTCCAACAACCCCAGTAATCCGTTAAGGAAGTCATTTCTGTGTTCTCCGAGGAGGAGTTCTGTCCTCTCTGGCACGTAAACATGCAGCTGCTTTGGGATTTTCCGACCGCTCTGTGAGACGAATTCTTCACTCGGACCTTCAATTTCATTCCTACAAATTCTTCCTACAAAGAGCTTTCTCCACGCGATGCGCTCATTGAAAACGGGCCTCATGACGCCATCAATGTAAGGATAATAATGAAAATCAAAAAAAGCGTTATGCAAAAGAAAGGGATGCACGAGTGAATACCTACTTACCTACTTATTTAAATATAATTTTTTCATTTGTTTCATGTATTATAATCCGTGGTACAGACTCATAGGGGGCCAGGGGGGGTGGGGCGGTCAGAGTTTCGACCACACCATCCTATTAATTGACTGATAACTTAACTCCCATAAATTGCCTAATATTTAATTGTATATATATTTATGAGTTATACACATCATATCTAATTTGTTTATGCCTAGACCCACAATGAACACACACACAATGATCAGCCACCATCAAGGAAAAAATTAGACTTAATGAAAGTATACAAATGAAGGAAAGGTATGTATTGAAAGGTATGTACTATGCCTAAAGAATCGGATCGTTGCAACCACTTAATGGGTAATATTGCAGCTACAGTAGAACCAGTTGATTGTAGAGTAAGGGATAAAATCAAAGAGTTGATCGGAAATGGGAAACAAAATGTTGCAGTCATTACTGAGCTCCTAAATAATTATGTCGAAAATTGTTTAAAAGTAGAAGACAAAAATCGTCGCAGGTTTTACCCTGAACCTTCGTACATTCGCTCCATTGTCAGTCATGTAAAAAAATATTTAAGGGCCAGTAAAATAGACATGATAAATATAGAAGAATTGTTTAAGACTAAATGTCTAGATAATCAGACGGTATTTTTTAGACCTTGTATCAAAGAGAGCAATGAATCCCTTGGCCATTCTGAAGAAAAATCCATGCTATTTGTTTACCAAAATAATGACATGAGGCATAGTGATGGCGAGGCATAGGCACAGGCAAATAATGACATGAGGGCATAGTCCTAATACTTGCCGAGCGAGAATTCCATGTTGCTTCCGCTGTGTTGGCGGGCATTCCGGAGCGGACTGCAAGTCAGAGACTGTGGAGTGCGCGAATTGCAAATCTCCTACACAGTGTGCAAACAATATCGGCTGTGAAGAATACGTAAGGCAAAAAAAAAATAAACATCTGATGTTGACTGAAAATGTCTCCTATTTCGATGCCGCTTCCAGGGTCAATAGAAAATGTTTTCCACTGTCGCATCTTCCTACAAACCTGCCCCGAAACCCGTTGTCGAAAGGCCTCCTTACCGCCCTCGAATTGTCGTTGTGGACCCTCCTCGGTCTCAACAATCTAGAGGAACCAAAAAAGGAAAATTCGCTCCCCCTATAGCGAGTTTTAGCAGCCCTAAGTATGCCTGGGATAATTTCTCCTCCCCCGGTTAAAAAAAGGGCGACCACACCGCCCCCACAACCCCAGCCTGACTATCTGGATGAGATCCGCTTCCTCGAGGAAGACGAGCAGGTCCCGATCACGGTAAGGCAGTTGCTGGAGCCAATACACGAATGCCAAATCGGCACTAAATAAGAAATTATAATGCTGCTAAATATTTTCCTAAAATCGGACCTACCACATGCCCCGAGGAAAGGAGTATGAGAAGAACCTCCAAAGAAGCCTGCCTCAGCGTGAACAGCCCTCAGAAGCCATATCCTCAAAAGCCAGGCCAATGGACCCGACTCACGAGAAACCCCACCAAACAGAAAGAAAAGTGGAAGACGTCATAGGCCTTGCAAAGGGCCTGTCAACTGATACAACGACGTATCAAACCACTGCTCCAGTCAACCGACTGGGAAGGGCACCTGCCCTGGAACAAAGGATCAAGGACTATCCAGGAACCCTGGACCGCACTTTGCGCAAGTTGCGAAGCCGTGTAAGTATTTATTTTTCCAATAAAAAAAGCATAATTGTATATTCTACAATATTATATTGTTAATTTGTATTAAATTGGTTAATAAGGATGTAAATACTCTATAGTAATATTTTAATAATAATATTTTTTGTTATTAGCTGCAACACACATGTAAAATGGGCAATCGACAAGAAGCACGTGTCATTTTGTCCTGGTTGGAAGAGATTTCTGTACCTGTTAAAGGAAGAAGAACAGTAGATTTTGAATATTTATTTACCCAATGAATAAACATAACAACCCACAATGAAAGATTTAGAGATGTAAACCATCAAATCAAGATAATAAAAGAAAAACAGCTCAGATTTTCATCAACATTTTTTCTGGCTGTTTCTATGTGTGGAAGTCGGTTTCAGATTAATACATGTGAGACCCGTATAGATAATTTTGATATAAAAAACAGTGCTGTTTCGGGTACAGTTAAGGGAAGAAGGCATTGCAGTGACATCGGCTGTTAGATTTAGAAAGGCAGAGAGTTTTCTGATGACAGAACAAATAAAAAAAATGCAGAAAGACATTTTAAATAGTCCCAAACATATATTTGGAGACCACTCTCAGTGTAAAGGATATTACTGCACTGATGATAAAAAGTTAGAAGCAAATATTGTGCCTAATGTGACAACATTGCTGCAAAAATTGATGGAAAATATCTCATCTATCATATAATGTACGAAGCTTATTGCATAATTTAAATAATAATAGATCTGAGCAATTTAATTCGATTGTAGCCAAATACGTCAATGGAAAACGTATCAACTATTCGTTGAAAAACTATTATGCCCAAAGGTGCTACGGCGCAGTGATCGCATTTAATAGTGGGAAACCTATTACTCAATTATATAAGACGATTTTCAACAAGAGTCCCTCAAATATAGTAAACACAGACAGACTGAAGTCTATCTGTGAGTCAGTGTGTGTGTGTGTATATTCCTCCGCGATAGCGTCTAAACACTTCATCCGGTTGAGCTGAAATTGGCATGCAGGAATCATTCGGTCATGGCAAGAGTTGAAAAGATTGTAGTTGAAAGATTGTAGTTGAAACCATATATACAAGGTGCAACCCAAAAGTTAGGGGAATTTTACCATAAAAATAAAATGGCTTATCATAACTTATTTCCACCGTCTCCTTCAAAATAGATCCCTTGGGCATTGATACAACGATCCCAGTGTTTTTTCTAGGATTCCATGTATCATTAAAAGTCTGCAAGTTTAAGTGTTCGATGCACATTCAGCGTTTCTTGCTGGATGTTCTCAATTGTGTTGAAACGACTGCCTTTAATTGAAATTGTATTTTGGGAAAGAGAAAAAAGTCGCACGGGGCGAGGTCATGTGAATAGGGTGAGTGGGGAATTACTACCGTGTTTTTGGATTATTTTTTTTTTTAATGCGATTTTCTATCTCGTCGCTGTTTAACAGTCTGGGTACAAATTTTGAAGCAATGCATCTGTCAAATTGTCTGACAAGATTCGTTGCACGGACCCGAATGACATTTAATTTTGTATGATTACACAAACATCATGGATTGTTCGTCTACGATCTGCAACAATAGCCTCTCGCACTTTTGCGATATTTTCTGGTGTTGTGCTTGTTGACGGTCGTCCTGAACGCTCTTCGTCGTCGACTGTCGTTCGTCCGTCTTTGAATCATTTTTACTACAAAAAAGTTTTACTTTTGCACATAGCACTCTCGCCAAATGCTTCCACAAGCATGTGATGGGTTTCTACAGCAATTTTTTAAGCTTGAAGCAAAATTTGATGCACATTCTTTGCTCTTTAAAATCTGCCATTTAGAAAATCGCCGATACATTAAAACACAATGTTACACAACCGCACAAAACTCAATAATTCATCCACTAAGCTGCTCAGCCATTGGCCCACTGATTCATAAATAATACTATTTAGAGCCGAACCACACGGTGCGGTGCCGCTGTGAGCGATTAGTGTTGTAATTAATGGTACGTAGAACTAGTGAAATGAGGTAGGCAATGCCAATATCTTCTTCGTTGCTACTCATTTTAAACACTTTTATTAAATATTAACAAAAATACGTGAAACAATTGAAACAGGCAAGCATGTACCCTCCTTTGACTGCACTTATCAACTGAGCAGTGCCGCTCCGGCGCATATTACCGGTTTGGATATTTGACATACCATGGATATTTGTATGTAGAACGCCGCAGCTCAGGCGCCGCGCCGCAACCGCACAGCATTGTATGGCCCGGTTCTTAGCCACATCTACCGGCCGCAGGTCGTACCACCAATGGTTCGCGTGCAATAATAAGATTGCTCGCAATAAATAAGAGAGAATTGATAAAAAAAACAGTATTGTTAGTATACAAAATTGACCAAAAAATGTGCAGTGTCATTTTTGCTCGCGAAGGATAGCATCCGAAAGGTTAATGGATTGCTTTTATTTCAATCATCGCGCCTATACATCTCAGCTTATCCCTGTTTGTGTGCTTCTGGATGTTGCGCATCTCCCCTGGACGTTTTATGAGAACTCCGCCTTGTAAGCTGTAGTCTTTGCAGCTGCTCATAGAGTAGAGACTGCTTATGTTGATCACATTTGTCAAACTCTAACGGCTGTTGCAATTTGGCATCTCTTTTTGGGTGGAGCTATCGCGGCCAAGACCAATAGCCGCTGGCAAGGGGTTGCTTTAGCTGTTCCGCTAATAGATATATGAATCCTTAGGTAGCCCTGTACCGACGCCACTACTGCGACCCGCGCGTGGTTTAAAAGCTTGCTGTTTCATCTCACCTATTGTTGAAAAGAGAGGGACTGAGAAAAGATAGAGACAAGAGATGACCTGCTCGGTTGGGCGTCGCTTGTAGAACGACGAAAAGATAGCAAGGTATTCAAACGCAAACAAACCGAATGCTCTTGTAAATTCTTGTTCCAGGAAATAAATGTTTTTGACCAAACCGTTATCATTAGAACCTTTAGGTAAAATTATTTTTAATCTTTACATTTACGAGGATTGCCACGAAATATTTTTTAGTTTTCATTTTTTTTCTAAAGTAGATTACGGCTCGCCAAACTAAGGTGAAATTAAGGCAAAATTTACGCTTTTTAGGGCTAATAACTAGGATTCGAAGTTTTGGCACTACATAATCTTAGTTTTAACTTTAGTGATCTCAAATGAACTCAAATCTCAATATTAAAATGCGTATTAATGTCGCAATCGATTACGGGCGTTTGTATAGAGAGGCGAGCGGAAGGGCCCCTCTTAAGGATGTGAACTTTGGATAGCTTTTATGTGGAACGACATAAAAACCTGAATCCAGTTAAGTTATGGATTAGTTTCTTGGAAACAGACATTTCTGCAGAAGAGCCAGTTGTGCTTTCGCTCAAGGTAGTGAAATCACCATCTATTTCTGTAGATTTGCAGAAAATGTCCTAGAAGAATGGATTACCTAGAAGTATTCATGAAAAATTTTAAATTATAATAATTTTGAATTTTCATGAAAGTCCCAAAATCATAATAACTTTCGTATTAACTTTTTTTTTATTTTCTCTGACAGACACATCATAACGCTACCATTTATGAGTAGTTTGTATTGGCATTTTGTATGAAGAGCCTAGCCCTAGGATTTTAATAAAAAACTTAAAATCATAATAACTTTTCATGGAAATCTTAAAAGTTGCGTGCGTGATCTGTATTGGCGTTTTCATGGATAGCCCTAGGTTTTTCGAGAAAATCTTGAAATCATAATCTTGATTCAAGAAAATCAGTCATAATAAAAATCTTGAACTTAGAATTTTTATGGACATTCTCAAATCATAATAACTTTTGTTTAACATTTAAAATCACAATAACTTTCGTTTAACATTATTTCAAAAATCCTCTGTCAGAACCATCATGACAATGCGGTTTAAATTGCACGAGTAATTTGTATTGGCGTTTTGTGTGAAGAGCTAACCCTAGGATTTTCATAAAAATCTTAAAATTGTAAAAACTACCTCGTTTTATGAAAATATTAAAATCATAATAACTTTCGTATTAATATTTCTTCAAAAATCTGCTCTATCAGAACCATCATGACACTGATTTAAATTGGTCTTAGCGTTTTGTAGGAAAAGCTAGCCCTTTACCGGCACCTTAAGATGTACTTTTACATTTCAGCTTACTAATATTTTTGATTGTTTTATCTCAGGAATAACTGACATTTGATTACAACTCGAGAGCCAGTTTTGAAATCAATAAAGGAAGTTGAATATTTTGATCCTCTACCCGGAGTGGAATTTGTAAGTTTTTTTATTTATTAGTCGTATTTAGTAACTGTATGTAGTAACTTTGTTTCTCACTGTGAAGTGAGATTTGTGAGGTTGATTCCTCCAATAAATAAAATACAATCGGAGTTGCCATAGAATTCACCGGCCAAAGTCTATCATAGGGCCTATCATAATACTAATATTACACTTCTGGGGGGCGAGCAGTGAATTCCGGACTAACAACCTGCTGTGGTAGGTTTAGGACAGCTGTCTTGCCACATGTGAGCATTCATCTTACCACCCATTCACTCCCCCTTCAAAGCCATAGAATTTGAGATGCCAAAATTGCAGTTTTACATAATTTTTCTAGGAAGGAGTTTATTATTTTCCTGGAGAGACCAAGATCTTTAAAAAGGGTAAAACAGAGATTTAGCTTGATTTAGCTTATCAGAGGGCGCCCTAGTCATACTTCAATCTTGAAATATTGCAGTTAGAGACTTGAAGTTCGGTACACAGATGCTTTGTTGGATCGAAATCACATTGTGAAATTTGGGTTGGAATATCTCATATACAAGCGACATAAATACTTGTAATCGTTACATCCACAGTAATTACAGCTTATGCAAATCATACTATTGTAAAAAGCTAACTGAAAACGTAGAATCCGTAGAAGAAAACCTAGTTCCAATAATGAAAAGTCAATAGGGTGGTTTTATATTTTCAGCCATATTGAAGTTTATTTCCAGACTGGTGAATAACGCGCCAAGCCTAATGCATATTGTTAACAGTAATATAGCTGAAATTTTTAATATGTAATTGCGAAGTTCATCGGTGGAAAACGAATAAATTACTCAGGCAGCCAATCTTATGGAGGTCGATGTGCCGCAGCAGTAGTGTCCTTCAATTCAAGAAAACCAGAGACTTACCTAAGCAAAAATATTTTTCTGCGAAGTTCCAAACAAACTTATTAAATGACTTGAAACCAACAGAAATATCAAAAGATTGATTGACATCAGCAAAATGCAAAATAATAAAATCGTTTCATTGTAAGTAGCTGTTGTTAGTCACGAGGACAAAAATTACGAAGTCTTGTGAAAAACTTGACCTAGAAAAGGCGGATTATGAGTTTGCCAAAACCGAGCATTTGAAAAGCATAACTTTGACTGAGGAAGATCGCCACTTACTAGAAAGAAGAGCTATTTCGCAGACAGAATTCATAGAATGGCGCCAGGAGCGAAAACTTCGGCTAACGTATCTATATTTGGAAAAGTTTGGAAACGATGACTTATTAAAACCTTTGGTAAAAAGATATACTGACTGAAAAGAATTTAAATCATGTCAAGTCTATACAACATGGACAAAACCATGAACATCTGGCACGTGATCAACTATCTCAAAATTGCTATAAATCCATGTGGATTATTTATTGACCAGGATCTACCATTTTTAGGTGCGAGTCCGGATGGACTTTTGCAAGAGGACAAAATTGTAAAAATAAAATGTCCGTACTTAGCTAGAGGTATGAGTATTAATGATGCCATCAGAGAGCAAAAATACTAGTGAAGAATCCAACTCAAACATGGGCAGAAAGATAGCACTAAATAGGCGAAATCTGTTACAATATTGCTATTAAAGACTTAAAGACGTTAATTGTTGAAGAGTTCTTCTGGTACTTGATCATCGGATCTAATCGCCACGTGCACATAAACATAAGTTACTTTATAACCACATCTTTATAACCATATAATAAATAAATCACACTGCAAACAGTGAAATACTCGAGGAATCGCGCGCTTAGTGTATGGGGGGTGACAACTGCTATAGTGGATACAGCTGGTGGTTCGTGAGTTTGATGTGAACCGAAGTATGGAAATGGCCTCCCGAGAGAGTTAGGTTCACATCAAGATACTTCACTGTGATTTATTACTCTCAACTCAGTTTTTCATGTAGAATAATATTCTGTATCTAAAAAATATCCCAATATGCAAAAACATGTTTAGTACATGTTTAGTATAATGTACAGATTTAGTTCCTGAAAGGATGCCAGTATTTATAAGGACGCTCTTTTATGTTATTATTACCTAGGTGTATATTACAGTATATTATTGCAGCAATTTATTTAGGTGGAAGGCATTAGGCATTTGCCTAATTTTAAAATACCTACTTTTAAAATATCCGTTTTTGGGGTCCTGGGATGTTAAATCTACTAAAATCTCACAATCGATTTTCTGCGCAATCATAAAACACTATCTGTTGCGGGGTATATGAATTCTAAAAATAACCTGTTTATTGTTTCAGGTTGTAAACGCTCCTCCTGCTTCGAAAAGGAGGCTAGAATATGAGTCTCAGCCTCAAAGAAGCCGCGCCCGCCCGCTGACCTCTCGGGAGATAGGAGAGGCTTTACAGGACTCTGGTAGTGAGGTGGATTCTGACAATGACACCGACGACCTTGCACCAGTCATTCGCTGACAAACATGATGAGCACCATATAGATGTAACTGACCAAGGGGTAGTTCAATATTTTACCTACTGTCTAGTGATTGCATTCTTTTGACAGGAACTTTAGTAGTTTAAATTTTCTGCAGATACTTCAAGATGAGGTGGAGGAGGAAGTTCACCTACTAGAGGACTTCACGTGGACTGAGAACCCCACGAACTTACGAGTAGACAAGAAGACTTCCGGGAGCCGGTCCCACCATCGCGGCGCAATATGCCTACGGTATTTTTACCTCGTACTGGGACCGGCCTACAATGGAGTACATTGCAACTCAGACAAATCTTTACGCCTGGCAGAACATCGCACGCGGCTATCAAGATGGAGAAAACATCCCCCCATCTTCCCGCATGTACGACTGGCGAGAAACGAATGCAGATGAGTTGTATGTTTTTTTTTCCGTTTTATACGGCCTTTTGTTATCGGTCCAAGCTCGATGAATACTGGACAACGGGACGTCTTGAGATGGCCAAATTCAGGGAAGTTATGAGCAGGAACCGATTTCAACTGGTAATGCAATTTCTACATTTCATCGATAATGCATCTATAATCAAGCATGGCTATGCGAGAAGGTTAGCAAAAATAAAAGGTTAGCAAAAATAAAGCCATTGCTAGATATCATGATTAGGAAGTTCTCCGAACTGTACATCCCTAGCGAACACATAAGTATCGATGAGTCCTTGTTGTGGCAGGGTCGACTGGGCTGGGCGCAATGCATTCGGTCTAAGGCGGCTCGTTTCAGAATAAAGTTCTATGAACTTTGTGAGTCGAGAACAGGCTACTTATATGGGTATATTTGTACGAATTATGATAATATTTCGAGACACATTAACAGGCTTAAAAAACCGGCGATATTTCAACCCTTTGTTACATCCTTTACGGAAATTGGAACAAAGAAGTTAAAGTCAAAGGGAGACCAATTGGCTGTAAATAAAATATTTACACCCCAGGAAGGGATAGCAGAGTGGGCGCTTTTAACAAGAAGCCCTATTCCTGCAAGGAATATAGTTGAAAGGAGATCGCCTTTTGTAAGGAAACAATAACACGCGGGTTTTGGACGATTCAAAAACAAGAACAAAGTAGTGTGAGAGCCTTTAAAACAAGAACAAAGTACTGTGTGAGAGCCTTTATGCCTGAATATTTGACTGATACAGCCATAGCAGATATGACATGCCTGTTGAAATTAACATAGCGAATAAGTTAAGTAATGTAAATATATTAAAAATAATAATACCTTAGGTTAGAGAAAATTAGGCTATGATATGCACTTAACTGTCTAACTAGGAAAAGGCCCGTGCTAAGGTAGATTCTTTATTTTTATCAAAAATGCATGTAATTTAATCCGAGTACAATATTGAACAGTATTGTACCTATCACATATGTTAATTAGTATTAAATAATATTGTACATAAACTATATATTAATTTGTTGTAAAATTCGTACGTTTAGGGAAACGAACGCAAGGCCCGCCCTTAAACAGGCAGACCTTTTCAATGCTATTGTGTGCCTAGGGCGTGGTTTAACCCTTCAGGCCTCGGCCCCTCAGCCGATTGACAAGTTGATATCCCAAAAATTTTTAGTAAAAATTAGTAAAAAAATTGAATTATGACACTGTCGCACCAAAACATTAATTACTGCCAAACCACTGTAACCATAATTAAAATAAAACATATTAATATAATAAAACATAATAAAATAAAACAAATTAAATTAAAATAAAATTAAAACGGGGCCGTCACGCTGAATCGTATTGTGGCCGATATCGGCCAATCGGGGCTTGAGGGGTTAAAGTAGGTATATTTTTTTAAACATTCACGCCCCAAGAGGCGGTATTCTGGAATTTGTGATGTATCTCGTTTAAACATGGCGAGCAGTGACAAAATAGAATTGGACGCGACAAAGCATGTCGTAACCGCGGAGTATACCTCCGCGCGAAACAAAGGCGACCACTGTCTAGGTCAAATATTATAGTCGTAAAATACGTATATGTTAGTAGAAATAAAACATGCGATTTCGCTACAAAAAAGCTTTAATTGTTTATTTACACCGATTCCTAAGTATCTCCCAGTGGCAGTGAACTCGATAAAACAAAAGAAGACTCTCGACCATGCAGGAGTGACTACGCGGATTACGCCTATTGGAAGGAAGCCATTTTCAGTGAAACGGAAATCCTAGGAAAAACGAAGTAAGTAGAAAACCAGCTAATAATACAGCCACCGAAGATTACTCCGTTGCGGGCAATAAACCGCATAAAAAACATACCTGTACGAGGTGAATCGTACAATATTATCTATATTGGAAATGGGAGTACAGAGGACGAAGCGCCCTTGTATGGGTTTGAGAGTTCAACCGCTAAGACTGTACTCCAGCTAATGTGGGGGCTATTCGATAAATGTTATACATTATATATGGATAATTTTTATAACAACCTGTCCCTAACCCAGTATTTGAAGTCGCGGAAAACCGATGTCGTCGGCACATTGAGTCGTCGCCGAAAGAATGTGCCGCAAATAATCAAAGACGCACAAGAGAAACGCATGAACATGGGTGATGTGATAAATAGAAATTGTGGTGACATTTTTGTTACCGCGTGGAAAGAAGTTAAATTAGTTACTATGATTTCTACTTATCACGGTAACGACATGGTGATGGGGCAACGAGGTGAAGAGAGATATCTAAAACCTGCGGTGATATGGGATTATAACTCTTTTATTGGGGGCGTGGAACTGAATGACCAGCAGTGTTCCACGTACCTGATGGAAAGAAAGTGGGGGATGAAGTGATACATAAAGGTGTTTAGAAAATTGCTCAACAGTAGCATTCTAAATAGCCTCATTATGTACCGCTCCAATAACCCCAGTAATCCGTAAGGCAGTCATTTCTGTGTTCTCCGAGGCGTTCGGCACGCAAATGAGCAGCTGCTTTATGAATTTCCGACCACTCTGTGAGACGAATTCTTCACTTGGACCTTCAATTTCATCCCTACAATATGATGGCTATATAATGAGGCTATTTAGAATGCTACTGTTGAGCAATTTTCTAAACACCTTTATGTACCACTTCATCCCCCACTTTCTTTCCATCAGGTACGTGGAGTGGGACCCTCACTTTTTTGAGGAAAACGAACGCACTGTTACGGTGACTTCAGCTCGCTACAGCGAAATAATTGAGGTTTTTTTTTCTCCCAAACCTTGAACAACTGGACCTAGGGAATGTGCGGTTTCAGCAGGATGGAGCCTCGGTACACACTGCACAACATTCCATTGATCTTTTAAGGGAACACTTCCACGACTACCTCATCTTCTTGAGAGGTGGCCTGCGCGGTCACCTGGCTTGGCTCCTTGTGATTTCTTTTTATGGGGATACCTCAAATCTCTTGTGTATACTGACCGACCTCAGACCCTGGCTCAACTTAAGGACAACATTCGCCGAGCCATCAATAATACACTGTTAGAAATACATTGATTTACAGAACTAAATAATTTTAACCAACAGTGATTAAATCACAGATATCGTAAGCATTATTATATCAAAATAGGGAAGGGCGAAACGAATAAACATGATATTGGTGCGCATTTCAAAATGTGAATCGGTTTATAATCTCTACGGAACAAACAATGCGACTAAATCTGAATCAATCTAACAGCGAGCAGAATGAGTATTACGTCTATAACCTTTTTTGATACTTTTAGCAATACATTGATTTACAGAACCAAATAATTTTAACTAGCAGAGTGATTGACTAACGGGTATCGTAACCAATATTGTATCAGAATAAGGAACCGCAAAACAAATAAATATGACACTGGTGCGCTTTTCAAAATGTGAATACACTTTATAATCTCTACGGAACAAACATTGTGACTAAATCTGAATCAATCGAACACAGTAAGCAAAACGAGTATTTTGTCTGTTACATTTAGACTTCATCTCAAATATTATTAACATAGCAATGTGCATTTCGTTTTAGTGTTAACATTAATTATTATCCAATTATCTGATGTAACATTCTGAATGACGTAACATATGCAACTAAAGGTTCACTGATAGTAATGTAAACTAAGCCGGTATAAAACGCCGGTGCTTTATCATACAATTAATTCATTCTCTTATCCGAAATCGAGACGTTAATTACTATATCTCTGTATTATAATCAAGAAATAAAGGAAGCTGAAGATCTGAAGAGTTTTCCACTAGACCATTCTAACAAATTGGCGCAGTAGGTAGGATTTCTGCTGGTGCAGTAAGACAGGGACAAACATCGCCAAGGACAGATGCGGTACCTGAAGGGTTTTAAAACCTCCCTGCCGAACCAACATGATAATCATCTACACCTTGTTGATATGGTGAGTGGCTAAAACTGTTATGCTCTATCCCAGAAATATCCCGATCCCTATCTAAACGCTCCAATCCTTTTTTTTCTGTTCCTATTTACAAATATTGTTATTGATTTTCCAAAAACAATTGTTTTCATTATTAAGTTTGTTGAGACGTACGAACCTCCATATTCTAATTTCCCTTGTTAAAGATCTTTTTCCATAATGACTAAAACAGAAGAAACCAAAACAGCCCAGGCCACAAGCACCGTACCGGAAATAGTAGCACTCAGCAGCATAATTTTGCAACTAGTACCAGATTTTGACAAATCCCTCACTAGCCAAATGTATCGTTTTGTCAGGTCATGTGACTGGAAATATTACTAGTCTATACCTTGAATAAAATTATAGGCACAAGTTCATCTGACACTCATGCAAAACATTAAATAACTGGGAAGAATTGAGAAGTTTTCTAGTCCAGAAATACTCCCCTCTGAGGAGTCATGCAAGATGGTGGTTTTTAGATTTAAAGCCGCTTTTCATCGCCCAAGATTCGCTTGTACGCCTAGAAAACAAATTCGAGATGTCGTGGATCCTGAAGAGTTTTCCACTAGACCATTCTAACAAATTGGCGCAGTCGGTAGGATTTCTGCTCGTGCAGTAAGTCAGGGACATACATCGCCAAGGACAGATGCGGTACCTGAAGGGTTTTAAAACCTCCCTGCCGAACCAACATGATAATCATCTACACCTTGTTGATATGGTGAGTGGCTAAAACTGTTATGCTCTATCCCAGAAATATCCCGATCCCTATCTAAACGCTCCAATCCTTTTTTTTCTGTTCCTATTTACAAATATTGTTATTGATTTTCCAAAAACAATTGTTTTCATTATTAAGTTTGTTGAGACGTACGAACCTCCATATTCTAATTTCCCTTGTTAAAGATCTTTTTCCATAATGACTAAAACAGAAGAAACCAAAACAGCCCAGGCCACAAGCACCGTACCGGAAATAGTAGCACTCAGCAGCATAATTTTGCAACTAGTACCAGATTTTGACAAATCCCTCACTAGCCAAATGTATCGTTTTGTCAGGTCATGTGACTGGAAATATTACTAGTCTATACCTTGAATAAAATTATAGGCACAAGTTCATCTGACACTCATGCAAAACATTAAATAACTGGGAAGAATTGAGAAGTTTTCTAGTCCAGAAATACTCCCCTCTGAGGAGTCATGCAAGATGGTGGTTTTTAGATTTAAAGCCGCTTTTCATCGCCCAAGATTCGCTTGTACGCCTAGAAAACAAATTCGAGATGTCGTGGATCCTGAAGAGTTTTCCACTAGACCATTCTAACAAATTGGCGCAGTCGGTAGGATTTCTGCTCGTGCAGTAAGTCAGGGACATACATCGCCAAGGACAGATGCGGTACCTGAAGGGTTTTAAAACCTCCCTGCCGAACCAACATGATAATCATCTACACCTTGTTGATATGGTGAGTGGCTAAAACTGTTATGCTCTATCCCAGAAATATCCCGATCCCTATCTAAACGCTCCAATCCTTTTTTTTCTGTTCCTATTTACAAATATTGTTATTGATTTTCCAAAAACAATTGTTTTCATTATTAAGTTTGTTGAGACGTACGAACCTCCATATTCTAATTTCCCTTGTTAAAGATCTTTTTCCATAATGACTAAAACAGAAGAAACCAAAACAGCCCAGGCCACAAGCACCGTACCGGAAATAGTAGCACTTAGCAGCATAATTTTGCAACTAGTACTAGATTTTGACAAATCCCTCACTAGCCAAATGTATCGTTTTGTCAGGTCATGTGACTGGAAATATTACTAGTCTATACCTTGAATAAAATTATAGGCACAAGTTCATCTGACACTCATGCAAAACAATAAATAACTGGGAAGAATTGAGAAGTTTTCTAGTCCAGAAATACTCCCCTCTGAGGAGTCATGCAAGATGGTGGTTTTTAGATTTAAAGCCGCTTTTCATCGCCCAAGATTCGCTTGTACGCCTAGAAAACAAATTCGAGATGTCGTGGATATTAACCTTGTCAAAATAGGAAATAGACTGTCAGAACTAAATATGTACCTGGGCGAAAGCACCCGGCTAAGACGAGAGTTAGTAGATGGCTTAAGCACAGTCCTAAAGTGGTTAATAGGCACTCCCGGTGCCAAGGACGCGAGAAGGTATGACGAATATATTAAACTCCTTGAAAAACGCAAACTAGATCTAACCTCGCTAATGCAGAAGCAATTACAAATTACATCTTCAACGATAAAAAAAATATATGAGGCCATTTTCACAATATCCTAGGAAGAACAAATCATCAATGAAAACATCGATAGGCTAAACATACATTTGAACTCAACAGCAAACCTTATTTTCGATATAAAGATAAGTGAGGAAGTATCGACTATCTCACTACAGCTTCTTGAATGGGTAATCAGTCTGGAAAGTAACATTAATGACTGCCTTACAAGTAAACTTTTTGCGAAATCTAATACAGTGCACCCCTCAGTCATAACATTAAAAAAGGTTATACCAAGAACTACTTATATCAAACCACATTAGGACCGGTAAACGACTAGCTGTGCCTATCATCCTCAATAATATACATATTTTACTAGAATCATCAACAATGTCTGCTTATGTCTACTCTAACAAGCTGGTGTACACAATGGAGTTTCCTCTTATACAAAACGATAAATTCACACTATATCACCTATACTCCATACCCGTCCAACACTCGAACTCATCCTTTTTCACAACCATCCTACCAGAGCATATGTACATAGCCAGAGCATATGTACATAGCCAGAGCATATCTGTGCCTCCTGTGAAAGGTGATTTAACTCGAGTTGTACCCTTTTTGTGATTTTTACATAGAAATTGTCAGAAAAAAATTACGATTTTTTTGGTACAACTCAAGTCCTTCTATCTGCTATAGTTTCGGAGATAATTTGGTGCCAAGTGATATAACTGACAGAATTTCGGAAAAAATATCGTGAATTTAGATATAAGTCAAGTCGTAACCCCTTTAGGTCATTGCTTCACACATTTTTTTTTGTGCCTCGTGGTATAAGAGAGATTATATTAATTTACACACTTTATTTTTCAGTATATTTATCGTGAATATTGATATATTTAGAGTTATATCACTTTGCACCAATTTTTCTCCATACTGATTAGGGTATAACTCAACATGTACCTACTAATCCGAATCTAAAGTTGTGCCTGATTTGTGATAAGTGATGCATCTCGACTTACATCATTCGACACAAAGAATTTTTTATGTGTAAACGAATATAAATTGAGTTGTATCTAAAACTCAAACCAGATTTGTTTTTTTTTATTAATTACTAGATGTGCTATGTGATACAAGTACGAACATGACGAGAGTGGCGGTGGTGCGCGAGGCGAAGTGAGGGCGTGACGCGGGGTAGGAGATGCGCGGGCGTTAGTGTCGCTGCGGCCTTTATGAAGCTTGGTCACGTCCGAAGTCGCCATGGATCGACGCGTAAGTTGTTAGATGTATCATTTTACACGAAATTGCATAGTTTTGGATTTTTGTTTCATTATTGAATTAAATCACTTGACACAAAATAGATAGGTAGGTACCTATTGTAATGTAAACATAGTCAAGGTACTAATCTTTACTTTTGCTATTTTGTTCCTATTAATTTGATTCACGATTGACTACCTACTCAAAGTGATTTTCCGCTTTTTTGGTTAACCTACTTTTGATGTTTTTTTACTATCTATCAGTACTAACTATCAGTAGTTTAGAGATACATAATTATTTTTTCCGTACTCTGATTCTAAAGAGTTTTCTTACAATTATTGCTCAATTAAAACCGGTAAGTACGTACCTTCTTACAGTACAGACGTTTATTTTTGTTTCAGTTGACGTTTCCGAAATCCCGAATAGCTAAAATAATGGATTTAGCCACTAATGACGCAGCAAACATGAGTTCTCAATACCCCATCGAAGCTGAAATTAAACGAACAGAACAAAATAATAATACCAATGAATGCGGCTACGGATACGAAGTAAGAGAACCAATTGAAGGATCACTGCCAGAAAAGTCTATTGAAAGTCCAGTCCCTACTATCAACGAACACCAGAATCCAATATCTTCAGATAATTCAACAGAAATGGTTATTGACAACGATAAGACGAACAAAACAAATGTAAATGCTTCCGAAAACCTGTTAGATGATTTGACAGATGCAGGTTCATCAACCGATGGTGATTTTGGATCATCTAGCAGTGATGATTACATTTGCGGTACTGATGAATCTTCCTCATCCACTAATGACGAAAGAACTCCGGTTAAAAAGAGAAGAAAGAAAACGGCTACATCAGAAAATAATATTACGGTTCCTGAAACACCATCTCCAAATAATGCGAGCATATCAGAGAATGCTCCCGCTGATTCCTTCTGGAAAAATAGCGGTATGAATAGTGGCGGAAAAAAGAAAAAAACAAGAAAAAGTGAGAAAGAAAGAAGACATGATAGAGTAAAGAGAAAACTTTTTCGTAACACTGGCTTGGAATACACAACAAAGTCAGGAAAAACTAAGAAAAGTCGTGAATTACGTGATCTAGACAACTGTCGTAAGAAGTGCAAAGATAGGCTACCATTGCATGTAAGGAAAAATCTTTTCGATACATATTGGAGTCTGGGAAGTTATGAAAGTAGGATCGATTATATGGCGAAATGCATTGAAGTTTGCGGAAAAAAAACGTCAAGGTCTTCTCCAAAGAAAAAACGCAACGTCAGCTTTAGATACTTCGTTCAAAGTTCTGATCTAACAAAACATCAAATTTGTAAAGGATGTCTTTTGAAGACTTTCGACGAAAGTCATAAATTTCTACAAACGATTTGCGAAAAACTACGGGACAATGGCGGTCACCTTCCACCACGTAAACGTCGAGTCGGTAAGTCGATTCCTGATTTCAAACTAAAGGAAATAAAAGCTCATATTGCCTGTTTCCCTTGCACAGAAAGCCACTACGGCCGTAACAAAACGACTAAGAAATTCTTGAATTCTGAACTCAACTTACAAGTTCTTTATAATTCGTACAAATTGAAGACAGAAACTCCAGTCAGCAAAACCATTTTCAAAAAGGTATTTGATACCATGAATTTGTCTTTCAAAAAACCATCAGTAGATACTTGTTCTAAATGTGACTCCATAAATATGAAACTTAAGTACGCAACCGAGGCACAGGCTGCAGATTTGACGAAGGCACTCGAAGAGCACCAAGAAGCATTTAAGGCTGCTTACGAAGAAAAGAAAAAAGATAAACACCTGGCTCAGACATGCGATGATGTAATGGTAATAACATTTGATTTGCAACAATGTTTGCCCACCCCACACTTGCAAACGAATGTAGCATTTTACAAGAGACAGCTATGGACGTACAATCTAACCATACATGATCTAAAAACAAACAAAGCGTTTTGCTACATGTGGCCGGAGTGTGAAGGGAATAGAGGAGCGAACGACATAGCTTCATGTCTATACGATTTTATCATAAATCAACTGCCGCATTTAAACCCAAACGCCAAGAAGCTGATCATGTACTCAGATAGTTGCCCGGGTCAAAACAAGAATTCGATTGTTACAACAATGTTGATGCTAGTGGCTAAACTATCCCCTCAATTACAATCTATTGAACATAAATTTCTCGTACCCGGTCATACTCACATGGAGGCTGACACCGACCATGCGTTGATTGAGCGTAAGAAGAAGCACACGAGTATGGATATTCACTTGCCAAGAGATTGGTACCAGCTAGTGCGTACAGCTTCAAACAAAACAGCGAAGTTCACTGTTATCGAGATGACTCGTGATATGTTCTACGATTTCAACATTTTTTCAAAACAATGTTATACTCTCAGGAAAACCAATACAGACAATGAAAAATTTCTGTGGTGCGACGTTCGATCTGTTTTGTATACCAAAGAAAACATGTCCCGTTTTTCTTACAAAAAAGAATTCAAGAATGTTGAGTACATGAACATGGATTGTTCTAAGCGGGGTAAAGCTTACGATATGATTACAATAAATACAGTACCGAAAGCCTACCATTCCAAGATTACTATTTCAACCGAAAAGAAGAAGGATCTATTGGATTTGCTGTGCTTTATTCATGAGAGCTCTCATGAGTTTTACAGAAGTCTGAGCTGCAAGAATGATGTCAAAGACACTGCTCCGGATAATGATGATGATTCTGATGATGAGTAATTTTATGATATGATAGTTATGTTCATCTAACTCCCAAGACCTATTAAAGGTTTTATTTTGATTTAAGTAGGTACCTACGTACTTCTTTGTTCTCTTCATTCTTTTACCTCACTCATAGAGTCGAATTACTGCCTATAGGATAGGTTAACAGCTGTTAACTGTACTGTGTAAGTTTTAAAGTGTTAGCAATTTTGATGTTTATTATTTTTCTAGATTTTTTTAAGGATTCACACAATGGCTGTGCTGTTATGTTTTGTACTGAGTAGGTTCACTTTGATTATTGTGATAGCTGCGTAAGATTGATCTGTGTCATTTCTAAGTATTTAAGTTTAAGACTAATTGCATTTAAAAAGATCTCTATTTACTTCTTATAATTTTGATAAAACTGTGCCTTATTTGTAAGTAATTTCATAATTTTGAAGACTTTAATAAACGTTAAGTATTTTTCTAAAACTTGTATTCATTTCCACCATACATAGGTATTTTAATGCAGGATATAACTGGACTTGTATCATTTAACACATTTTTATAAAGACTAGAATTTTAGCAAACTGATACAATTCAGGTAAAATATGAAAATAGAAGACTGAAGTAAAAAATTCGAATCTTTGGAGTATTATTTTTATCATTTGTTTGAGCTACATTGTGTTTTGAACATATTCTTATTAGTTATTGGATTTTTTCACTTCTTGTATATCACTTTACACAAAGACAACATAAATGTGCAACATGATTTAACTGTACTTGTATCATTTATCACGTAATTTTATCACATATTAGAAATTAAAAAGGGTACAACTGCGAGTTTTTCATGAATTACTTCAAAAGTATAATATTTACCACAAAAATATAAAAACAGAATGAAAGTGGATGTTTCGATCTACAAAAGAAGGTACTTAAATGTAACCTAACCCACTTCGTTCATGAACTAGAATTTTTTAAATATTGTTTGGGCTGTCCTGTAAAGTAGTGATTTTTCAATTGTATCACCGGTCACAGGAGGCACAGATATGTACATCGCCACGAATCCTAATGGACAGCAATATATCTCGACAAGTTCACTGGAGGATTGTAAAACTTTTGTACACAAAAGAAGGGTTTGCAAGGGACTAATAGTCTATGACTGCGGCACGGCCATTATGCGAGGTCCAGATACTGTACAGCAGCTCCGCATCAATCCCGAGGACATGCACCACCAACACCTTTCCGGCTGTAATTAACATTTTTCAACCGCTAACAAGCAACAAATGGCTGTACATACTGAGCAGCGAAGTTCAGGGCATATTACAATGCGATCAAAATGTGAATCCTGTTTTTAATCTCCATGAAACCAACACAGCGACTAAATCTCAATCAATCCAACAGCGAGCATAATATTACGTCTATAACCTTTCTAGATACTTTTAACAATACATTGATTTACAGACCTAAATAATTTTGACCAACAAAGTAATTGAATCTTGGATATCATAACCAATATTGCACCAAAATAGAAAACAGCAAAACGAATAAATAACATTGGTGCGCTTTTCAAAATGTGAATGCAGTCTGAATCACTCAAACAGCGACCACAATGAATATTACTTTTATACCCTTTCCTGATACTTTTAGCAATACACTGATTTACATTACCAAATCATTTTAACCAAGAGAGATATTGAATCACGGATATCATAAGGAATATTGTAACAAAATAGGGAACGGCGAAATAAATAAATATGACATTGGTGCACATTTCAAAAAATGTGAATGCGGTTTATATCAATAAGAACCAACATTGCAACTAAATCTGAATCAATCCAACAGCGAGCAGAATATTACGTCTATAACCTTTCGTGATACTTTTAACAATACATTGATTTACAGAACCAAATAATTTTGACCAACAGAGTAATTGAATCACGGATATTGCATCAAATATTGCACCAATATTGCATCCAAATAGGGAACAGCAAAATGAATAAATAACATTGGTGGGCTTTTCAAAATGTGAATACGGTTTATAATCTCTACGGAACAAACATTGTGACTAAATCTGAATCGCTCGAACAGCGAGCACTACGTGTATTACTTTTATACACTGATTTACAGAACCAAATAATTTTGACCAACAGAGTAATTGAATCACGGATATCAAAACCAATATTGCATCAAAATAAGGAAGAACATCAAAAAGAATAAATAACATTGGTGCGCTTTTCAAATTTTAATCACGGATATCATAACCAATATTGTATCAAAATAGGGAGCGGGGAAATAAATAAATATATTGGTGCATATTTTAAAATGTGAATGCGGTTTATAATCAATAAGGACCAACATTGCGACTAAATCTGAATTAATCCAACAGCGACCAGAATATTCGTGATAAATACATCGATTACAGAACCTTTCGTGATAAATACATTGATTTACAGAACCAAATAATTTTGACCAATAGAGTAATTGAATCACGGATATCAAAACGAATATTGCATCAAAATAGGGAAGAACATCAAAACGAATAAATAACATTGGTGCGCTTTTCAAAATGTGAATGCGGTTAATAATATCTACGGAACAAACATTGCGACTAAATCTGAATCAACCGAACAGCGAGCAGAACGATTATTTTGTCTATAACATTCCGTGATACTTTTAGCAATACATTAATTTACAGAACCAAATTAACCAACAGAGTGATTGAATCACGGGCATCGTAACCAATATTATATCAAAATAGGGAACGACAAATCAAATAAATACCTATGTCGGTGCGCATTTCAAATTGTGAATGCAGTTTATAATCTCTACGGAACCAACATTCCGACTAAGTCTGAATCAATCGATCAGCGAGCAGAACGATTATTACTACTATAACCTTTTGTATAACTTTTAGCAATACATTTATTTACTGGGGAAACCCAAAAAAAAATAACCAACAGAGCAATCGAATCACGCCTATCATAACCAATATAGGGAAAAGCGAACAGAACAAAAAAAAAACAGAAATCATTCTTTTGCAACATCAAAATCATCAATCCATATTGCATATAAATCGCTAGGATGCCAGAATTTAAAAACGAAAGAACCAGAAAGCGAAAGCTGGCCTGTCGTGATCTATAAACCAAGCAATAATATTTATCGTAAACCAAAGACGAAGGAAGTATTTTCTAGCTAAGAACTGTTTCAAATGAAATTCCGAATGAATCTTACTAAAACCAACGAATATCTCGACAATTCGATTAACAGCGAATTCGGGCAGACCATCTCGATAGCAGCAGAAGTTGTAGCAGTTTTATTTTGATATACCATGGATTTGTAGGTTAATCGGATTGGGTTTATAAATTTAATTCTTCACTTCGTGGCGGCTATCACGTAAGGCTTGCAAAACGGAATAGAATGTGGGCCGCTTTAGGATTAGGAGAATAGGAGGATAATTTGTTTGCAGTAAGCAGGCGACGCAATTTTTACGAAAGTCAAAAAACGCCGATACGCTGACTTGGAGTGCGTAGAGCGTGGTGTGCGTAGCGGCATTTCAGCGAATATGCCGTGCAGTCAAATTGACGCCGCATTCAAAGGAAATAATGCGAATTTATTGCGTAAAATATGTCGATAACACGCTGTGATCACTGTCTGCATATAAATAGCTGTTATAGTGGCAGTTATAACTATTTATATGATCAGTGGTTATGACGAGCGCACGCGAGCCACACGCGAGCCACCACGCGAGCGAAGCCGCCTCTGAAGCTGGCGCATGATCAGTGGCTGGCGCCACTGATCATGCTGGCGCCAGAAAACGGTATATACGTACATATAGCAAGCCAATATCAGTCCACCAATGACAACGCGTGAATTATGCTACAACTGAAAATACATAAATAAACAATTGATATCGATGGCTTAGAACGCAAATGTGCAAATTTATAAATTTTACAGGAGAGCTTTTAGAAAGTTTAGGTATAATAATCTCGAAACAGATGAAGAAATAATTTCAGTTAATATTTTTAACCTATAGTATATGTATTTGACTTACGCTATATTATAATAATTATATTTATTTATTAGTATTTTATGCATTAATTTTAAAAAACCGACAAGAGGTAGTACTTACCACATTTTTATATGGTAATATAATAATGTATGTAGTTACCACATTTTCATTTTTATTATATTATTTATATTTTATTTTGTTCTCATCTTTCTACTTTTAGAATTTGCTATAAGAGTAAATAAAACCAAATATAATTAAACAAAGCTTTTATTTATACATCACAAAACAATTTTTTTATAAGCAAATAAAAGAAAAAATTGGTCGGACAAAATTAGAAATTTTGTACGATATACATTTTCAGAGTTTAGTGAGAGAGAATGTGTGTATTTTATTTATGTTTCATAATCAAAATCAGTCCTTTTAGGCTTGTTGAGGAGAGGCTGTCGATGAAGTAATTATACTCCGGTGGTATGACTTGTTTTTCTACTAACGTCAGTAAATCTTTCTTTTTTCCATCACTGATCATTAGTTTTCTTGAGTAAGCTTTTTATAAATATATTTCTTCCCATTTTTTAAGTTGTCTACCCCTTTTTTGATTAATAGATATTTCATGGAAAAACTCTGCACTTAGGTCATATTTATATTGTATAGTGTAAGGTTTTGATTTTTCAAATCTGAACTGTTTTAGTTTCAGCCAGTTTTTAGTTGTGTTATGCATCATTATTTTGGCTAAATTCTTGGCATCATAGAACTCATCATGATTTATTATATTCACAGAGTAAGGGCAAGGATTAATTCTTGCGGCCGAAATCAACAACGCCCACTCGCGGGTTGTGTATATTTTTTTCTGTTTTCTGGCTTTTTCTATTGTCGCGTGCATCAAGTCTGCTTCAAGATATGAGTGTCCTGATTCCATATAATTGAAATCGATTATCTGTAAGTTCTCTATGTGAGAAACTGCATACAGCATAGCTGCACAGACGTTTTGATTCCTATTTTGTCCTCCGGCAGTATCGGAAAAGGAAGAGACATGTGTCACAGTTGGAGGTAATTGAAACAGATACATGAGCAAGCCTGTAGCTATTTCATTTGAACCCTTGTTTTCATTAACCTCATCCCATACATAACAAAAACCATTTCTAGAATGGTTTTCCGAGATAGTGAAATTATACACATTCAACTTTTTTTTGTAGTATATCTGATTATCTCCAGCAAATGGAAAGGACAAAATACTCTGTAGATCGAATGTGATAGCTACAAATTTTTCACCTTTCCCTTCTTTTGCCTTCACACTCTCGGCTTTTTTCTTGTCCATGGAAAGCTTCTCTCTTGTTTTATGTTCCTGGTAATTTTCTTCCAAGGGTTGTTTGTCATGTGAATTGTTGTATGCATTGCATACAAAACATTGATCTTTCTTAGGTACAAATTACGATAATTCTGGATCATAAGACTTGAATACTTTTCTGTACACGTAGAGTGAAGCTGGAACTATATTTTTTTCCAAACAGTGGGTTTTGTACAGCTCGTACATTTTTGGCACATTCAAATCGGACGATAGGTATTGTTTTTTAGTATCACGTCTACAATAGTGCGATTCGAGCCTTGGGAACAGGACAATGTGATTTTTTATGTTGATGAATTGTTCATCAGAGTTGATTAATTGTTCATTTGCGGGTGTTTTCCCTATTTTTCCATATTTTCCTGTATAAACGCCAAATGCAGAAACCTTCTTCATCAGTACTTCAACCACCCTGTGACTTATGGATAAAGTGGCGCAAAAAATTTTAAGGCAAGCTCTAACGCATTGTCCTCCTTTTCCAGGCAGGTAGTATACCCGAGAACATTGCTTGTTCTTTGTAGTTGCTAGGATCTTCTCGAAACGGGCACTGTTTTAATGATTGTAGACAAAAATATTTTTTGTTTAGAGTCATCGCAAGTTTATAATATTCCTCACAAATTCTCATTCTAACGTCTTCTGGAATATTATCTTGATATTTGTATCTGGGAAAAAATATTTAACAGTTAAATAACTTAATAGAAATAGAAATAGTATTAGAAATAGAATATTAGTTATTAAAGTTATCATAATTATAAGTAAACTAGCTGCGCCCAGCGGTTTCACCCGCGTGGTGATGGAAAATTGTGATAATGATGATAGAAAACCATATATCTTTATAAATTATAGCCTGTAGAATAGAAAACCATATATCTTTATAAATTATGTGTTATTCTGATGTGTAAGCTATATTATTGTAAAGTTTCATAAAAATCCATTCAGTAGTTTTTGCGTGAAAGAGTAACAAACATCCATACATACATACAAACTTTCGCGTTTATAATATTAGTAGGATTAGGCATAATAAAAAAATACCTGCATGGGGTGCAATCGACTGGCTTTGGGCAATTTTCTTCTACCGTACGCCCCTTCCTATTGACGTAACTTTTTCCACTCTGACGGAGATTTTTGACAATATTTGCCTTCCATTTCTCTGGTTTTGCTTTTTTTTTCTATTTTTCTTTAATCTTTGTTGCTGTTTTCTTTGTTTTCACCTATAACATTAATTTGAGCTTTTTAATTTTATATTACTATATTTGACAATAAAATGAAAACCTATAATAAAATTTTAAACGTAATGAAAAACATTACTTAATTTTCAATTTCAAATTCACAATTAAATAAATAGTTTAATAAATTTGTATAAAAAATATTATACCATACAGTTCTCACCTGTTGTGATAGCTTGATCTTCATTAATACTTCCAGTAACATTTTTTATATTGGTTACGTCGTTTTCCGTCCTCTATAGAAGATTCACTTGAAGATTCCGAAGAATCGCTTGGTTTGTAAGAATCTTCAGACTGACAGTTTTCGATTAATTCACCAGTCGTTTCATCGAGCAGGTTAGAATTGGTTGTTTCGATACATGTTTCAGACGCTATCTTTACACAGGGAATTTCACTGTGTGAGCCTGGGCACGTTTCTTCCATGTCTTACGACCTATTTCAGACATTTGCTGACTCGTGGGAACAGAATTGTCGCTGACCTGATTATTAGACGGGGCTGATGTTCCTTGTAAGGCGGCAGTTAGAATGATTAAATTTCGATTTGAAGGACGATGTTTCTGGTCATCTAGAAATAATCGTATTTTTAGGATACAAACATTTATAACCCCGAAATGTATGCAATACATCATTATTAGGTATAGAAAAAGCTTTATCTTAGGTACCACTTACCACGTCTGTTCGATGTACTTTGTGAAGACAGTTGCAGTGTGTATTTTTTTTTATTGTTGCGTGGCATTTCGCTCAAAATTTTTTTTACACACTTTAAATAAACGATAGTTTCAGAGGCAGGTAGATGTGAAATATCCAGTTGACATTAATGACAGATGACAGACTTGCACTTCACACTTAACACACGTAAAACGCACGATCTTTTAAAAAAATATAGAATATATAGGTATTAATGTGTCAAGTGAGCATTACACATTAGTATTTTTCTTTGAATCTTTGCCATGAAGAATTACTAATGTGCTTAGTGAGGTTTTCGCATGCGAATGGGTTAAGCATGCTTTAGAGAATATTGTGTCACTGATGATAACACATATGCATTTTATGATGATTTAATTTTGATTAGATATCAATAGTGGTAATTGATTATGCAACATTAACATTTCAAAAAACTTTGTTTGATGCACTTACCACTGTTTTTACGAAGAAGTATTCGAAGCCTTGGTTGTTAGATGCTTACTACATTAGCACAGAATGTGGAGATCAATAGGTTGGATGTCATGTAGAACTTAACTCATTTTCGTAAAAAAAAGTCACTTAACACATTTGCGTTCTAAGCCATCGATATATTAGTTGCTATTTGCAGATAAGCCGAAAAAGTCATAGTCAACAGACATGACGGACGCTTTACAATTATAATGTTGGGTGTCCTGTTAAAAACATATTCCTCATATTGGTGCTGCCAAACGTTATTTTTAGCTGCTTCTGATTGGTTGAGCATCGGCTGTGATTGGCTTTTAGCCAATAGACGTCTTGTTGCTGAGGCAGACGTCAAAGATAAAGGGGCAAACACATTATTGGAAGCGACCGTCAGCAGCGGCTTATGGGCGCGACGGTATAGGTATCTGTGTAATGAATTTCTATTGAGATGTGCACATTATCGGACGTCAGTCGCGGACGCATGTGCATACGTTCGTAAGCCGCGGCTTACGAACGCGTCCGATAATGTGTTTGCTCCTTGATGCAGGCGCCCATTATTATATTATCTTGATATTATCTTTGGCAGGTGCCAGTTCATTCAACTTCATTCCGGTCCACTTCCGGTCCGTTGCATCCCAAACTGCCGCATCCATACACCAGCCATATTTGCCGCAAGGCGATTTTGACAGCTGACTGACGTTTCCCGATTTGCCGCATTTTATTCATCCTCGTCCAGATTCGCCGCATCCAGATTCGCCGTATTCCAATTTACCGCAATGGCAAATACTTAGGCCACAGCTACCTGAAAATTTTGTATCGAAAACGTACCGCTAAATATTATCTGTTTTATTTCGATCCATATCTACCTAAACTAATTTTCTCAGTTCATAAACGTATGTATAAAATGCTAAATATAATTATAATTGGGATGAAATGTTCATTACGTTTTTACAATACAATACAATACAATCAACTACTCCAGTAGATAGGCATTCCTACACTTGGATGCGTCACAAAATAAATGCTAAAAATTTAATTAATAAAAACATAACTATTGTGATAGTTGTCATGGCTGTAATATTATATTCAATATTACCTACATACAAATACCTAATCAAAATATACTTATGTGATTTAAGAGTCAGGGAGAATAATATATTAAAATAGAAATGCAAATTCTATGTAGAATAATCAAAAAATATATATTTTATTGTCAATCCAGCAATATGCCTTTTTTTAACCCTTGGAGTAAATGGGTATTTTCATGGATGCATCTGTCTCTTTTGCAGGATTTTCGGCGACATCGACCAGTACTATAACTACGAAACTACTACACCAATCATAAAAAGAACAACTGCACAATGATTGCATTGAAATTTCGAATATAGAATATTGAAATATCATTTTGTAAAACAATTAGATAATTATGAATAAATATGAGAACGTCAAAGAAGTGAAAAAAACGCGGAACCAGATCTGGTCCTATCATACTCAACGGATAATTGTTTCAGAACCAGATTTGGTCGTATCATACTCAAGGGGTTAAATGAATAGATGTATAATAAATTATATGAAAATTAGAATGTCAGCTATCATAATACCATTATGTTTAAAACTTTACGCATTTCATTAATCATCAACATGGAAAATAAACTCAGAATTTTCAAACTCCCTTATACCATAAATTGGGTTTCTTACCAAATTATGTATAATTATCTTTTTGAATTGGTCCTCTCCAAGGCTTTCCATTTGCTCTGGAATCTTATTATAGAAGGACAAATTTTGGTGAATAAAACTGTATCGCACTTTGCTAAGTCGCTGTCGGTTTATGTGGAGATTGGATTTATTCCTCGTATCGTGATGATGAAAATCACTATTCAACGGAGCTTCTGTTAGGTGTCTACGAGCGTACATAATATTTTGGTAGATGTAAGAAGAAAATAGAGTCATTATTCCTGATTTTATAAATAGCGGCTTACAAGAACTTCTTGGTGAGACTCTATATAAACTGCGTACCGCTCTTCCTCCGGAGGAGAAACATTCTTTTTGAATTTGGTGCCATTCCCCAAAACAGTAGGCCATACGATATTAGGGAGTGGAAATATGCAAAATAGACGGATTTAGCTGCTTCAAAACCGCATAAACTTCTTATCTTTCTATTGGCGAATATGGCATTGCACAATTTTTTACTGAGATCATTTAAGTGATCAGACCATTGTAATTTTTGATCAATTTCTAATCTGAGAAATTTCGTGGAGGAGACATTTTCTAGTTGGTCAGACCCAAAGTATACGTCTATTTCATTATAATCAGACGGCCGCAAAGAGAAGCATATTGATTTTGATTTATTTACGTTAAGTGTCAATTTATTAACTTGGAACCATATACTAAGCCTGTCTATTGTTTCTTTTATTCTTTGGGCCAAAGCGTCTTTATTTTTATCGCTAAAAAGAAGTGAAGTATCATCGGCGAATAAAATGATTTCATCATCCACGGATTTCAGGCACTCTGGGATGTCATTAATATAGACGAGGAAGAGAAAAGGTCCAAGTATCTATCCTTGAGGAACACCTTTGCGGATATTCTGTGGAGCGCTCTTGCTATTTTCGACTTGCGTAATCTGACTGCGTTCTTGCAAATAAGATTACTTACATGAGTTGCAGTTCCTTATTCCTAATGCCAAAGTATTCCAATTTTTCAAGTAGAATTGAGTGGTCTACGCAATCAAAAGCCTTAGAGAAGTCACAGAAAATACCTACGGTTTTTTTCATATTGTCTAGCCCAAGTAGTGTTTTTTTAATTAGACTGGCGATTGCATCTTGCGTATTCTGGCAGCTAGTATTTAAGGGTATAGAGCTGAAATAGTCATTAAAAAGTTCTGCAACCGTTGTCGCATCATCTATACTACTGCCATTGACGTTGAGGCGTACGCAATTATTACCTATTTGGTTCCGTGTAGGTACATTCTTTTTTAATAATATTCCAGGCAGCCTTGATATTATCATCGGAATTATCTGTAGTGTATTTTAAGTATTTCTGCTTAGCAAACCATATTACTTTATTGTATGTCTTTTTGTATGTTTTGATGTATTCGAGAACTATGGTATCATTACTATTTTTCTGTATTTCATATTTCTGTATTTCTGTATTTTGATATGGGATTAAATAGATCTCGTTTTAAAATGATGCCAACCCACAAAAAAGACTACCATTTTAGTCGAATTTAGTACGTACTTTACGACCTTAAAAAATCGAGAATCCTATATTTAAAATGATAATTGATTTCATTCCAAACTATAAGAGAGTTCCTCATATTGTTTATGCAAGTATCTGTTCCATTACTTCCCGTAGAGCGACTTTGTCAATTTCCCCCCTCTGATACGCAGTTTTTTAAAGGAATATAGTAATTTGATTCCGAATGTTACAGTGTCCTACGCTTTTTCATTCATATAATTAAACTTGAAATATTTAAATGTCGCTGCTGTGCCCAAATGCACCTATGCTTCTTTGGATTTCTCTTCCGTCTAGAGGCACTATTGCATTATATAGAAACAAACGTTTAAAGTTTTCCATGAATTTAAACCTACCTTTAGCGTGAAATTCGCGATGACACCCCTCACAAAAGAAATTATTCAAGTTCAAATGAACCATGCCTCCATGTGTATTATTAAGTCTTTTATGTGTAAATAAACAATCGCATTCCGCATAAGAGAATATATATTTTTTTTATGAACAATCTCTTTGTGGTTCTTTAGAGGTCCTTTTGTTGAAAAGGCGTAACTTCATTCATGAAAGACATATTGTTTCAATTTTATATGTCGATTGTCTAAGTGCTTTTTAAGACCCGCTTATAGTGAACAAGCTTACAACATATTTCTTCAATTTTTTATGTACATACATTGTGTACATGCTACCATGTGTACAAGTGTATAATCAATGATGCTACTTTAGTTGTCCATATCGTGACATGGCATAACTGCATTGCTGACAAACACATGTCCTAAATTTTAGATGTAGGGGAAGCCCGGGCAAAGTGAATACCCCAGGCAAAGCGAACACCCCTTACCACTTAAAAACTACCTACTGGAGAATCGTCGATCGCGCACGTACGAACCCGCCCGCTCCCCTCAGTCGCAGGCAAGTGAATTGGCAGACGGTGGCGTCGCTCGTTGCCGCGAACGCCGATAATTACGAAAATCAGAGAAATATTTAAATATTTTAAGGTATGTAATGTTTTTGTCAATAAGGCATATTTAATCGTGAGATCGTTGTTAGTGGTATTATATTTTTCAAGCTTTTTTATGCGGGTTTACATACCGTGATCTACAAAAACATCGGGCTTGTGGTTTTAGAATTTAGTGATACTTTATTGAAAATTTACATTTCGAGCATAGCGGATAGGGCATAGTGGATATCCTATGCCCTATCCGCCCTATCCAATTCCTGCAGAAGATCCTCTTGGCACTGAGCTCATTGTCGCCCCATTAAGGGTACATTTCAGTCCTAAACATATTAGACCTATTCCAAAGCCAACTCCACCAATGACAACTAGAATAAGAAAAAATCAACGATCTGAAGTTTTAACGAGCACACCAATAAAAGTTGAACAGAAAGAGAAATTTGACAAGAATATCAGCAAAGTATTGAAAAATATTAACAAAGATTTAGACGCAAAACCAAAGAAAAAGAAGACTACACAGACGACAACAAAGAAGATTACTAAAGGGAAAAAGAGCACCAAAGAAGATACGAAATCAGATGAAAATAATGCCGTATGTTTCTATTGCGTAGAGCAATATTTTGAGATCGAAGGGCATCCTATTGATGACTGGATCCAGTGCAATGAATGCAATAACTGGTGCCATGAAAATTGCACTGCCTATGAAGGTCCATTCATATGCAACAATTGCACAAAATAACTTCCCATAAGTTTAATTTCGCTTAAATGCGTGTTTTTATACGTATTCACTTTGCCCTAGCCTCCTATTCGCTTTAGGCGGGTACCAGGGCAAAGCGAATACTTTTCATTTTGATAATTTTTGACTATATTGTTAAAACTATGTAAACTTTAGGAAAGGTGTTCATTATTTCTTAAAGTCTTATAAATGATGCTTGATTATGACCCATTGTTTTATTTGTCTACTAAATATTTTCCATTTTATATGCCTACAAACCTTAAGGTGTCCACTTTGCCCGGGCTTCCCCTACGACGTCTACATGTTTCTTTAGATTACTGTTACGACAAGGCATAATTGCAGTCTTGACTATTTCTTAGATTTTTGATGTATGGCTTCTGTATGATTATTTATTGGAATATTTTTAATGTATGTTGATTATTTCTTCACCACAGCAGTTTATAAGTGAGTTTTGCGTGGTTTTACTGATGTATGTAGCATTGGCAGCTGAGCATTGTTGTTTCTCGAGTTCTGTATCACCCGCGGAAATTCGGAAACGTAAAAGCTCATAAAAAAATCCCTCATTACTTACGATACTGTCGCTTCCACCTGCTGTTATATCTGTTTGACGTAAAAGAGAACCATCGTCTCTATGTCCTCTTAGTGGAATATTCTGGCGTCCACACAGAACTATGGTTTCAATTTTTCCATCGAACCTCAGATAAACGACCACGAAGCCAGCAACACCGAACTACAAGAGCATCTGCGGTTTGAATTATGCCATTCCCTGAGTTAATTCTTCATTTGCCCAAAGACAATTCAACTATATAGCACCTAAAATATTCAACCGTCTTGATGACAAAATAAAGGAAATAGAAAATACCATTTTATTCAAAAAAAATATTAAAAAATGGCTTCTTGACGATATAGGTCGTTCAAGGACAGAGAACGAACTTCTGCAAGTCATACCTAAAAAAAAAAAAATATTTCTACATAACTTTACTATTATGCTATATAATATAAGATATTAAACAAAATGTACTATATTGTAATATAACACAAAAGAATAATACTATAATATATTTAGATCGTTATATTTATATATTTGTGTATGTATGTGTATATGTATCTATATGAGTACCTACGTCAGTTAGGCTTCTCCACCTAAGTCAGAAAATAAGTCGTATGCCCAGATACAGGCTATATTTGGCCTAGTTGGGTATGCGCTGAGCATGGTCATGTAAATGTGGGCCGTTGTTTCTTCGCACCATTACTTGGTATGACCATTTTTATTTGTTTTATAATTGTTTGAAACAAATAAATACATAAATAAATAAAAAATTATAGGACGAAGCCGAGCACGGTTTTCTTTAACTTGTGCCAAACGTTGTGTGTTAATCTGGTTTACAACTTCAAGCTCAGGCGCATGATATGAAAGTAGAAAGCGTTTACCGCATCTTTATGGTATTTAGTATTCTCATGAACTGTTATATAGCCATCCTTACCGTAAAGTTTTTCAAAAGATGTTAGAGGTTTATTCACCAAATACCCAAGAGTACTGTTACTTTGATTCATATGCTTTCCGTGAGTGCCAGCAAAGATAACGCAATATTTGCAGTATAAACCACGATGAGCATTCGAGAGAATGAGCCAATGGTGATTTCTGAGATGAGAGGGTTGCACGTAGCGTTCGACGTCTCTGCCACCCTTCGAATGCACAGAATAAGGAAAATCGTATCGGAAAATCGGAAACCATGGGTTTTCTAACAGGCGACACTTCGTGAAATCATCGAGCTGATTAATTTTGTCAACGTAAGCGCCTATGTAGAAGTTGCGCTTGAACCCCCTGTCAACGATTCACCAGTTTCAGCTACTCTGGTGACATTATATTGCGGACGAGGTTGAGGTGCAGACGCAGATGCTATACCTACTTGTAATTGGATCACAATCGGAATCTGAAGCTGGAGTCTTTATCCGTTTTGTGAAAAAAAAGTCTATCGGCTTTGATGATTGTCGCTTCTTTCCACTGCCGCTTCCACTAGTTCCGCTACCATTTCCAGTTCCAGTCCCTCCACCACCACCACCACCACCATCATCACCCTAATTCTTCTGATTATCCTGTCCCAAAGCAAAGCGAAAGCATTAACTTAATAAATACTGTTATTTAGGGCCATATAAAAAAAATAAAAATAATCTATATATTTAATTAGATAAATGCAATGCAGAAAATCATTAAAAAAGATTAATCATAAAAAAATAAATAATTGAAATTCAAAGTTATTTATTTTTCGATTCCCGGAACATATACGAGTACAATATACAAACATTTTATGAGTCGTATAGATGTGGATTGATAAAAAGGTGCAGGCGCTATGTGTTATTCTATATGTGAAACTAAATAACTTCTGCCAAAAAACATTTTTTAAACAAAAACTTAAAAATTTAAAACTAATATTTATTAACTCATTGTTTGTTTATTATGTACAAATCAATATAAATGCGAGTTCTTATTTCAGACATAAACTAACATAACGAAGCATTCAATCAATCAAATGAATGAAATAAATGATCGAATTCATTCGGATATTCGGGCCAAACGAAACAAAGATCGTGGATGAGAGATTAGCAGTTTTATCGAATGGTCTCCCTCTCGAGATATTCGAATGATTCTAATAATCAAATTATTTCATTTCATTAGTTAGTAGGTATATCTCGTTCTTGCATATGATATAAATCTAGTTGAAAAACGACATAAACTTACCATTATCTTCACTTGACTCCCCTGTTCACTACGGAGCGGTCGATATCGACCTCGGAATGAAATGAAAAGTTCGCGTCGTCCGGAGCGCGCGTGACGACGCGTGCCATGCCGTACCAGTCCGTACCACCGGCGCTGCGATAGGTACACTATACGAATAGTAGGTGGGCAGAGTTTGTTCTCAAAATTCACTGCAAACCACAGACCCGCAGGCCTTTTTTTTTATGGAAACTGACACAGTTGGCTACATCACTTACATATAACATTCGTGATGTCAGCCCATCACCGGGTGAGCTAGGTGCCATCCTTGGGGGGTCATGGCCCCCTGCCCCCCCCCCTGTATCCGCCCTTGAACACGATGTTGATAGTTGTACAAAATAGGTAACATGTTCGTAGCGTGCACACTGGTATAAATGTTATGAACGGATGCACAATTTAAAAATTACAGTAAAAATGGACTGCTGGGGGTTTTCAGGCCCAATGCGGAAGTTAGTGTTCTCCTAGAGCAATTCTGAGTTTATCTTAGGAATATGACTATGTTCTACTGTTTCTTATATTTATTGCGGCCAAAGGAGTCCGTTCTGCGCCCGTTTTAATATTGACTATTTAACCCTTCAGGCCTCGGCCCCTCAGCCGATTGACAATTTGCTGTCCCAAAAAAATTTTGTAAAAATTTGTAAAAAAAATTAGTTACAACACTGTCTCACCAAAACATTAATTACTGCCAAGCCACTGTACCCATAATTAAAATGAAACATATTAACATAATAAAACATAATAAAATCAAACAAATTAAATTAAAATAAAATTAAAACGGCGCCGTCACACTGAATCGGGTTGTGGCCGATATCGGCCAATCGGGGCTTGAGGAGAGATAAATTTGATTTGATTTGACGCACTGATTCTATATCGTCGTAACGGTACTAATATTATCACTTTAAAAATCAAGGTAAGTTGTTTTAAATGTTAACCAATTACAATTGCAATGAAAAAAATACCCAACAAAATAGAAACAAAAGTTATTTTCAGTTTTAAAATATTATTTACTTGTATATATAAAAGTATTATTGGCTAATTGCCATCAGCTGCTGCGAGTGCTTCCCTATTCTCATAGGCCCAGAATCCATGCAGTTCGATGAGGATTGATAGAGCGACATCGCCCTGACCGCACTCTATGAGATCGGCCAGAGTGATGCGCGTTGGGTTCTGCGGTCGCACCATGTCAAAGATTTCATCTTTCACATCCTCAAAGTTAACCGGCTCTACTCCATGGGCGATCATTTGCTCCTGGATTGCCTAAAAATATACACAAATATATAATTATCTCCAAATAGAAAGCACCGAGTGAGGCTAGGCTATACCTCTGTGTGACCAACACCTTCCATCGGGAGTGCACAATTTAAAACGGACCCAGAAAGTTTGATGAATGAGCGAATGAATGACTGAAGATTACATAAAGGACAAATAATGGCAGCAGGATTGCCAATCAAAATCTTGCTAACTCCTAAAATAGGACATTACAGAATGTCTCTTGTTCTTATCTAATGGACATTACAGAATGTCTAGGGTAGACTCCACAACGGCGGCTGCAACGTCACCGAAACGTCGGGTGCTACAAATTTCACGCGGTAAATTCGTTTTCTATCCTATTTATAATGTCAAACAACCGCGATAGTCTTCGATTTTATATGGTGGTAAGTTGTACTATATTGTTATATTTTAAATTTAAAATTAGAAAATAAAAATCTATTCATTTATTTCAGTATGGAATATTTTGAGCGTCGACATCCGGATTCGATACGGATTTCTGGATCTCTTTTGGTTGATGTTAATTTATACAAAATACATTTTAAATTTAAATACTAGAAAATAAAAATCCAAACATTTATTTCAGCATCCACAATATCTTGGCCATAGAAAACCGGTCTGACAATGATTTCTGGGTTTTCTTGGGTTGGTGGTTAGTTTTACTATATTGATAATATTTTTATAAATATAATATTATAAATGTTTTATATAGATGTTTTTTCAGTATTTTTAATAAATACTGAAAAAACATCTATAATTTATTTTGACATTGAATATTTTGAGTATAGAGTAGTATAGACAACTGCATTTTGACATCGATTTCTGGGCCTTATCTTATTGGGTTGGTGGTAAATTTTACTATATATTATAAATAAGATAAAAACGAATTTACCGCATGAAGTTTGTAGCGCCTGATGTTTTAGTGATGTTGCAACTGCATTGTCCAGGATAGACACTACCCTAGACATCTGTAATTGCATCGTCGAAACGTCGGATGCTACAAACTTCACATGATAAATACGTTTATATCTTATTTATAATGTCAAACATCCTTGATAGTCTCCGATTTCCTATTTACTACATATGTTTTAAATTTCAATACTAGAAAATAAGAATCTAATAATTTATTTCAGTATCTACTACAGTACTTTAGTACAACTTGAGCATTAAAAACCACGTCTGACCAAGAATTCTGGGCCTTCTTGGATTGTTGGTAAGTTTCACTATATTTATATGTTTTAGTTTAACCCTTGGAGTAAATGGGTATTTTCATGGATGCATCTGTCTCTTTTGCAGGATTTTCGGCGACATCGACCTTAAAGTACTATAACTACGAAACTACTACACCAATCATAAAAAGAACAACTGCACAATGATTGCATTGAAATTTCGAATATAGAATTTTGAAATATCATTTTGTAAAACAATTAGATAATTATGAATAAATATGAGAACGTCAAAGAAGTGAAAAAAACGCGCGACCAGATTTGGTCGACTCGTACTCAACGGATAATTGTTTCGCGACCAGATTTGGTTGACTCATACTCAACGGGTTAAATACTGAAAAATAAAAATGTAATAATTTATTTCAGCACACAATATTTTGAGCATCGAAGACCGAAGTCTGACACTGATTTTTGGGCCTTGGGTTTGTGGTAAGTTTTACTATATGTTTTAAGTTCAACTATTGGAAAATAAAAATCTTTAATTTATTTCGACATCAAACACTTTGAGTATAAACAACTGTATTCTAACATCAATTTCTAGGCCTTATTTAACGAATTTACAGCATGAAGTTTGTAGCACCCAATGTTGCAACTGCCATTGTCCAGGGTAGAGTCAACAGCAGTTGCAACTTCGCCAAATGTCGAGTGCTACAAACTTCAGGTAGTAGAATCGTTTTTATCTTATTTATAATGTCAAACAACTGCGATAGTTTTTGATTTCATATTTATTATATATTTTTTAAAATTTAAATACTAGAAAATAACAATCTAATAATTTGTTTCAGCATCTAATAAATTGAGCATCGAAAACCGCATCTGAAACTGATTTCTGGACCTTCTTGGGTTGGTGGTAAATTTTACTATATAAATAAAATACAAACGGAGCTGTCATGGAATTCACCGACCGGAGTCGGGCCCATCATAATACTATTTTTTTTTACACTTCTGGGGGGTGAGCAGTGGATTCCGGACTTACGAACCGGCTGTGGTAGGTTTAGGACAGCCGTCTTGCCACATGTGAGCGTTCACCTTACCACCCATTCACTCCCCCTTCGAAGCCATAGATAGTTTAGCCATAAGTTTTAGTTTAAATACCGGAAAATAAACATTTCATAATTTATTTCAGCATCTAATACCTTGTGTATCCAAATTTGTCTGACACTGATTTCTGAGTTTTCTTGGGTTGGTGTTAAGTTTTACTATATTGATTGTTAACCCCTCGCGGCCCGCGGTTTGAATTTTAATGTGTGCCTTACGGCCCGTAAGAAATTCGCGAGTCTCAAAAAAAAGATGGCGTTTCAGAAAAAAAACGATTACTCCGAAACTGTCACACCGATCGTCTAAAAAAGACCTGTTTTATGTTCCTATTGAAATTTGCTATTAGATATTTGTAACGTCGTTATGAATAAAGATTATTCATAATTATTAGTCGATTAAATAATCCATAATTAGCGGTCGGCCTCGCCTGGCCATTTCGGGCCGTCTGGGGTTCGACGGTAAATATCAATTCTGGACGTTTCGGGCCGTCTGGTACGCGAGGGGTTAAAAGTTTAACAACTGGAAAAAAAAAACAAATAATTTATTTCCATATTCAATATCTTGAGCATCAATAACCGAAGTCTGACACCGATTTCTGGGCCTTCTTGGATTGATGGTAAGTTTTACTTATATTGATATGTTTTAAATTTAAAAGCTTTGAAATAAAAATCGATTCGTTTATTTCAGTATTCGATATCTTGATAGCATAACGAGTCTTGACACTGATTTCTAGTCATTCTTTGGTTGATGGTAAGTTCTACTAAATATGATGTAGATTTAAATAATAGAAAAAAAACCTTATAATTTATTTCATTATCCTTGTAAAATGTAAAAAAACAAACCTTGAAAAAATAGTTGAGTATGAATCCGTCCAGATAGCCTTCTCCTTTGATATCGAGAACTCTGAAGATATAAGCGAGCGCTTGAGGCTCCTTTCTATTTTCTAAGGCCAGGACAAAGTCCAGATAAGTCTTATAGTCCATTTCACCATCATAAGTCAAGCATTGTTGGAATACCCCTCTCAGGAATACTTTTGTCAGCGTTCCTGAGCCGTACCTGAAAGATTGTTTATGTTAGAGGATATTGTAAGAAGCAATATTTAATGATGCTACTCATAATGGGCTCGATTGCGTTTTTTCATGAACTAAAATCGGAAATTAGTCCATGTGAACGAGACAGGGCCATACGCTAGAGCGGAACGTGAAATGAACGGTTATCACTTTTTCGCATTAAAACTACCCACCAAATATAAAGCATCTGAGTCTAACACCGTACGAAATGTGTTTAAATTTATTCGGACGAGTATAAGTTTGACAGGTAGTTTTTATCGACGATCGTTCGTTTCATATTCCGCTCTAACGAATTGCTCTATCTCGCTCGCTGGAACTAATTTCAGTTTTAGTTCAAAAATAAACGCAATCGGGCCCAATATATACATAAACCATCCAAACCACTTGGATGGTTTCAAATAAGATGTAAATCCACAAGTAGTTCAGGTAGGTCATTGATAACCCACTGGATGCTTATTTTACTGCAAATTATGGGATTATGGCTTAGGATAAATGACATAACTAAGAACTTAGTAAGGATAATGACTTGTATCTCTTTCAGTTTCTATTAAACGTCTGTACGTCTGCAGCTGTACATCTAAAAGTGGAAAGATAAATCTAGTCTAGTAGAAATATAAAATATAATTACTATTTTTTTAAATTAGGTATTCTAAAGTATGCACAAACCACTCTACTTGGTACGCTTGCCTTAGTACGGGCCTAGGCCTAGTTAGGCGGCGTTGATTTAAAAAAAAATTGTCTGCGGTGCTTTCTATTTTGCTATTATTTACATTTAAGCCTATAATGTTAAACTTACAATGTACCGCTATAAAAATGTGCTTTTCTTTAATAAATAAATAAATAAAAATAAATATTATCATGAATTGACATTCAGCATATAAAATCACATAGATGGAATTACATGTTATTAAAAAACTATCATCTTTGTGCACCGTACTCGATGCACAAAGATCTTACTTTGACTTAACCAAAAACAAAACAAAAACATAATTTCACTTTGACGCTCAATCTTAATCTATAAAATCACAATATTTTCAATTGAAATCGCATGCTTAATCAATTCAAAACGGAAAATTATACTTGAGATTTTTAAAAAGTTTTAGTCAAAATGTGCAGTAATTTTATTGGACTGATTAATCCCACATCAGATCAGGGACCTATTCTTTTAAAAATATGCATGCTAAATTGGTCATAACTATTCCATTTAATTTACATGGGACGTTGTCAAATTTAGCATGTATTTTTTTAAAGAATAAGCCCCCAGACCACATAATATGGTATGTTTTATTTGTTTGTTTCTACTCTTTAGTGTGAAATTTCACAATGGGCAAGTTTATTATGTACAACAATCTCATACAACCGACCCTACTATGAAGTGTTAATATGTATGTGTGCGTGTACAATGTAACATGTTATTACATTCGATTGACAGAATTAAAATGCAATTCCGTTAATTTTATCTTAACTGAAAATGGTGACCCATCCGGGAATCGGACCCGGAACCAATGTAAGACCAGGCGACCTAACCACTACGCCACCGAGCCGTGGTATGATAATAGCATCTAATAAAGGGTTGACTTTTCCGGGGACCTTGAATATTCCCATTTTAACTTCATGCATTGCTTACACTGAAGATATTTATAAAAAATCTGAAAAATAAACCAGACTTTGCCAGAATTCTGAAAAAAAACCAGACCTGTTGTGGATACACCTTTCAGCGACTGCATTAAACTTGGTAGTAGCTTACGGGCCAGAGGTTACCCATGTGTGGTTTAATGCATTTCGTGGACTTTACAAAATAATCGAGTAATTTGTGGTGTTCGGCAAAATAGTAACCTTTAGATAAAAAAAAAACCTCACCCAGCAAGCTCTTCTAAGGACAGCATCCCGTTGTGGTCTTTGTCTAAATTGAGATACTGGCCGTAGACCCTTAAAGCAGATGGCGCCGAGAACCAGTTCTGCTCTTGAATTTCCATTGGTAAATCCTCTTCTCTCAACTGAAAATATATAAAGAGGACCATTATAGGTTAATATCCATATTCACGCTTCTAGGGGGGGGGGGGGGTGAATAAGTGAATTCTTTGTGAAATACTGACAATGGTAAGTTTATTTGAGAAGTTCTCAAGATTTTCATAGACCTAGCCACACTTGATCTATTTATAAAACAAGATGCTGCCAGATCTGCTTTAAAATATAATAAAAACAACTACGGCCAAACAAGTAGACATGGGACATCATAGAGCAGGATAGGACTGACATACCACTACTGCAGAAGACCTCTGATAAAATAGTACCAGAGTACAGTGGGGCATACAGTCGGGGAAAAAGTAAGCATACATCCAGGAGATAAAAAAAACTACTTAAGACTTATAACCAGACAGATGGTTTCGAGAGGGAGGACAAAAGGACAAGAGCCGGATGTGTAATCTCACATAGATGGGCATAGGTGAAGGATGGATGAACATCGTAGATGGCCATCGATAGATCTGGACATCGTAGATGAGCAACTTTTTAGATTGCGGAATGAAGACAGAGAAGCATGTCATCTGTGCGTGCTCCATACTATGGAGAATTGATGAAAACAGTTTACCAGCCTAATGTACATATTTTTAAAGTTACAATCTATTTTTATGGTCTCGTCAGAAAGATAATCAATTCATTCCTTGGAAAAATTCTCTAAAACTGAGATTTTCGCATCTCTCATAGTATGGCCTCGGAGGGCAAGGGATGGGTGGTTAAGTAAGAGCTCACATGCGGCAAGATGGCCATCTTAAGCCTACCGCAGCCATTCCTCAGAAGTATATTTAGTCACCTCTAGAAGTATATTTTATGATAGTTTCGTTGCTGGTTAGTAATTGCTTCTTATACACATATAAAAAAGAATATGTAAATCATTAAAAAAAATACTTTGATAATAGGCGCTAACATTATTCTTTGTCTTTGCTGCCACCAAACAATGCTAACTCCAATCGAAGTTACATGCACCCGTTACTTAAATTGCTACGATTAGAACCAGTGGTGGCGAATGTGGTAAGTTAGTTACTTTTATTTATTTACTAATACAATTATCTAGACAACATAACTTTATGTGTTGCCTGCATTAGCATTACAATAATTATGCTCTTACTTATATGTTCTAATAATATACAGGTTGAGTTTTAATAAACCTTAAAGTGGGTGAATTAGTATCAGCATATCAGCATACATGCAAATTTTGATAAAAAAAGTTTTTTTTTTGTAAATTTGAACAACTTAATTTGTGAATAAAAGTTTGAGAAGCGTTGAGCGCGCTTGCACCATCTAGTGGTTGGTAAAATATCGCTAATAAACAATATTTGCGATATTCTACCTACCGCTAGATGGTGCATTTTAATCAATGCTTTTTATACTTTTTTCAACAAAAGAAAGTAATTTTTATTTTAAAAAAACTTTTTTTTTAATTCCAAATATTTTTATCAAAACTTGCTTTTTTTCTCGTACCATGATTCACCTATTTCAAGGTTGCGGGTTAATTAAAACTCCTGCTCTATATATTTTCTTAATAAATCCCTTCTTACTAAAATAGAACAATAATATAATAGGTACCATTTGAAGTCCATATACAGTAAAACTCCAATTAACCGAATCAATTGGGACCCTATTCGGATAATTAAATATTCTGATAAGGTAAGGCGGGGCAAGTGTAAATCCGAGGGAAGTGCAAACTCTTGTCCTTATACAATAATAATAAATTAATATAACAGCGCCATCTAGATGTACGTGTAGCCACTAAAGTCGTCTAGCGCGTTATCGATAAAACAGCGATCTGCTCGAGCCATCGGCCACTTGTATTGTGTACAAAATTGACAAGCAGCATTCACCCCGCGGACGAGATGACGCGTGTTTTTTTAAGCATCTGAGATTTTGTGAATTTTAATAGGTAAGTCAAACTGTTTTTGTTAAAATATATTAAAAAACATTGCACCTTTTACCGTGACGTATAAAATCCCACGCAATATATACCATTTTTGATATTTGGAAGAGTCTACACTTACCTCGTGTTTTTGTGTATATGAGGTAAGAGTGGATTCATCCTAAGAGGTAAGTGTAGACAGTGTTTACACTTCCCTCGGCGAATTATACTTACATCGTCACATTTTTTACATATTTTTTTCGATTGTTCTAGCATTACGAAAAGGTCATCATGGTGCGCAATTACATAAGGAAACGAGTAGAGGAGAGGCATACACTAAAGAAATGTTGCAACAGGCTTTGAATGAAATTAGAAGAGGTGTGAAAACTCTATCTGAAGCCACCAGAGTATATAACATTTCGAAGTCCACTTTACATGCTCATCTCAAAGGAAGACGTGGCGTTAAAAGTTCGACGCAAGGAAAAAGTACTGTTATACCCCTAATTCACGAGACTAGGCTTGCACATGGACTAAGAGTAATGGAAAAATGGGGGTTTGGGCTATCGCGTACAGAAGTCCTTGAAGTGGTCCAAAATTTTGTGAAAGAAAACCAATTGAAAACTCCATTTAAAGATGATAAACCAGGGGAAACATGGTTTGTATATTTCAAAAAGCGACATCACTTGTCGATTAAAAAACCGCAGGCAGTGGAATATTCTCGGAAAAAAATGACAGATCCGTTCATCGTTTATGACTATTTCAAGCTATTAAAAACCACTATGGATACACTCCAGCTGCATGGTAAACCAAGATTAATCTGGAACCTTCAATAGCAGCGAAGAAGCCTCAGATGCCGCTGATGGAAATGCCAAAACTTATAATAAAGCAAAAACTATAAGAGAGGGAACATACATACTGGTAAAATTCGCAACAAAAAAACAATATAAATATTTCATTGGAAAAGTAATTGCACTAACAGAAAGTGGTTTGAAAACTATGTTTTTAAGAAAAACACAGGATGGATCCTTCACATGGCCTACTGTAGCTGATACTTCTACAATTTTCGATTATGACATTGAAATGATACTGCCTGATCCTATTGAAAACCGACGTGGAAAACTTATTTTTGATACTAGTTTGAATAATTATTCTATTTCATAATGTTCTGCGTTAATAAAAATATTATAACTTTGATAAAAAACTAAGTATTTTTTTTTAAACACAAAAGTTTCTGATTTGGCTTGACACTGTGCTTATTTACACTTGCCTCTTATTTCTTTCCATGAGATCATCTAGTACATTAATAGTCGATTCTACACTTACCTCGTTTATGGAAAGGTGCAAACCCGAGTGACCACACACAGTTTTTTATTTTTTTATTTTTTTACAGTAAAGTTACATCTATTTAACCATACCTTTTATAAAGCCAATTAGATGAACTACAAGTGAAATATAACATTTAATACCAATTTTTTAGTAGTTTTCCAAATATAAGACAACAAAAGTCAATTTGTCGGAAAATCGTGCGCACTTACCCCGCCTTACCTTAATTAGTTTTTTTTCTTCCAAAAATAGGGTCTATTTTAATTGATTACTTCCTGTATGCATGTTGAAAATGGGAGAAAAAACTATTTTTAACGAAAAACAGCTGTGTGTGTCTGCTTCAACTTCGACATTAAACTCATTTTTTTAAATTTATTTTTCCGTGGTCAGCCAACACACCTTTACCAAAAGTTTCCTTAAAAGTTGCCTTCTGAAATGGCGTTTCATGGTTTCTATGACAAACTGATCCATTGGTTGCAACAAGATTAGGACGTTTGACGGTAAAAAGATTGTTTTAAACTGGCCATTCCCTTTTTCCGACAATTCTTCGGTGGGATGAGTTAGTGCATTATCAACAAGCAGTAAGTTTCCTTCCTATTTTTAGCCGACTTCAAAAAAGGAGGAGGTTATCAATTCGGTTGTATCCTCTATATGTTTGTTACCTCAGAACGTTTATAATATGTTTAATATGTTTGTTACCTCAGAACTCTGCCATTTATGAACCGATTTGGAAAATTCTTTTTTTTTCGAAAGAATATACTTACAGATTGGTCCCATTTTTATCAAAATCCAGTTCTGATCTAGAGGAATTGAGAGAACTCCTCAAATATTATCATATGAAACTGAAAATGTACATATTGGTTCAATCCAATGATAATCCATTTATTTTTATGGTAGGCATGACCTGATTCTACAGGAGGGCGGTGTCGACTACAATGGGCGAACCCGTCATCCCAGGCTGGTATAACGATATAGATCGTTCTTTCAGCCATGGGATGAGCGTAGAAAACTTGGGGGCAAGACAATCTACTGTTTAGTTCACCAACAACCCGTTAGAGATCAACGCCTTACGGCGAGGCACCGGGAAAGGTAATCAGCGGGCAGCCTCACCCCCTAACTACCAGTTTTGGCAGGATTTTTCCGTCTGGAATTAACTTTCAGGATACCACCGTCCTCCCGACTGGTTACAGGTCCGAAGTCGCTTACGCAACCTCTACCTGTTGTATTACAGCAGTAATTCAGTTTAAATTTATCGCAGACCTGGGCGTTCTTTGCCCGTAGTGCCACATGGGGTCGAGTGGCCCAAGTTCATTTCAATAGTGGCATGACAACAGGTGGACATCCACCCCTGCTGCTTAGGAAACAGTGTATTCCTATGTCTTCAGACCCCTTCAGCAATTAGTCAGAATGCACAACCGATTGGCTTCGCCGACCGGTACGCAAACCGTCCAGTGGCGCCGGGATGCAATCTTGCCGGGAGAAACCGGTCCACCAGATTCTACACCCTGGGTTGGCTCCCGACGAGGGAACTACTCAACGGTCAACAGCACAGACCCCAAATTTTGTATACTCATTCAGTTATGATAGCCCGTTATAAATTTTATCATGACATGGCTGCTGCACTCAGGGTTGGCTCCCGACGAGGGAACTCCTCAACGGTCAGCAGCACAGACACAAAATTTTGTATATGTATTCAATTACGACAGCCCATTCTAAGTTTCACCATGGACTGCGGCACCCAGGGTTGGCTTCCAACGAGGGAACTCAACGGTCCACAGCACATATATAAAATGTTGTATAAGCATTCAATTATGATAGCTCGTTCTAAGTATCACCATGACATGTTCTGTTTTAATTTCGGATAATCAGCGACTCGGATAGTCGGAGTTCGGATAATTGGAGTTCTACTGTATTCATATTTCACATTTATTTGACATAATATTTATTTGGCATAATAAGTTATCAAATACATCATCAATGGCATAATAAGTTGTCAAATACATAATCATATTAAGTATTTACATATCAACATACATAATTATTCTTAATATTAAACATATAGATTTTATTACAAAAAAAGATAAAAATTACATAAGAATACATCTAGATGAGGGCAGTGCGAAAATTTCTTCTAAAGTTAATACAGTCTTTTCTAATAAAAAATATTCAACCGTAGCTGATCTTCTAAAATTTTCATTAAAGTAATCGGCCACATGCTCGGACTTAGTAAGTACAATGTAAAGCATACGAATCGATATAGAGTTTGAAAAAATCAGTATAGTTTCTCAACACAAACCCGAGGATGCTGAACACCTTTTTTGTAATTTTATCTATATGATAATAAAATTGCAGTCGGCTGTCGAAATGAGCTCCGACATCTTTTATAGTGTTAGGAAAAATGCCTACCTGTAATAGATCATCGAGGAAGGAGCAGGCGAGCAGGCGTGCGATGCGAACGCGTCCAGCTCGCAGAGGGTCCAGGAAGAAGAGAAATTTGCGTGCTGCTGTACAGACATAAAAACCACTGAACGAACCCTCCAGACCGTCCAAAGCTCCCAGCGACGGTACCAGCTCCGCAATATAGCTCTCCAGGTCCTATCACCGAAATTAACAAAATAGTTTTAACCCTAGAGATCGTAGTGATCACTGCAGACCAATGCATGGATGCGGGCGCACAAGCAGCCGCATGGCAGAACCTCAGCAGAAAACGACCAGAGGGTGCAAATGCTTCCAATGGCTCGCACACCAGAACAACAGTAGTAAACAGTAGTAGAATCAATTGATATAATAGTCCGCCAAAAGAAACTGGAGTCTATTGGTTATTCCATCTTTAAGATAATACACTTAAAACACAAAGATGCGTTCAATTGCAATTGTTATTTAACACATTATTCGTACAGAAGATTTAGCAGAGTAATTTAAACATGTTCTCCATGATGCCATCAAGGTGGTAAATTTTATTAAATGGCAGGCTCTAATCTCCCGTTTATTTTGTAAATTGTGTTTTGAAACAAGGAGTGGCTTCCTCGAAGAAAAATAATATGCCTGTTGTTTGAGCTACATTCTGTAGAATTTATCTTGAAAGGTTAGGATTAGGCACTCACATGCTCTCGAAGATATCCCTGTCCAGTGACGTCGTAGAGGGAGAGTCCGATCCTGGTCTGCTGCAGCCACACCTTTCTCATAGTGTAGTTGAAGAGGGAGACGGCCCTCACCGATCCCCATGGTCCTTCTGCGCTCTGCAGGCGTCCAAACACCTCCGCAGTCAAGTACGGCCTGATCAAAATGGCATAAACAAGGAAGCGTCAAAAAGTATCACTATTGGCTCAGTGTAGTAATAAGTATCTATAGACCAGCGCTAGAGTTTGTGGGGCTCTGGGCAAGATCTTCCAAGCGAGGCCCGACTGCTTTTCTTAAGTTAATCTAAATCTAGAATTATTTTTGTAGAACTGTTAGTATGGTCTATGTTTTTAAACAAAAAAATGTATATAAACCATCTTAAAATACAATCTACAAGTATAATAATAACAAGAAGCCAGTCAACTGAGTTCAAGACCAAAGTTATTCAACCACTGACAAAATGACTCCTGCATTTATGGGTGAAACGCTATTCAATGAAAGAAGACTCACTGACAAATTACTCATAATACACCAAGGTCTGAAAATGTTAATTTTTGTATTAAAATAATTATTTTGATTAATAAATAAACATTGTTGTGTACTTGTAACTTGTAACACAACTATAGTTCAAACTTTGACGAAAAATGTTTAAATCAAGTTATTTATAGAATTATAAATGTTTTAAGTACAAATTCCTGACCTCTTTGGATGTAATACAAGATAAAAAATAGAAGAATTAAAACCATAGTTGTGGGAAGTTATAGAATGGATTGTGAGATCTTTCCAAAAAAAGATACCCACTCACCGATACTTATCTCCCGCTTCTGTCGCCACCTTTTTAAAGTCGGAGTAGGCGAGCGTCTGGCGATCTGCACGGCTTTCGAGCAGCGCCCAAAGGCGCTTGAGCTCACGGTTGTCCAACAGTCGGCGGCTCTCCTTCTGTAAGAAAAGAGCGCGCGTCTCCTCTCGCAACTTCTGCAGCAGCGGCTGCCCGGCCGAAGGCAATCTGAAGCGGAACGGAGGCACCGATCCGGCTCCCAAGCTTGATGCACACTCCACATCCTCTGCATTAGCGTTATCCCGATCTGGTCACAATTAATCTATTTATTTAAGGTAAGTAAGTTATTATAAATATTGTTTTAAGGTCACTCTAACAACATAAGTAAGTATGGCTTTTGTTTAAGGTACAAATATCTGAAGCTATCGTGCACAATTTTCTCGATGAATCCAAAGAAACGTTTTCTTTATGTATGAATGGAACAAACTTCCAAACAGTTCTGTGTGCACTAAAAACATAAGCATAAAAACATAAACTTATCAAGTGTTAAGACTGACAATACAAAATACTCAATCAGATATGGCCACATCAGTTTCTTGGCCGTTTATTAATAGCAATAATAGTAAACGAGGCACATATTAGATGCGTACACTATGAGGGGATACACACAATGGCTTTGCATGAAAACCAACTATGGGTAAAAACATTATTTATAACTAGATATCTAAAGATTTATAACTAGATTATCATATACAGTTATCACATACAGACTAAGTGCGACCCGCACTAATCGCCACATGAAATATTTGGCCCACTCGCAACAAAAGGTTGCCGAACCATGTTTTGGAGGATTAGTGATAACAAATTGAATTCATTCGCGGAGTGTGGCGCTTTGAAGGTAAGTTTTTTAAAAAATAACTTATTTGTTATATTAAAGTAATTTACGAAAATGTAATACTGCAGAAAGTATTAAGTGCCCTAGTACGATTGATACACTTACAAAAGTAGTAAGGGTAGCTACTTTTCCCGCAGTATTTCTTTACTTTTAATGTGTTTCTTATATTATTTTCAAGTAAATTCCACATAATGTGGAAATCAACGAGACAATGTAATATATTGATGAATCAATCATTGTGATCCTCTTGTTATGCTAAGCATCAACAACTCCATAGTCTTGCAAGATTTCATATGCATTGTTGCATGTTTTAAATACGTTGTAGACAATTTAAATCCGGTAACCTCGTCAAGGAGAATACATTTTTGAAAACAATTTAGTTTTTGTTATAGTTCTTCGAAGTGCAGAATTCTGATATACTAGATGAATGTTTGAAACTAACAGCTCTTTATACTCCAAGCATTGAAGTTATCTCGGGACCAAACTACCGGAGGACACGCAATTGAAACGGCAATGATTTTACCAAGGGATTTAAGCCCTGTACAGGAACTACAAGATGAAATCTACACACCAGTTTTGATTCTGATATAACTTAATTTCCGGAGACTGACTATTCGTCGACGTCTGACAATCGCCCTGGAAGACTTGGCACATTAACATCTCAGCTCCACAGCCGTCTGAAAATACCAATATTCCTACAGAATTACCCCTCTTATCGCGGGGTAAAAATTCAGCCGTCACTTCTGCGTGTGATAGTTTATATTGGATTTCATATCCAATATTGGATCGCTCACATTCCGCCGTGGGTAGTTTTGCATCCAATGATGGACGGGTCACATCAGTCGGATTAAAGGAAAAAGAATAAAGATACTTCGAAAACTATCCTAATGGAAGAAAAACGCGATCATGGAATCGAAGAAAAAGGCGTTTGTCTCAGCTTATTCAAGTCGAGATCATTCGAGCATCTCTTCGATCATGGAAGAAAAATGCGAAACGCTTCACGAAAAATGAAAACGGGAAGAAGTTGAATTGGAAGGATATAAGAGTTTTTCTACAGTATCTTTTACAGAAACTCCTACTCGGAAAGTGAATTCAAGAAATCAATGTACGCTATCGGCAACGCAGTCGCAAAAACCAGTCACTTATTTTTAAAAATGCGTATATAAGCCCATCAACAAGAACCATACAAAAAAAAAGAGATCTCGTGTATCTCTTGCAATAGTGGGTGTAACGGACCTTAAGTCCACTACATACGATCAACAAATGCATCGATTTACAGTGAAATCCACTGACACAATTCAGCTATTATTTTGACTCGTGCAGCTATGAATCAGCACGATGAAACAATACTTTTACTCAGAATATTTCAAATTGCATCATTGTACGGCCTATATAAACCCGCCAAAAAGCAACCAAATTATCAGTCCCCGATTGATCACCTTCCCCCAAGGTTGCGACGGCATATCCGGTACCCCTCTTACGAGGTCGCTCAACGGATCCGGCTCCTTGGTTTCCTTTCCTCACCTTTCCCAGTCCACGTGACTGGGAAAGGATCCTCAACCACTATTCCTACATAACCTCCGTCGCGCAACCCTCGCGTCTCGATAAAGTAATCCGGGCACTCGTTAATTCGGCAAGCGTTATAACTGGCAATATTCAATCGATTCAATCAATAAATATCTTCTGCTTCATCAAAACCGCCTTTAAATACGGAGATAACTCATAAGTTGACACCACCACCTCACATCGAATAATTTGGAGTCTTGTGAGGGGTGGTCCCTCACATGGGTCAATATCTCCAACTCTTTGGGATTTTTTTAATAATTTGCCAGCGGACACCATAAACATGAAGACGAATCTGAGGCCAAATGAAAGAAAATGTTTAAAACTGATTGAATAAAAGATTTTAAAATTATTACTGATGTTTTATTACTTTTATATTATTAACCAAAATTTTTGAAAAGGTTAAATTGCATTGCGATATTTATATATTCTTGACCAAACAAATTACAACTCTGTTACAGCAACAACTCTGATTTTTCAACAAGACTTATATTTTCACATTCTTTTGAAATTGAATTTTAAAGCATCTAAAAAAAATATTATAATGAATATTCACAGTTACATAGAGTTCCTAGATCAATATTTAATTTGCAGTTCTATTTCAAAACGTTAAAATCAATTATCTCGAAACAGAACATTTCTAGTTGTTGCAGTTTGGTAGTGGCTTGTTGATATGTATTTTTTCCACATGGAAATACTTTTAATTTTGTTGTTAGGTTAAGAAAAACTAAGCACCTAACCACTAAGTTTTTTAAAAATTATAACACAGACCAATGGTAATAAATACGATTAAAAATTCATATTTTTCACCATGACTATAGAAGAATCATGGTCAAAAACAGGCCAACCTATTTGGTCAGAAACAGGAATGTGGTGGTCGGAAACTGATAAATTGCACATAATTGTTTTTAAAAAAACTAAAAGGTCAATACTTATTTAGTTTCTTGATCAAAATACTAGGTTCAGTAAGCCGCTGCTATGTTTAAGGTAGAGTTATCTAGAATTACAGGAACATGCTGTTTTTGCAGGTTAGAAACTTGACTAGGTGGTCGCAAACTCATGCAATGACTCTATATGATGTTAAAAAGTCCATCAATTTTGAAAAAAACTTGTGTTAACAAACAGAGAGACTTCGTTGGTAAAATTTGTCTAGAACAACTGAATAAATTAATCCAACACTTTGCTAATAATTCGTTCATTGTATTACCCATTGTTTTGAATAATAAGAACAGATTGTACCAGTTTCACTATACCATTATTGGTATTATTGCAGTATAGGTACCTCATCTAGATTGTTGATTTTTTAACGTCACCAGACTATATTCACCACGCTGATTCCGAATCTGCAATAATATTTATTCGGTCTCAATAAATAAGCGAGATATAGGCATTCAAAAAAGCGCCAAACCCATACATTTCGGTAGTTTTTTTTTAAAATAATACATAAACACCTATTTGGCGGTAGGTTAGGTTAGGTTAGTTTAGGTTTTTTTAAAACAACCTTTAAAACTGAGGTAAAAAAAAATTTTTTTTTTTTTTGTAGGTATGTAAATTTGGTTTTGAAAATTTATGCGTCCGAAGCTTTTTTCTTTCACATTTAGCATTACAATAGTCTAACCTAGTAGTATTTCTTTGTTTTTTCGATTTCTGAGAAAGGTACCTATACTGCAATAATTCCCCATTATTAACCACTCTATCTTCTTTACTTTCCCAAAAATATAAATAGTTACCATCTACATCAACAACCATTTTTTAAAAAATCATACTTTATTAAAAAAGTATGTAGTGAATTCACTTACTGTTTTGTATAGAATCGCGACAATACTGCTTTTTTATGAAATTACTGCTTTATTTTCCATCATAAGTAAAAAAGCAGTAATTTCACACGCTGTGTTTTCGCTCATGATTAATTCGCATATGATGAATGAATTTTGTTTTTAGACAACTTTAAATATAAAAACGGGGGATTTTATTTTTCATATGAATTATTGAATATTTTTTTTTTCAGAATCATGACACTTTATGCTACATAATATGCTGATGCTTTAACTATTGGTTCTAATAGCAAGATATTCGATATTTATTTTGGTACATACTACTTTTTAACTTGAGATGGCAGCATAAGAACAGGCAAGAAAGTAAAACGAAAAAATTTAAGAAAAAACTACAAATTAACTGTAAGAACTAGACAAAATGTTACTATGGGGGCCGGTAGTCACGTTATTATTTACTATTACTATTTTGCTGTAATTTTACTCAAACTACAAACAATAAAGCACATACCCAAGCACTCCGGGTTTTTGGTGCAGCTTCTCAACTTGCGTTTCAAATTTTTGACGATCTCCAGTAGTAATTTTGCGCGAGAATCATTGTCATCTGTTTCCATCGGTATCTTTCAATTATCCATATAGTAATAACACACTTTCCTATGTTTACAATGTTTTATATGTTTACAATGCCACTACAATGCTTAACAACTTAAAATTATAACCTCAAAGCATATAATTAATACGAAACCACTACGAAACCTAAACAATAAACAAACCACCAGCGACAGCTGTCAGTGGTGTACTTTTTTTTGTTTTTAAGAAATAGAGTTAAAATAGAAGCAATTACATACTAAATATTGTTTTAATTTATGTGATGATACGTAATTTTTAATGATTAATATACAGCTATGAAATATTTCATATTTTGTTAGTATTCTTAACTGTACTTTTATTTAGTTAGACCGTATAACTACTAGACCCCGTGACCAGCCTGAGAATGCGCCAGCCGAATAGAAAGAGACAGCTGCCTATAGTACCCCCTCCATCCTTGTCTAGTCGTGCATTCACGGAGTCACGTACTTAAATCACTGTGGCAATGCGTTTATATCACTATGGCAACGCTTCGACGCCATAAGTCTGCTATGCTATGGATAAACGCGCATGCGTAACTAGACAAGGATAGAGGGAGACTCATATGCCCCTATTTCTTTCTATTCGATGAACGCATACACTCACAGCCCGCCTTCGCATTCCCATTCTCTATTTTGTTACCTTTGTTTATCCATTGTGGATTGTGGAGGGCACTATCGAATCGAGGGAATGTGGGAATGTTCTAAGGAAATCAATAATTTGATCGTACCACGTGCGGTATTCATTCGTCGTGGATTAATTTTGCAACGCAACAAGCACACTGCAAATGCTACCACAATAATTGATTCCATTTGAAGGGTACATGGGTAAAAGGGGGACTGCCTAGTTTTTAAAGAAAATAATCTAAATATGCCAAAATGTAGTACAAAGTACCGCATTTAAAAAAACAAAATGTCCATAAGAAGCGTGATAGTCCATAGCGTACCGGCAAAAAAGGAAGAGTCCATCTGACAGCTCCCATTGCTTGGTGCGTGGATTGCATTCTTATACATTTGACTTTAAATTGCTGTTTATTGTGTATGCTTGTATTTGATTATTGTATATTTGCGCTATATTCCGTGTATAAAATTAAGTAACCTGTTATTTTGTTGTAATCATGGGCAAATGACTAATAAACCTAAAAAAAACTAATGGTATATGTAGTAAAAGATGCAAAATAAAAAAAAAGTTTTTGTTTCGAATTTAGAAATCACGGTGATTGCGTGCGTTTTAACTATTTTTAAAGTTATCGACAAAACCACCGACTTACTAATACGGCTGTTTCGTTCGGGTGTGTTTGTGTGGAGACTGGAGAGTGATCTCTTCCGCTTTGTGACATTTTCTAGCTCCTTATTGTCCCGTAAACATACACATTATGAGTTTTAATTTGCAGACATCCTTGAAGCGATTGAATCAGTACGAGTAAATAAGCAACTCCTAATTAAATAAACTGTGGGAAAAAAAAATAAAAAAAATATTTTTCCAAAAAATATTGTTTATTTGCAATATTTTACCTACTGCTAGATGGCGCAGCACGCTAAATGCTTGTCAAACTTTTATTCAAAGTAAATCTGTTCGAATTAAAAAATATAAAGGTACATATATTTTTAAAAAAAATATTTCCCACAATTTTTTTATCAAAAGTTGCTTATTTGGTCGAACTGATTTACCCATTCAAGGATGCCGGGTAATTAAAACTCACGCTGTAAAATCGGAAACCCGGGTACACGGCGATGATTATGACATAGGTAGTCACCGCCGAGTCGAAACTACAGCCGTGAAAGTGCTGAAATCATTACCGATTTAAAGTAAATGTCAATTTATTACGATTAAGTGGATATTTACAGTCGCTATACGTACCACATACGTACGTATAACCACGGCAGTGCAAAACAGCGATAACGATCTGTGCGTTTTCCTTAAACTGTGCGCTTTTCAGAATTATGTGCGCCTACGGTACTCTGTGGGGTTTTCGGCGAATAAAAAATATTTTATATAAGGTAAAATCAAAACGATAGCTTTCTTCGATAAAATGTAATCGCATGTTGTGCCGTGTCTTTTCATACTGCCCAATTTACTGGACCCAACTCACCCAACTACTGCCGATGGGTCCCATCAAACTTGCAGAAGGCAAATTTGCAGACGGCAATCTTGCAGACGGCATTCTTGCAGGCGGCAGTTTTGCAGAAGGCAATCTTGCAGAAGGCAGTTTTGCAAATGTCAAAATGACCTAACCTAACCTAACAGAAAAACTTAAAACATTTTTTTTAATGTTTAGTTTGATGTATAAAAGTCATCCACTACAAGGATGCCGGTAATTAATGTCACTTCGATTTTAAGGAAAGAAAAACCTAACCTAACCTAACCTAACAGAAAAACTTAAAAACTGTACTGAAGTTTGCCGCCTGCAAGGTTGCCGCCTGCAAGGTTGCCTCCTGCAAATCTGCTCTCAACAAATTTGGAACTGTCAAAAGTGACATTTGTGCAAAATTGCCGCATGCAAAACTGGCGCCCCCCCTGCCGATCTGCCGATGACGGGTCCCATCAAACTTGCAGAAGGCAAATTTGCAGACGGCAATCTTGCAGACGGCATTCTTGCAGGCGGCAGTTTTGCAGAAGGCAATCTAGCAGAAGGCAGTTTTGCAAATGTCAAAATGACCTAACCTAACCTAACAGAAAAACTTAAAACATTTTTTTTTAATGTTTAGTTTGATGTATAAAAGTCATCCACTACAAGGATGCCGGTAATTAATGTCACTTCGATTTTAGTGAAAGAAAAACCTAACCTAACCTAACCTAACTGAAAAACTTAAAAACTGTACTGAAGGTTGCCGCCTGCAAGGTTGCTTCCTGCAAGGTTGCCTCCTGCAAATCTGCCCTCAACAAATTTGGACCTGTCAAAAGTGACATTTGTGCAAAATTGCCGCATGCAAAACTGGCGCCCCCCCCCGATGACGAGCCACATTGAGGATTACACACAGCGCGTTGCGCATCTATTTCTGTGTACTAGGGAGTGTTGTATCTCTTTCTTTTGTATGATTGTTTGAAAGAGAGATAAGCGTTCGGCGAGGAGTATTGAGGATTACACATAGAGCGCTCTGTATTTATATTTGGGGGACTGGAGAGTGGTATGTCTCTTTCGTTTGTATGAGATTGTGTGAAAGAGAGGCACCCTTTTGGCGCAGTTTCCGTTTGTCCACCCGCCGGCGTCTGTCGGGTTCGTCGTGTGGTGACCGCGACTTGCGTCAAGGGGCAAACATATTATCGGACGCGTCCGTAAGCCGCGGCTTATGGACTAGACTTAAATGTTACATATCTGTGTTATGAATTTCTATTGAGCTGTGCAATTATCGGATGTCAGTCGCGGACGTGATCTTGAGCCTTCGGACGTCCGATAGAGATCTGCAAGCCGCGTCCCAAACGACCGTGCATACTGTTTAGTCGCGTCCATAAGCCGCGGCTTACGGACGCGTCCGATAATATGATTGCCCCTTCATTCATTTGGTCAATTGTTTGTTATTTGTGGTCATTCGCGTGGTCTAATAAGTCTGTGCACGTGGTCATTCCATTGTCATTCATTAACGACAATGATTCGTGAGTGATTCATTCCGTTCATTCATTCATTCATTCATTCATTCTCCGTCGCTCCTTGCCAAGCTGTCGCGCGGCGCTGTTTCTTTTTGAGAAGTTCCACAGGCCTATCGCAAATCCTTGTAACCTTACCAAGGCCTTAATTTTTGCAAAGTCTCCATCATGGGCCGCTTGGAGTGAAGAAAATAACTTTCCTTTGTCCTATCGACCATCGAAAACACCAAAATTCACCGACGTGTCAGAGGCTTTCTACGATATTTTATTATTCCGCATATTTTGGTGTTCGTTTTTGTCTGAATATGTTGTCGTTTTCCTCCGATTTCGTCGTCGATTTAGTTTGTCCGTATTTCTAATATGAATAGCTCGATATTTCGCTCGATATAGATTTACGTTTTGTTTCGCTGAGAATTCGCTCGTCGCGTGAAGCGCGTAATGACAATTGAATCGCTAATTTCGATAACGACCAAAGTACAAAATTTAGAATTTTACAGGAGACAAAAAAAACGTTGTGTGAAGAAAATATGAAAGCTATTTATTGTAGTATGTACGGGACTTTATTGTAGTATGTATGTATGTAGCCAGTATTTACAAATTTAAACATTTTAGTGCATATTTGAGCTACACTATATTTGTATTTTTTTAAGTAGGTATGACTTGTTAAAAAAAATGCTTATAGAAATAAATAGAAAATTTATTATGAAAACGGCCAAAGTAGCATCACTTTGGTTGTTTTGGAAATAAATATAGGAGTTTTACCTGAAAATAAAACTTATTATGTGCTTGACGATGTCTAGGACCCTTGAGAGTGCCTTGTCTTTTTTCGGCCTTGTTTTGTGTTCTGGCAACATTTTCCCCCTCCCCGCACTGCTCGGCGTGGACCGGCCTTTCACCGAGCGTTGGCTCCGCATAGCTTCTGATCACCGGGTAGGGCTCGTTCGGGTCCTGGACATCATCAAGCAAATAATAAGAGTTTTATTTTCAGTTAAAACTCCTATATTATGTGGTCCTTGACGATGTCCAGGACCCTTGAGAGATTGTCTGTTATCTCCCGGTGACCGCTCTGATGATGCTATGTGATGATCCTGAAATGGGAAAGAGAAACGAGAGGCCGGAGTCATCATGGTGACAGAGTTATTCCGGGTTAAACTAGGCTGCCGGAAGGTTCCCTGGTGGTAGGGTGCTTCTGGATCTCGTTCCTCTAAAATTTTTGGAAGGTGCTTTCTCGGGTCCAGTTTCCTCTTCCTAATATTTCTTCCGTTGGGAGACTCTCCATCCAGTTCTGCGAGGCGACTGCTGCTCTTGTGCTGCCCAGGGTGGCGTCTATGCCTGCTTCTTTCATGAGGGATTTTATCCAGTTTCCTATTATTGTTCTGGACGCCTTTTGGGTCTCCCCTCTCGTAGTTAGAAACAATGACTTCAGCCGACCCCGTCTATTCCCGCTGAGCTCTTTCAGTTTCCTGAGCCAGTAGACGGGGTTTATGTTTTGGCTTGGTCCGTCCACTAGTCTCCAGCCCGATTGTCTGTGTCTGATTGTGTCTGACTTGGATCCGTACTCTGGCCATAAGATGATATATGAGCCCTTATTGATAAAGCCCTCTCGGGATATATTCAGGAGGGTAAGGTCATGCACTCTTCTCCCCAAGGCTAGTAGTAATAGGACGGCCGTCCTTCTCGACATCGTATAGGCTTTCCGAATTGACTGCGTTATGTTCTAACCAGTTCACCAGTGTTGCAGGATCCAAGTCGGGGCTTGTCGGGCGGGCGGTCTTGATATGGTCGGGCTATGGCTTTTAGAATTCTCCTCACCAGGAAGTCCGACGAGAAGTTGCATCTGCAGAATGTCGACAATGTGGATTTATAGACCAGAATGGTTCTATAGGCCAGGCCCCTAGCCCTAGCATAGAAATCTTGCTACGTTTCCGCCCTTGGGGTCTCTTCCGGGTACGCTCTTCTCTCTTGCCCATGCCGCCCATATCTTCCAGGATGCTTTATACGTCGCTATCGAGGATGGCCTCCAGCTGGCTTTCAAGATATCCCTTCTCCTCACTCGTCCAGTTCGCTATTCTGTCGGTCCACCCGCAACTTTCCACATTGAGAGTTCGAGGTCTTTCAGGTCGGGTGGGGGAAGTCCGGTGGTCAAGTCGACTAGTGTTTTCCCTAGATCTCTGATCTTCCATAGATCGCCATAGATCAGTCTGAGGAATCTTCTGTGGCGTTCTGCGATCAGGACGTGAAAGTAAGCGTTTCGTAAGTCCACTTTTACCATGAAGTCTCCTTCTTGGAGGAAGGTCGGGACCCTCCTGTGAGATATTAGGTGGAAGCTGGAGGTTTCCACGAACTCGTTCAGGGCCTTCAAGTTGAAGATTGGCCTCTGGGACCCGTCCGATTTTGCAGTGAGGAACATGGTGGAAAAGAACCCCGGGTTGTCCGCCCTTTCGAGAATCCCCAGGTCTTTCAGCTCGGCAATCTGTTTTGTCATGTCTAGCAATAATTTCGTTCGCGGAGCGTGAGATGGTCATAGTTAAGGGGCGCTTTTGGGAGAAGGGGATGAGTGCGCCGGACAGTAGATGGAGAATTGGTCGCGGCGCTCCTCTCTGTCCATTCCGGGAGGAAGTTTTGCAAGCATCCCCCCACGGGGCCCGCTTTGTGTCGCGGGCGGCCTTCGGGGGGTGAGAGGCGGGTGACTGTGAAACGGGGGCCACGGACAGGGTCGGGCAGCTCGGTCTCGATATTTTTGGCGGCCCTGCAATGAGGGTGTACCACCGGTCAATACCGCCACAGTCGGCGATCAGCTCCTTGATCCAGTCTGTGCTCGGCGGTACTTTGCGGAGACTTTCCCTCAGACCAACGTTGTCGATCTGCTTCAGGATACGCTCTCGGTGGGAATCGACGCACTCCGCTCGCTTCCCGCATAAAATTTGGAGGATGTCTTCTGAGGTGGCATAGAAACCATTCTCCGCGGAGAACAACTCGTTCGCCCTCTCTGCGTGAGATGCGAGAGATTGGAGTGTGAGGCCCCCATGCTCCCTTGTGAGCAATTGGCGCAATGCGTGGTTGAACTCCTCTCTTTGTCGTAAGGCCGCGTGCGTGAGGGCTGCTAAAGTGCGTTCCTCGGCGGTCAGCGGAAGCTTGCCGGGGTAGACCGATTTGAGCTCCTTGTTTAGGCCCAGCGACGCCAGATAGGTTTGAGGGTGTCTGCGTATCTTACCATCGTCCAGTGCTGTGTACCGAAACGCTGTAGTTCCCCCACTTTTTTTACGGTGGAAGCCTTCGCGACCGGGGCCGTCGGCGTTTTGACCTTGGTGGAAAGGTCTCTGACTTCAAATCCGGACTCTGGGTCTGAATTTTGGGGGGTTATGGCCTCCGCGTCCCAGGCTTCCGGGTTGTAGTAATCACGTTTCATACTCACCTGCTCCTTGAAGAACGATAGCATGTCGGCGAATACCTCTGCTGTCTTCTTTCTCCAGTTCCTCCTCTTCCTCCTCCTTGACTCCGATGATGTCGGTGACGACGACGAAGAGGATGATGACGTCTTCTTCGCTTCTTTCTGGGGCGCCTTTGTTCGGATGAACGCGTGCGCCACGAATCCATGCTGCGCCGCTAATCCGAGCTGCGTCCCGCCACCGCATCTCCTCGTCGCTCACACGGCGATCCGGAGACGCGGCGCCGCAAATCTGAGCGGCGTCCCGCCACTGCGTCCTTGCGCCGCCCACGCGGCGATTCGGAGACGCAGCGCCGCGAATCTGAGCGGCGTCCCACCACCACGCCTCCGCGCCGCCCACGCGGCGATTTGGAGATGCGAGCGACCGAACGCGGCACAGTGGACGCCCGCAGTAATGCGTCGTCGCTTTCGCCACCATACACTTCGATGTTGTCCATATCGCCGTTGGAGAGATCTGCGTTGTTAATGTTGCTTTTTTCGCGCCAACAATGGCGTTGCGTCCTTGTGAGTTTGCGCACGCGACGCACGTCCAGTCGGTTCGAAAAAAACAGAAGCTATGTGGAGCCAATGCTCGGTAAAAGGCGGGAGAGGCGGGCGTCACCCCCGGCCCTCCCGTCCACGCCGAGCAGCGCTGGGAGGGGGAAAATGTTGCCAGAATGCAAAACAAGGCCGAAAAAAGACAGGGTACTCTCTAGGGTCCTGGACATCGTCAAGGACCACATAATATAGGGGAAGGTGGTCTAAGATGGCATAGATTTGAAAAAGACTGATTTTTGGGCAACCCGCAAATTTATTAAAACAGAAATTCTGAATCAAAAAGTGGTTTATTGTTATCACAAAAACAATCAACTGAAAGAACTAAAACTATTATTTCTTTAAAAACTAGTCATTTAAAAAAGTATTAAAAAATCCATCTCACCCAACCCCCAAGGGTAAGATGACATACACCCAATCATCCGCACTACTTTACTTGCAAATATCACAAACGACATGTTTTGCCGTTTTTGGTAATCCAACGCACTCTGCGTGACACCATTGGTGACAGACTTGGCATCGCAGCCAACATTCCCTTGGGCGGGAACGACTCCAAGGCTCCAAGCAATAAATGCCATGGGTCTTCATCCTCTGAAGCGATCGGTTCTTCTTCATCACTAGAAGCTGGCTGCATGACTCTTTTTTTTACTTTTCGGGCTGATTTCCTCAAATCGGCTGCTTTTTTCTCAGCAGCGACAGTTTTTAATTGTGTTATGTCAGGTGATGCATTCAGTATTCCAAATTTACCTTTCTTACGGTTAACTAATCGTTTTACTTGTGAAGATTTGGGCAATGGGGAAATATCTGCTATTGTTGGACTTCGCTTGGTCTGATCTTGGGTCTGGGAGCTCGTAGGTTCAGAAGGTCCAGCCTCAATTTGGTCATTCGATGGAGAAATGGTTGGTATTAAAGGCTCTGGCTCTGTTGGATTGTTAAGCTGGGAGTTTGTCGAGCTTGAAGGCCCTGCTTGGGTTTCGTTGGTTAGTATTAAAGGCTCTTGCTCTAGTGGGTTGTTAGGCTGGGAGTTTATAGAGCTTGAAGGCCCTGCTTGGGTTTCGTTGTCAGACTGGGAGCTCTGGACAGCTAAAAGTTGCGCCTCACCATAGTTGTTCAGCTGATGGTCCTGGTCTCGAGCATTGTCTGGTAGGATAGGAATAGATCTATCTCTGAGATTATTGTCAGTGACATCTGCAGGTGCGAACATCCACTCAGGAAAAACATTCTCATTGAGTGGAAAAATGCCACTCGCAGCAAAACCGTTCTGACCGTTGCTTACCGTGGCAGCCCGAAGATAAGCTTTCTTGAACAGCTCAGCCACCTGAAAATGTGTAACAGTTCTATGTAGATGGCCCCTCAACCAAATATAGTTCTTGATTGTAGAATATGTTTAGTGGACCAAAGAAGCTGACGTCGAGTGGTTGCATTCTATGTGTGCAATGGGGTGGGAAGCAGAATAATATTATACCATTGTCCTTTGCATAAGTCAAAACATCCAAGTTTTTGTGGCTGGAGTGTCCATCTAGAAGTAACAGAACCTTGGCTTCTTTGGATGACTTTGCATGTTTTACAAAGTGCTGCATCCACTTAAGGAATACCTCATTCATCCATCCTTTGTCTTGGGCAAACCCTACAGCTCCGGTAGGAGCATGATCCATTAATTCAGCCTTCATATTTTTACAGGGAAAAATAAATGTTGGAGGAATGAAACTTCCAAGTGCATTAACGCAACAAACCGCAGTATAATGGTGGCCTCTTTCAGCGCTGGTCAGAAGTCCAACTTGTTTTCTGCCTTTTGTTGCAAATACCTTCGGGTTTTGTGATGGGACTGTGCTAAATCCAGATTCATCAACATTCCATATTTGATGGGGTTCAAAGTCATGGAGTTTCATTACATCAATCAATAACTTGAAAAATGTCCCGACTTGTACTCTGTTAAATCCTCTTGCTCTGGCTGCCGATGTAGCTTCCGGTACTCGAAGTGATATGGATGGGTTTCGTTTCCTAAAGCCTCTCAGCCAGTCTAAACCTGCCATTTCGGTTTCCGAAGAAAATCTATGGCGGTGGCGCCACTGTATGCACAGGTACATCCCTATCGTCAACTCGTCGCGATTAGCCCGACGCCAGTACACGCGAGTAATTGAATCCGGCACCACGTCAGCTTTGGTAAAAAATACTCGATAGAAATTAATTTTTTGTTGAAGAAAAAACGTGATTCTAGATCTTCTGCATTAGCTAACAAGTAACTATCAATGTAATTCTTGCATCAACTTCTTTGTGGAGAAGTAACGGTCAAAGTATGGTCAAAAGTCAAAAAAAAAAAACGGTCAAAGCCAGGAAGTAATGACATAGTCAAGTATAAAACGGCGGATTCTCCTAAGTTGAAACCATCATCCTGTAGAAAAGTCGTGGTGCCTTCATATACTTTCATGTCGCAAATACATCCGTTTGGATTGGCCAAAACGAATACCTTGAGTCCAACAGGATTGGGTTTATTTGGACAGTATTGTCTGATACTACGTTGACCTGAAAATGGTATTATCATCTCGTCTATCGAGAGATGTTTTGCTTTATATTGAGCCTGGCACCCTGCACGGACACGTTCAAACAAAGGTCGTACTTTCCAAATTTTGTCAGATGCACGTTGGCTCTCTGAGACATCGTTGTCAAAAACTATTTTTAGTTTGGTTCTCAGCAAAAAAAAAAATATTTTACATGTTATAGCGTAAGACTCATGAGGCAGGTACTATTTCACTTGAATACCTAGTGGTGAGAAGGGATGTTCAATTGGAAATAACCCACCAACACAGCAGATACATTTTTTTAAGATTCATTTATTTAAACAACGTAAGAACAAAAGGCAATAATGATCATACATCAATTAAAGTTAAAGAAAACAAATTTACATATGCTTCGCTCGTTTCGTAGGGGGTGAGTTAATGAAGTCAGGTTCTTCATTTTGTGTCACTTCATTCAGTGAAATTACTAGATCGGCGTTGTCTTCGTCGTCAACGATGACTTCAATCCTGTTATCACATTCTCCAGCACAGAATTTGCAAAGGGCGGAAAACTTTAGGGCCGCCTTTCTACAGCCACACGCCCCCATACAGCCAGTTGTGCATCTGCATGAGATGGTCTTGAGCAGGTTTGGGGGAGCAGCGTCTCTACTCATCTTGATGGGCTCCAGTATTCGAGCTTTTCTATACCAGCCCCACTCGATAGGGTCTTTGACAATCCCCGTCCACTCCATGACCTGGTGGTATGTCCTCAGAAAGTGGAAATGTGCTGTGTCAGTGGTCGGAGGTAGTTTAGCAGATTGAGCTTGGTGGCATTTCTTTTCAATTTGCTATAGCGAAGGGAGTTCAATGACTGTTCTCTTCTGCCACCATACAAGGATACCAAGATTTTCTCTCCAGCTGCTGAAATTTCTTGGGGGCTGGCAGCAGGGTCCTCGAACCTCTCAGCCAGCTCCAGTAATGAAGGTCTTGCCTAAAAAGTTGACAGAATTTATTCTTTCCAAACCCAAAAATGTTTGAAGTGGTGTCGCAGCCCGATATTGCGTGCAAGAGCAAGATACAGCCTTTGGAGTTGTATTTGTAGGAGGCAGAGTAGATTGCATCTGGATGTTTCCCTCTCGCTGGTTTTTTTAGGTAGACATTGTTGACCGCAGGTGTTGTGCCAGTCAGCATGACGAGTAGGTCAATGTCTTCCCCGATAATGATGACGGCATCGTACGTGGGGGAGAGGCGTTTAGCTGTGGCAACTATCAACCTGTCAGCATCTTCGGAAGCTTTGTCTGTGGCTGTGTTTGCCGCTTTCATTTCACTGGAGAGCAGCTTTACGAATCGGTCCTTGTTCCCTTCATTGGCCAGGAACTTATCCTGAGGTGTGGTGTTCACAGTTGTTTTGTCAAACACCACGTCTAATGATGAATTTGCTTTGTACCTTCTTACTCGTTCAGCAGTCTTGGTACCTTGCTGAGGAGGATCTGTAAGGTAGCTATCAAATATCACATCAGTGCCATAGTGTCGCTGAACGTATTTGACTTTTTTTATTTATTACTAATCAATATAACAGTAAAACCAAGGCATTGAGAAGTAAAATTAATAAATATGTTACCGTAACTATACAAATAGAATGACACTTATAATACTATCATATAAGAATAAAAAAATAATAGCTTGCAATTTAAACAAGTGAGGGTTGGCGGTAAAAATATCAAAATCTGGTGCCATCGAGTGAATTTGCCGCAAAGCACCTGCGAACAAGTTCCACCTCGTAAGGTCAGTGCGCGAGAACGGCTCCGCGAAAAGATGGTGCGATCGAGCACGAAGATAATTATTTGGTATGAAAAGATCCACTTTGGCTAGTAAGCTAGGGTTATCAGTTTTACCACGAATTAGATTAAAAATTGCTACGTGCCTCGATTATAATGGTTAATGATTTAAAGCGCGACTCGCGAGAGTGCTGTGTGATATTCGAATAATGGCCATTAATGTCACGGATAATATGTATATTTTTTAGGGAACCGCTAAGGTCCCAGGGCGCCAATCCGCGATACCTAGTGAATTGGAGGAACACGCGCAAAATGCTGAGCACTCACCTCCGCCTGGCGGTTGGTTCAGATTATGGGAAGAGGAACGTCGCTAACGGGGCCGCGCTAGCTCGAGTCGGATATGGGATCAACAGGGGTGGTTTTATCCCGTCTTAGAAGCGACGCCCTCGGAGGTCGGGGCCGTCTGTGAAGCAGACGGGCGGTCAGGTTTAAATTGGATATAATTGAATATAAATTGAATATTGATCTCGAATTATTTGATCATGGATACCTAAATACTAATTCCGAAACTTTTATGTCGGTTATGGCAGACTATATTTAATATATTTAATTATGGCAGAATGTTTTATGGTTTAAATTCGGTGCGCGCTTGCTCGCGGCACGGACTCGATTTGCGGGAAGCAGATTTCAATGAAACGACGCCAACGCCCTCTATCCTCGGACACGTCGCATCGGCTACGGCCCCTCCTTTGCCCTACGCCTACAGATGGCGTTGGCGTTCGCGTTCCCGCCGGTGGCGGCGAGCTGCTCTATCTACTGATAAGAATCCGGTTTTGAAATCGCTTGCCGGCCGAATTAATATAATTTATAAATGATCTGAATTTATGAATTATTATTATTATTATATATTAACAGGCAGGCAGCTAAGCTGATGCGCCTGAGTCCGTGCTTGCATTACAATTTCTGTTGAATAAGTTCAGTTTATTTTTAAAGTCATTAACACTTTTGGCATTGATCACTTCACTTGGGAGAGCATTCCATTCGTTTACCACTCTACTGCTGAGGAAATGTTTCTTGGGATTTGAATGGAATGATTCACGCTGGAGTTTCAGACGATGCCCACGCAGATGTGTGTTAGTGCTCATGGTGTAGATAGTCTGCAACCCAGGAACGTCATACGATGCAGTCAGGATCTTATATGTCTCGATTAAGTCACCCCGTGCCCTCCGTTGCTCCAGATGGGTCAAACCGAGAGCCGACAATCTTTTCTCGTATGTTAGATGCTTCAAGTTAAAAGGCAATTTAGTCGCTCTTCGTCGTCGCTCGTTAATTATAGAAAAGTTTGCCTTTCGGTAGTTCTTTCTGCCGTTTCTGTAGTGGTTACTTTGTCCAGATTTCTGTTTATTACCAATTGGATGTTGGCCAGCAGCGCTGTGTGATCGCTTTTACCAATGTGTCCTAAGTAATCAATCTTGGTTTTCAAACCATCATCATTGCTCAATATTAAATCTAAGAGGGATATTTGGTTATTTCGATATCTTGTAGGTTGGTTGACAAGTTGAGAAATATTGGTGTCGTGGTATATTTCAAGAAAAAGTCTTTCAACTGCCGTACAGCCTAATATATCCGTAGTGGAGTTCCATTTTACGTGCGGCAGGTTAAAATCTCCAGCTATAATTACTGTATTATTTTCGGAGGCTTTCTTAATATTGTGGAACAGAATTTGATCACTTTCTTGAACATGGTATACTGTGGGTCGGTAGACTGCTGCAATTAGAAAATTGTTGCCGTTTACATTTAAATCTAGCCATAGCGCTTCGACTGGTGATTTAGTATAATTTTCATTTATTTTGGCTATTATAGGTATGTCCTTATGTCTGTTTGCAACATAAATCGCAACTCCTCCACCATAGCTGCCTGTGCGGTCTTTCCGATATACTGTGTAACCACTAATTTCAATAAAGGAGTTTGGAATTAAGTCATTCAAGTGCGTTTCGGTGATAATAATCAGTGCTGGGTTGTATTTACAGTAGAACTCCAATTATCCGAATTAATGGGGACCGGGACCCATTCGGATAATCAAATATTCGGATAATCGGAGTTTTTTAAAAAAAATTGCCATTGGAGGGAAAAAAAGCTACGTTTTGATATTGCACTATTTTTTTATTGAATTAAATGAAAGAAACATGATATTTTCACATGTTTTAAATATAAATAAAATGTACTTATGTACAAGTTTAGAAATAAAAATCATTGTTTTTCAAACATCTCCGTCAATGTAAGCTGTTTTGCGGTCTTCATCCGTTTTCGGGCAGCCAGGTCACGCATTCGCTTGACGGTGAGCAGTTGCAAGTGGTCACACTCGGGCTGACGCTCCATCCACTTCAAAGCAGTCTCGAGGCCGGCAAATGCTTCACTAGCTGATGGTCCAGTGTCTACTTCAACATCAGCAGAAAGTTCTTCTTCCACTTCCACTTCAACATCTTCTCTCACACTTTCAACAATTTCATCGTCAGAATCAGAATCAGAATCAGAAAGGTCTTTATTATTTCTCATTTCTTAATTACAACAATGCTATTATAAGGCGCTAAATTGTCTTGATTTGTCCTTAGTGGATCTAACAAGTCATGTTATGTTTATCCTAATGTAAGCGTTAACATCATTTATTGTTAGTAGCTAGAAAATCTACTGGGGATTACCAGGTGACAATCTCTTGCTGATTGGTTTTGCCCGTTCTCTTTTATTTACATAGGGGATGTCCCCTAGTCTGGTGTTAGGTAGTAAAACATTGTGTTGATTTTGTTTGACGTATGGGGTTCCCGGGTCCGTAAGGCCCTCAACATCCTCACCGCGTACCTTGTCTAACATATCGCGGTGTAGGTGCTGAACGCGCACTTGCCAGGGGTCCTCGTCGAGTATATCCATAAGGATATGTGTCGGGAGATCCCGGGGAAGGCCAGCCGCCGTTTTAAGTGCCATACGGTATTGGCGTTCTATCTTAGTGTAGTTGCTTGGGCTAACTCTAGGTGCGAGTTGCACTATCCCATAGTCTAAGATCGGTAGCAGGCAGGTTTTTATGATCAGAAGTTTGACCTCAAGGTCTGTTTTGGCATACCATCCTATTATGGGAGAGAGCATACCGCGTACTTGTTTTGCTTTTTTCACTACTTGGTTTACGTGATCTTTCATACAGAGTGTTTTGTCCATGAGTACACCAAGGTAGCGCAAACACTTTTTGTAAGGTAACAGTTGACCGCACTTCAGTTTCACTGTGGGCTTATATCGTCTTTTCTTTGTAAACATTATGCACTCGGTTTTTTCAATGTTGCAGCGTAGGCCCCATCGTTGGTAGTATTCTATGACATCATCGGCAGCCCAACCAGCACGCATTGTTGCAAAGTCTGGTATACTCGATGTGTTAATAATGCAAAGGTCGTCTGCATATTGGGACAGCTTGGTGCCAGCTGTGTTATTGGGTATGTCATGGACATACATTGAGAATTTGAAAACCAGGGTCAGACGTGTCACAAGCCATCCACTCTCCTACATCTTCAGCACTTACTTCTGTACAACCAGGAATTTTTACAATCATTTTTCTTATTTCCTCTAGTGGCAACGCATCTTCATCATCTTCATCCTCTCCATTTTCTTGTTTCTCATTTTCTTCAGATTCTTTTTTTTTGTTCTTCTCAGACGGTAGGCCTTTCAGTTTATTCCACGCACGTCTTAGCGTCACTGCCGTAACCAAACTCCAAGCTTCCGCTACCATGTAACAGCAGTCCTTTAAATTTATTTTGCTATGATTTGCCAAAACCAATTCTTCATATTCAGCACTATAAAGGAGAATCTATCTACACTATAATTTAAAAAAAATAATTAAAAAAAAAAAAAAAAAACAGCGAGAAAGTGATTGCGCCATCTAGCGGCACTCTCATCAACTTCTAAGCGATATCCCCTCGTCGCGCCATCTACAATCGATTATTGGAAGTTTTCATAAAGCATAGTATAAATAATACACCGATTCGGTCAAAATGTCTGTACCATCGGGAATCGTTCTAAATTCATTCGAATGTAAAAAATGCGAGAGAACTACCACTATCCCGGAAGAAATATTAATATGTTGTTCCTGCAATGAATCTATTCATAATGGGTGTCAAACGAAAAAAGTCACTAAATTGAAGATGAAAACGTGGCGCTGTGCGACCTGCGTTGAGAAACCGCTAAAAAAACTACGTTCGCCATTGTCATTCAACGCTACTAACGAATTTCGAAGCGACCCGGATATTCGTTCGTCCGTTAGTAAGCTCAGCAACCCTGGATCTCCACAGATTCATAATTATGTAACTCGAGAAGATATTCAAAAGATGCTTAGCGAATTCAAAATTAACATTGCCGGAATTGTGGAAGACAAACTCCTTATAAAATGCTCAGAATTGGCTGCTCAAAATAATTCCATTCTACAAGCCATCCAATTAATGTCGGCCAAGTATGATGACGTCTTGAAGAGGGTTAATGACGTTGAGGAAAAATGTGCTGCCATAAAGTATATTAAGGAAAAGAATGAAACCCTAACAAAGCGGGTGACTTATCTCGAAGAAAAACTTGATGCAATGGAAAACAAAGGTTCCGAAATGGAAATCGAAATAAGGGGTCTACCGGAGTCTCGTCAGGAAGATCTTCAACAGTCACTGATTGACATAAGCAGTACTATAAATATCTCAACCGACATGAAGGATGTAATCACAATCCAACGGAAACCTCACTCTGGTGCTCAGGCGGGTGGCCCAAAACCAGTTATTGTGAAATTTTCCAGACAACAGCATCGCGACAATTTTATCTTAGCTTTAAAACAATTTAATAAAAAATGTAAAAGTAACTCAGAGAAGTTGAATACATCCCATTTAAATATTGCCGGTGTACCAAAACCCATTTACATATCCGAACACCTATCTCAGCGTACGAAATACCTATTCATGGCCGCAAGAAAATTTTCTAAAGATAATAAGTTTTCATTCTGTTGGTGCAAAGGTGGCGGCATTTATCTAAAAAAAGAAGAAGAAGCTAAAATATTTCGTATCCGAAGTGAAGAAATGCTCGCCCATATCATCTAATTATTGGCTTTCGTTTCTCTTAAAACTATATACGGAAAAACTCTATTTTATGTTAAATGTTAAACTTTATTATACAGCTATTACTTTAAAGAAGACATTATTCTATCGAATTATTCTTATATTTTTCACTGTATTATTATATTGTCAAAATGTTGTTATATATATACTTATATGTGTGTATTTTGTCACGTATTTGGTGAGCATTTATTATAAATATATACGACTTTTACTCACAATTTTTATATCTCACAAATTCAGCCTTTACAAGTATTCTACTATACACGTATTTGCAAGTACACCAACGCAATTTGCCATTATTTTACCTTCCTTGCTAGATAAATATGTTTTACTAGATGCATATACCAGGCACAATTATTTATCAAAATGAATGATCTGGCCTATTCGTTAGATGAACTTCAGCAAATTACTTGCGAGGTATTCGACTGCTTGGGGATGTGCAAAAAATTTATTAAAAATATCAAAGGCATTAATATCCTCACTATGAATATTCGGAGTATAAATAAAAACTTTTCCGATTTTCTACTGCTTTTGCATAGTTTCGACTACCTTTTCGACGTTTTAATATTGACCGAATGCTGGATTAATGATATGTACACTCCAAAAATCATTAACGGGTTCACTTCTTATTTTTCTAATGGCATTAGGTTACAGAATGATGGCGTAATTATCTATGTAAAATCTAATCTGCAGGGGGTAGTAACGGAAAAAATGGTTGACGAATCCAACTGCCTTCATCTGCTGCTAGATGGACGCATTAACATATTCGCAATATATAGATCTCCGAGTTATCCTAATTTAACACGTTTTTTGCTATCATTAGATAGGCTATTAGAATTGTATACTAGTGAGTCTAATCTCATCGTAACCGGAGACTTAAATATAAATATCATAAATGAAAAACACCGGCAAGCAGATGACTATCTGGACATGATGGCTCACCATGGTCTTTACTCTGCTATTGATAAGCCAACCAGAATTGATGGGTGCCATATTAGCTGTATTGACCATTTCATGGTAAAGTCGAAACTTCAGGTGAAATCTTTTATTTATGAAGCATGTATTACTGACCACTTTGCCATTGGTATATGTATATCTAAAAACATGAATAAAACTTTAAAGAAAAATATTATCAAAAAAATAACTAATAAAGAACTCTTTTTAGAAACAATTAAAGCTATGGATTGGAATCCAGTTCTTCAAAATTGCAATACTAACTTAGCAGCTGAACTTTTCCTGAATAACATTACCCTTGCCATTAAACTTGCGTCTACAGAAAAAAAAACAAAAATTAGTCGATCGAAAATTAAAATCAAACCCTGGATAACGGATAGACTATTGTCATGTCTTAGGAAACGTGATAAAATTCATAAAATGATAAGATGCAATCCTAATGACATACAACTCCTAACTTATTATAAAAAATACCGTCATATATGTAAAAGGCTCATTGAAAAGACAAAGGAAAATTACTACAAAGAAAAACTTAAGGAAGTAAATGGAGATCCAAAAAAAACATGGAACATTATCAAGGACATAGCTTATGGTAAAAGTGAACAGAGACCAATACACTCAATCAAAATTAACAACGAAGTAAAAACGATTGATCAACATCCTAAAGAAACCTTAAATTACATCAATAAATATTTTGTCACTATTGGAGAAAACCTAGCAGGCCATATTCTTAAGAATCTGAATAGTACTGAGACCGCGTTGGCGGACGCCATCGATATTACGCAGAAAAAAGCGTCTTTATTTAAATTCACTCCAACTAATATTGACAAGGTCAGTAAAACAATTAGAAGCTTAAAATCTAACTGTGCTCCTGGTTATGATGGCATTGATGGAGATTTGCTTAAGATTGCTATTGACTACGTCTCAGAGCCCATAGCTCACATAATAAACCGTGTCTTGTCGCTTTATTACGGGTGTCTTTCCGAATTGCCTTAAATCAGCCAAGGTACGGCCTATACATAAATCAGGGAGCACTGACAGTATCACCAACTATAGACCAATCTCCTTGCTAAGTATCACCTCGAAAATTATTGAAAAAATTGCTAAATCTCGGCTTGTATCATATATTGAGTCGGCAAAATTGCTCTCCAACAATCAGTACGGCTTTAGGCAGGGTCGAGGAACCAACGATGCGATTAATTCTGTAACTGAATATATAGCAAAACACATCGATAATGGCAAGAAACCCATCGCTACGTTCCTCGACTTGTCTAAGGCATTTGATACTGTATGTCATAACATTTTACAACGTAAACTATTGAGTTACGGCATAACTGGCAAGGAGAATCAGTGGTTCAAAAATTACCTAGAGGACAGATCGCAGATCACGGTAATCGATGGAATCGAAAGTGATAATGCAAAAGTTCGATATGGCGTTCCCCAAGGCAGTGTCCTCGGCCCGGTCCTCTTCCTATAGTACGTCAACGAGATATGTGACCTGCCACTCGGGGACAACACACGGATCGTCTCTTTTGCAGATGACACTGTCCTGCTGACGGTAGCCAATTCATGGAAAGAAGCTTTCGAAAAATCGCAGATGAATCTAGACATTGTGAAAGGTTGGCTAGATAGACACGTGCTGACGCTGAATGCTTCAAAGACTAAAATGGTCTCATTTGGATTGCGATCAGACGTTACAACAAGCGAATTCCAACTAAAGGTTCACTCTATCAACTGCCCTAAGCCACCCAACTGCGCCTGCCCGATCGTTCATAAAGTAGGCGAGATTAGGTATCTTGGTTTGACCATTGATTCCAAGTTAACCTGGAAGAACCAATTAAATGAACTTACATCACGCACTCGAAAGTTAGTATACGTCTTTCGTGAGCTACGTAATATTCTGGCAAAACCGACGTTAAAAATTGTGTACACGGCGCTTTGCCAAAGCTTATGGATGCACGGTATCATTGCATGGGGGGCCTGTACGAAACAAGTACTTGAACCATTGGTTAAAGCCCAGAAATTATTATTGAGGGTTACTTACAGAAAACATCCCCGCCATGACTCTGACCTGCTGTTCAGTGAAGCAAGTGTTTTGGATATTCGTCAGTTGTTCGTGAAACAATGCCTAATACATTTTTACAAGACCTTAGAGAAACGTTCCCGAAGCCAGCAGCAAAGACCAACTAGAATGGCTGAAGGGACGAACTATGTAATTCCTCACGTACATACAACCTTTGCCCAAAGACAGTTGTATTTCATCGCCCCAAAATTTTTTAATACTTTAGAAGAGTCAGTAAAAAATGTTCAAAATATACACCAATTTAAGATAATAGTAAAAAATGGCTCCTTTACGAAGTAGGTCGTACAAAGACTGAAAATAAATTGCTTCATACAATAATTTAAAATATGTGTGTGTGTGTGTATTATTATATATGTATGTATATATGTTTGTATGTGTATATGTGTATATATGTATGTTACTAACCCTTTATCATATATATTTGTATTAATATGTTTACTATTTTATGCCATTTTATTTTTTAATTTTCTTTTTTCCAGTTATTTTCTTATATTTTATTTCTTTATTCATTATCTTAGTGTTAGTATTGAAAGTAGTCTATTAGTCAGTACTACTCTAACGTCAGTACTACTCAAAAAACAAAGGCTATATATTTCGTATGCCCAGATACAGGCTGTTCGGTCTAGTTGGGCATTCGTCTAGACTGATCGTATGGGATGTATTCACTTTCTTATTATTTATATAAATAATTACAAATCATATCTGTACGATCTCACTGTTAACTCTATACCAAGTTGTAACAAATAAATAAATAAATAAATAAATAAACCTTCGATCAGCAGTTTTCTCAGCAGTTGCCTTCTGTAATGGCGCTTCATTGTTTCAATAACAGACTGGTCCATGGGTTGCAGCAAACTTGTAACATTGGGAGGCAAAAACGTCGTTTTAAACTGCCCATTCTCTCTTTCCAACAGTTCTGCTGTAGGATGAGTGGGTGCGTTATCAACAATTAAAAGCACCTTACTGCCTTCTTTTCCCACCGATTTTTGGTGCTTTTTCACTTCAGGAATAAACACTTCATCATACCATTCGGTAAACAAAGCTGCAGTCATCCAGGCCTTGGGTTGACTTTTGTAGAAGAGTGGAAGTTTTTTTACGTTTTTAAATGCTCTTGGATTTTTTGATTTTCCTATCAAAAGAAGTGGTAGTTTATGATTTCCAGTGGAGTTGGCACAGTTAAGCACTGTAACACGTTCTTTACTGACCTTATGTCCAGGGGCACTAGATTCCCTTTTAGAAGCCAAAGTGGTTTTTGGTAATGCTTTCCAAACAAGGCCAGTTTCATCGGCATTATAAACAAACTCCGGATCATAGGATTCTGCTGCAGTTTTAAATTTTTCAATAAAATTTTCAGCAGCTGCAGAGTCTGCTGAAAGCTTCTCACCAGCCAAATCTAACTCGCGTACACCATGCCTGAATTTAAAGTTCCTTAGCCAGCCGTTACTAGCCTTAAAAGATGAATAACCAAGCTTTTCTGCTAAGATTTTGGCTTTTTCACAAAGGATTGGACCTGAAATCGGATTTCCCATAGAACGTTGCTGCAAAAACCATTTAAACACGGCATCTTCCAAATTTTTGTTGGTTGCTGTCTTCATTGTTTTCCTGGAGGAACTTCCATCTTCATTTTCAAGCACCGAAACAAAGTTTAAAAGTGTTGTATTACTGTTTTTAATGTCACAAATTGTTGCTTGTCCAACACCATAAATCTCAGACAACTTCTTACCCGTTACACCTTTATCGAGTTGCTCTATAATTTTCAGTTTGTCCGCTAACGATAGCACAACACGTTTTCTTTTCGAAGCCATGGTAAAAAACAATACAGTACATATTGTACACGCACAAACAAAAGTAAGCCGTAGCGAAAAAGTAGCGTCCTCGAGCAAGGTCAATAGCACACTGACTACAATCAAAACAAACAATGACAGGTGCGCCGTGACTGCAATGCGCCGGAACTGGAGTGGGGACTCATACCACGTGTTGTGCCTACACTGACTTCGCGGGGGGAAGGACAATAGTGAGCGAACGCGCAAACACTGGCTTCGCGGGGGGAAGAATATTAGCGCACTTAACAGTAAATATATTACTAAAACCAATATTTCTAATCTTAGTAAAGTCATTAATAAGTGTTTATGAATAGAACAAAAAGTAAATAAAGTTGTTAAAAAAAGACTTTTTTTGGACAAATTTTTTTCTGAAAGTGATTCGGATAATCGGCGATTCGGATAGTCGGAGTTCGGATAATTGGAGTTCTACTGTATTTATTTCCAATAGTAGACAGTCGCATTTTGCCGTTAGAGAAGCCAAGTTCGTGTATAGTAGGGGGAAGCTGATGATGGACTGTGAAGCTAGGGGTTTTTTAGCTCCTTTGTTATTCTCGGTACACCTTTAATGTATTTTATGGTGATATCAGATTCCCCATTGTTTTTCCGCTCGGCCAGCTCTTCTCTGAGGGATGATAAAAAATCTCTCTGCATTGGTGTATCATCGGTTTTAATCATTGCTTTGGTTTTTTTCCGATTCTTGATAATATTTCTGGCATCATCCTTGTTTTTTAATACAACTTTAATTGGACGTGGTTTACCGTTTGTCCTTAGAGGCTTACCGAGCCGGAAGACAGATGTAATATGTCGCAATCTTTATCCACAACCTTCCTGAATACTTGTTGCACTTCTTTCGTGTCGTGTTGGATACGTTGGCTGGCATTTTCTGACGTTGATTCCGGAATATCAAAGAGCAGAACATTCCTGTATCGCTGTATGAATGGCTCGTTAAATTGAAATTTTATCTTTATGATTGTATGATGATTTAATATTTATTTATTTTTATTATTGAATTTAATTTTAATGTTTGATGGGTAAAAATGAATATTGTAAAAATCCCAAAATGCCGCGGTTCAGTTTTTACTGAACCGTTCGCTAAACGATAAAGGAAAACTGAAGAAAATGTCTAAAGAATCGAATTTATAAATTTTAAGTATTATGGCCCTCTCGGAGCGAATGGCTCACTTTATTTGAACATAAAATTGGGTTTTAACCCTCTAATTTACCTTTCCTCTCTCTCTGAATGACCTGCACACCTTGCTGCTCCCGAATTCGATTATTCGAATTCTCTTGGGATTTTATTGATTACCAAATTTAATCCTTTACCAATAAATGAAACCGAATACCTTTTCAATTTAGTTTTTTATTACATAGAAAATATATTGAACGACAAATGACGGTACATGTGAATTTCTCGTACATAAGTTCGCTGGTTATTTCTTAATACATTTTATTTATTGCGCATTTTGAGGCCGAATAAAGTTTCAAAGGGTTTCCGAATTTTCTATCGAGCTCCTATGTTTTGATTGAGTTTTGGGTTTTTGGAGTCGGCGTTAAAGTCTGGAAGTGTGTCGGTATGGAATGCGGGTATCTCATTCGGATTTACCGTAGATTTTTCTGAAAGAACATCGGGTCTATTTAACGGGTACGGCTTCCGTCTGGAAATGATTTGGTATTATGATTTTTCGGAGATGGATATCTTGATTTTTATATTAGATAGTGGTGCAAGAAATTGACAAAGTTTTTGGAGATCGGATATTTAGATCTTTTTATTTTAGATAAAGATTTTAAGGAATGATATAATCTGGGGACCTGATATTTTAGTCGTTTTTATATTAGATAAAGATTTGAGAAAAGAATATATTTTGGAGACCTGATATTTTGGACGTTTTTATATTAGATAAAAGGTTTGAGAAAAGAATATATTTTGAGATCTGATATTTCGTACGTTTTTATATTGGATAAAGATTTGAAAAAAGGATATATTTTGGAGACCTGATATTTCGGACGTTTTTACAATAGATGAAGATTTGAAAAGGAATTGTTTGGAGACCTGATATCAGGGGAGATTGCATTCCGTAAATAACGGGTATTTGATTTATGAGTTCGGAGGTAACTTTCACCTTTTCCGGCCTACACGCGGGTAGCACATTCTATAATAAAATCTAGGGAAAAAGAGAACTTCGCATGCTGGTTCGGCGGTCACGCTGACTTCTAAATCATTACTGTGGGTTGTACCTTATAATTACTTTATTCTATCCCTGGCCTAACGGCGATATTATAATACCTCGGGGGGTGAAGCGACGCGGGTTCTTGCGTCGACTTCGCAATAGTTCTTATGATAAATTAATTTTTAAAAAACTTTGTAAAAAAAATGAGAAGTTAGAAAGCATGAAAAGAGAGATGTCTAATTGGTACAGTGAATTACTTGCCTGTAGGGTTGAGGAACTCCTCGATGGCCTGCCCAGGTGCTTGCACTGAATTTATAATAGTTCTTATATTCACTCTATGACTTTTTCTGAATTTAAAAGGTCGCCGGCTGAACGCAAGGTAAGAAATGGCACGGCACGCCGCGCCGGATGGCTGGCGTGCCTCCCTCCCAGAAATCGACCGCTCTCTTCGGGGTCTGGTAGCCGAAAAAAAACTATTACCCGCAATGGTAATATTAATAAAAATCTCTCCGATTGCGGGAGAGCTAATAGTGATGTCAATAGACGAGATGTCGATTGCACGACGGAGTTCACAAGTTAAAAGGATTTGCTTAATGAATTTAATATTTTTATAAGTACTAAATTATATTATTATACTTTCTAAGTATAACGTAATGCAGTAGCATAGGACATGGTCAGCATTTTTCTTCTGAGACAGAGAATTATAGCCAATCATGCCTGTGATAAATGCAGTCGGATACAAAAATGGATAATATCTACTGCTTGAAGTACAAAAATCTCAAAAAACACTTCTGTACCTTTTCCAGCATGAGGGTATAAGTATCTTCATGCGGATTCCAAATAGCTGCATTCGTTTCCATGCGACTTCTAGCAATCGAGTTGTACAACGTGCGCATAACCCGAATATTATTGAAGTGCTTGGATTGCCGTATCACAAACCCTAGAAGCTTAGTTAGTTAGTTAGTTTTCTTGGGCTATTTCCCGCACTTGGCCTCTTGATTGGGTCGTTGTGCGTGGCTCATGTTTCTATTTATGTTACTCCAGCCAACCCAGGCTGTCCCAGAAGGTTAGCAGCCTGTTTGGGTTGCTACAGGCCTCCGGGACAGATGCTGGATATTGTAGTATTCTTGCCCGTTGCTCTGCCTCGCTCCTGCATACCATGAGCACATGCTGTGACGTTTCTTCTTCCTCCACGCATCCTCTGCATAGAGGGCTATCTGTCACACCTATGGTAAGCAGGTGTTTGTTTAGGGGACAGTGGCCTGTCATAGTACCTATGACTTAACGGATTTTGTCCCTTTTTAATCTGGTGAGGTTGCGGGCAAGTTTTTTAGACGCTTCCGAAACCGTGTTCTTTGTTTGCCTGCATCCTGCGTTTTTTTCCATTCTTTAAGGTAACCCTAGAAGCTTGAAAAAAGTTGTAGATAGTTGCCTAATGTGTTTCTTGAAGTTTAACTTGGAGTCGAAAAAAAAACTCCTAAGTCCTTGACTTCAGTAACTCTAAGAAACACACATCCAGCGATGGAGTAATCATACATCAGATGAACAGGTGATCTTGTGTATGTCATCACTGAACATTTGTTAATATTGAAGTGAAGGTTACGAGCTTGGCTCCATGCATAAACTGCATCAATATCACGCTGGAAGAGCTCGCAGGCGTCAGCACTTCCAGTTGATAAAAACAATTTGACGTCAGCAGCAAACATTAGACAACGTGCAGATGTGACTACTTTGCTCAGATTATTAAGAAATAAGTTGAATAACAAAGGCCCCAAGTTTGATTCTTGGCTAACCCCCGATTGAGTGTTGTATAGTTTGGATTCAAAATTGCCAGATTTAACGAATTGCTGGCGGCCCCCCAAGTAATCTGCGAAAATTTCAACAGCTTACTTGAGAATCCAGCAGCAGCTAGTTCTCGGAGTAACGCATCGTTATCGACTCTGTCAAAGGCCTTCTTGAAATCCAAATACACGACATCCACTTGTCCCCTTGAGGTGCTATCCAACTCACCAGTAACATAATCTGTAAAAACGGATAGGTTGGTAGTTGCGGAACAATTAGGACGGAACCCGTGTTGGGCATCCGATAGTGTACCGCATAGTTGGGTATAGATTTCTCGATGGAGAATCGTCTCGAAAAGCTTAGGAAAGGATGATAACACTGCAATCGGCCTGTAATTATCAACCTGCACCTTATCTCACTTTTTGGTACTGGAGCTACTCTAGATATCTTCCACTTATAGGGGTACGGTGCAGATTCCAACGATCTGTTAAATGTATGCATCAGGGGTTGTATAAAAGACTCACAACATGCTTTAATAACATAAGGTGGAACTCCATCGGGTCCAATAATGCGGACTGATTTCAGCTTGCGTATTGCAAACCGAATATCATCTTTAGTGACACTGCGGACGTTGACGCATGAAGAATTTGCGTCACTCGACATAATAGTCACTTTAGCGGCGACAGCGTCTAAAGCCGGTATGTTCGGTAGAAACGCTGATGAGAAGTAATTCGCAAATATATCAGCGGCTGCAGCACCCGAATATGTAGCCTCATTATAGACCACATTCTGGGGTACCCCACCAGCAGTTCGCTGACTACGAACATATTCCCAAAAGCGTGAACTATCTTCTTGGATAGACGTCTCAATATTGTGCATATACAAATTGAAGGAGTCTTTTATTTTATGCTTAACTCTACTCCGTAAAGTTTCGAAAAGCTTCCTGTGAAACTGAGAACCGGTCTGCTTCCAGCACTTGGGATGATACGACTTCAATTGAATGTCACGGATAATGTCGCCATTAAACCATTTAGGATAAATATACCTATTGGTCAATGCAGTCCGTTTTTTGCTTGGAATGCAGCTATCGAAACAATTGTAGATGACACTATAGAGATAATTAACGCAATCGTTAGCGTTACTTAAATCGTATAGTAATTTCCAATCAAATTTTTTTTTAAATGTGTACAACTGAGTAAAATTACAATTTTAAAAGTTCCAGTCATTCCGGAATAGACAATTACCACCAGTAGGGCTATACTTTTGATTGTCGCTCGGCTGAATATGCGCACGCTGGGCGCAGTACAATGCTCACATCAATCGGCGGATGATAGCTGTCAGCTCGCACCAACTCCATCAAGGCTTCGGATACCATAACGGTATCTGGTTGGAAATTCGAGAGCACCAGGTCTAGACATCGATTATTAGAATTTAAAATATTATTATGTTGCTTAAAATTACATTAAAATTTATTTACATGTTGCGACTCAGAAAGCAGATTAAAATCGCCAATAATACAAATATTTTTTAACCTATCTGCAACAAAAAGTTCTTCTACGTTATTTAAAAAAGACACAAATACTTCATCAGCGGTTTTAGGGCGAAAGTAAACAACAAAAAAGAATACAGGTACATTTCTATATATAACTTTCACACACAATATTTCACCATCAGTTTCATAGCTAGATATGCGATACGATAAGATGGAGTTCCTCACGGCGAGGAATACCCCGCCTGCAAAAGTTTGCCTATCTTTATGATAAAGTGTAAAATTTGCAGTCGAGCAAACCTCCGCATCGGTCACAGAATCGTCTAGCCATGACTCGGTTACAATAATTATATCGCTATCAATTAAATGTGCGTTTTCAGAAAATTGGCGCAACTTAGTTTTCAGACCCTGCACATTTTGTTAGGACATATTTATGTCACTAATGTTGCACGGAGAGACGATTCTTTTTCGGATAGGCAGTGCATTTTCCACTCCAAAAGGACCACTCATTAAACATCGCACTTGCAGGCCAAAAAATGGGATCCATATATGAGGTGAAAAGAGATTCTGGAACACCCACGATAAACGAATTGTAGTCACCTTTCGCCTTTATCACTTTTTTTACTGTGAATGATGACACAGAATCCCTTTTCTTTAGGTATTTTAACATGTTATCCGTGGTAACATCAGCAGAAACCGACCACATGAGAATGAATTTGCGGTTAACCGGCTCCACTGTATGCAAATCTTCATCGGCATCACCGGTCCCGCGTATAATTTCCCTCCAATCCCGGCGGGGTTGAGCTGATCGGCGACGGCTAACAGTGATGAAACCTTCATCATCGATGCTAGGTGTGAGGTCCTAGTGGCATCATTGGCAGCGGCAGAACTGATGCCAGCGGCTGCTAAACTACTTTTCACTGCGGGCGGCGATCGCTGGCAGTTCAAGTTTGCGAAGCCGGCGAATTTGATGCTGCGGAGCACGCGGCAAAGTTTTTGTAGGGTGGCGCAGCGCTTTTTAAGACGACACCTTCAGCTGGTACCATCGGCATCCACGCCAGCATCGATGGACATTGCATCCTTCGTTGGGGTCACTTGGCGCGACAGCGGAAGCGCTGCGGCAGTGGCAACGGTAGCATTCGCGGCAACCCTCGCGGATGTGGACGATCTCGTCCATTGTTTGCTTTTATTATCGACACTTACCGCTTTTGTCGCTTTTTTCCTTTCTGAAGCATTGCTTGCAGCTGGTGTAATTATTGTGCCTGCAACAACCGACGCTTGCACTACTGCGGCGAAGGTCAGCGCGTCGATTTTCGAGTTAAGATCTTTTATAATGTGCGTCTGCGCGAACACTTGAGCACATAAATCACTCACAACTTTTTTTAGTTTACTCAATTCGTCTGCAATTTGAACTTTCTCCATTATAAAAAAGGAGAAAATATTGCAGCTCGTGACGCGTGACGAACACGTCTCCATACAGATAAGACTCAATACAACTTTTAATTGCTAGGAGAATACCACCAGCAAATGTTTGCCTATCTCTTCGATAGACTTAATATAATTTTGGAGAAAATAACTCGGCGTCGTGTACACTATTATCGAGCCATGTCTCAGTAATAAATACGATATCAGAGTCAAGTGAATGCACGGCGTTGGAAAAATTGTTAATTTTTGATTTGAGTCCCCTGACATTTTGATAATAAAACGTCATGTAATCGGCAACACTTCCGCGGTTTTGAATAGGCTTACTGCGAAGCGACGGTGACGGTATTCCTTGAGGTGTTTCTGTCTGAGTGTCGAAATCGCCAGGCACTAACAGATATATTTTTAGGCCAGACCGAAGGATTCTTAAATGTGTCAAACGTCGATTTGGGAACGCCAACTTTAAAAGAGACGTAACAGCGCTCGTTGCGTGTCGCCAGTTTTTCAACTTCGTACGACAATCCCACGACGGTCTCCTGCAAGAATTCCTTTAAAACGGGGGCAGTGGTGTCCGGATGGAAATTTCAGACATGAAAATATTTTAATTATTCAACCGTCAAGATTTTAGCATGCGGTGCCGCAGTGCCGCGAATAACAGCGCGTGTAGCGCGACTGCACCGTTGCACTGTGGTCCATTCTGCAACCGAGTTGCTCTCAGTGACTGTTGTCATCTCAGCTGTTGGCTCTCGGACTGCTTCTAATCTATCATCTCTTCATACTCGCTTGGAATGTAAACGCGATCACATTTCTTAATCTTTCTTTTCATTGTGCCGAAATCGCGGTCACGAGAAAGAAATAAATGGCCCCATTGAGGAAAGTATTGGTGTATCTTGTTGAATCGACCTGTGGCAGTCAACGTTATTAAGAATCTTACAACCGTGTGATTACGATTTTGTCCACCACATCCATCTGTAAATTAGAAATTAATACATAGTTTTCTAGGGAAACATCAATGCCATCTTGTTGAGCCTTTACCATTGTTGAAAAGTTGTGCAGTTTTTTATTTTGTATTTCTTCTAAGTACAAGTCCAATTTATCTTAGAAAGCAAATACTTTACTCGTCATCTGAGAAATCATTTTATTTTCTCCCTGTAAACCACGATTGAGTTCACCAAGTTTTTCTGTCACATCGCAAAGAAAAGCTAAACTACACCACCAACTGTCATTTTCACGTTCACTGTAAACTTTATTATTATGTTGTAAAAATAAAATAATTTCATGTTGCAAAGAGTAAAACCGTTCCAGGACTTTTCCTCTACTGAGCCATCGCACCGCGGTATGTAAAAGAACATCGCCGTAATTACTATTTATTTCTTCCAAAAGACTCTTGAATTTCCTGTAGTTCAATTCTCGTGCTCAAACATAATTCACTATATTTATGACAGTTTTCATCATGGCTCCTACTTCAGGCACGAACATACGTGCTGCAAGGTTTTCCTGGTGAATGATACAGTGAATGGATAATAAGTTTTTTAAATCATATTTTTTTTCAGTAAGGAAACAAATCCATTATCAGATCCAGTTATTGATGGGAATCTGTCCGTGCATACACAAACAATTTCTTTTAATATCAATAATTTTTTTCTTCAAAAAAGTGCCAATAATATCAAGATAATCTGTACCTCTGTTTTGACCTTTCGTAGGAAGAAATTTCAAAAACTCTTCATGGATCGAGTTCTGTTCGATGCAGTATCGGACGAAAACTGAACATTGCGATGTTGCTGAAGGATCAGTGCTCGAATCAAAAGCCAAGCTAAAATATTTAGGGCAAGAGCCCCGGTTCTGGCCACTTTAAGAAATGTTGCAAATTTGAACTTATATAACTTTGAGTTTTTAAGGAATTGCGTTATATTATGTTATCATGGCATCATAAAATGTTTTATTGTTTCTTAAGATGCTTATTTCATCCTTATATTTAGGTTATTTTTTTTAATAAAAAATATTTTGTCAGAGAAGAGCCTTGGCGCCAGTTCTGGCCATATTTTACCCAGTTGTGGCCACACCTAGGCACCAGTTCTGGCCTCATTAATAGATAATAAAATAAATTTAGGTAATCATTCATTTGTAATACAATTCTCAATATGAGTTTTAATTTGACATTTTTTAACATAAATCAACGCACATTTATGTTTGACAGATCGATCTTGAAAGTAAAATAAGACTTTTGCCATTTTGTGGCACCAGTAAAAACAGGTGCAGGTAAGATCATCTTGATATCTGATTCGGCCACCAATGCGATGTCTGGCATGATGAATTGTTGGTTTAGCGTCCCTTTTTTTCTCAGCTAACTTATTTCGAAGTTATTTTCGTCGTCCTTTGGGGTTAGTATTTTTCCGATGTAATATATTGCAGCATTTTTGGTTTTTTTAAATTCTACAAGTACAAAGTCTTCTATTACAGGTCTTCTATCAATTTCCTCAAACGCCGTTGGTCCAGCCTGGGGCACCCAGTCTGCGTCGTCTGAACTGAGGGAATAGTTTCCAGTCTTTCTGTCGTAGCCTTCTCTTCTTTTATTCGCTTATCATTTTCATTTGCCTCCATAATCTCTACCCACGTATATAATTTGCTTTCCTAACATTTTATGGTAACTTTTTTTCAGGCCATCGCATACGCATCTCTTAACTAGATCATTGATTTTGTCCGCTTGATTAGATGTCAATGCAGTCGGTAATACTTTGTAAGTTTCTATCATATTCTGATTAAAAAATTGATAGATGAAATCGAAAGTCTACTGATAATTTCACTTAATTTCACTCGGCTATTTCACTATTGTGTCTTTATGCCTATTCAGGTGAAAATGGAACATTTAAACTGGAATTTATTATCGGCTGCTAACTTAATTGTCTGTTTTTTCGCCTGACACGAAAAGAAAAAAACACTTCTAACTTCTATCTGAATCATCCCTGTCGTTTCTATCAGGGAAAGCTGTCTATTGAGAACAAACTACACGTCCACCTGTTTGTGGTTTTGAAGTAGACTCCGCTTGGCTGTAGTCTAATGCTTCGTACCAGGTGGTCCTGTAGACAGACCCGTTATACCAATGGGTCGCTGCTACGTTGTCATCCATTGAGGAGGAGTTGTCATCTCAACTCGCTGGGCTGCCGTCATAGACTGCTCCTAGCAGGATAAAGGAATACTCTATGTCTTTACCTGCTAGATCAAATTAAGAAAAAAACATTATTGACTGAAAGAAGAATTTAAAAAAAATTATGGTACCGACGGTTTTGTACTGTCATGATAAACAATTCATGATAAAATACATTCGAAGAAACGGAGAAATTAAAGACATAAATATTAAAACGATAGTATCGTGATTTGTAATAATAAACTGAAATTAAAAAATATATTAATTGTTATCGCGGTTGTTTGACATTATAAATAGGATAGAAAACGAAATTACCGCGTGAAATTTGTAGGACCCGACGTTTCGGTGACGTTGCAGCCGCCGTTGTCCAGGGTAGACTAAAGAGCTGTCAGTCCGTTGTTTTGCGGGTAGGCCGCAAACCGCTGCCGCCACTGCGTAGGTTATAACGGTGGTGGGGGGCCGGGCTCGGAGCGCGGGAATTTTTAAAATCCGTCTTGCACACAACACTCACTGTATCCTGTTTTACGTCTTTGCGTTCGGCGTTCGGCGGCGGGAACATTTTAAGAAGAGGGTTCCACGTAGAAGAGAGTTTGTAGCCGTCATCTCTATTGAAGTTCGGAGTTCTTCTTATTTCAATGGCTTCCCGGATCATGCGAGGAAAGTAGAATTGTTCCTTGGATAGAACAATGGGATTTTGAAACTGCATCCAGTGGTTACTTCCGCTATCCAATATATGTTCGCAGATCGCCGATTTTTCTCGCTGAACGTTTTTAACAGCTTTGATGTGTTCTGTCAGTCGCGTGGCTATGGGCCGTTTCGTTTGTCCAACGTAGGCTAGACCGCAGCTGCATTCGACTTTATACACACCCGGGGTTTGCAGTGGTATTACATCCTTTACAGGCCTCAAAAATCGAGCTATATTTTGGGTCGGTTTGAAGATCGTTTTTATATCGAATCTGTTTAGCATCTTACTTATTCGATCAGTCACGCCCTTGACGTATGGTAAGAATGCTCTTGATCTGCTCGGTTTTTGAGTTTCGTCCGTATTAGATCGTGTGCGTGTCTCGTGATATTTTCCGTATCCAATGCTCAGTGTCGCATTTATGCGACACTGAGCATTTTCCGAAGGAGATGGAACATGTCAATGATGTCCTTAGGAAAAATGGATACGGAAAATATCACGAGACACGCACACGATCTAATACGGACGAAACTCAAAAACCGAGCAGATCAAGAGCATTCTTACCATACGTCAAGGGCGTGACTGATCGAATAAGTAAGATGCTAAACAGATTCGATATAAAAACGATCTTCAAACCGACCCAAAATATAGCTCGATTTTTGAGGCCTGTAAAGGATGTAATACCACTGCAAACCCCGGGTGTGTATAAAGTCGAATGCAGCTGCGGTCTAGCCTACGTTGGACAAACGAAACGGCCCATAGCCACGCGACTGACAGAACACATCAAAGCTGTTAAAAACGTTCAGCGAGAAAAATCGGCGATCTGCGAACATATATTGGATAGCGGAAGTAACCACTGGATGCAGTTTCAAAATCCCATTGTTCTATCCAAGGAACAATTCTACTTTCCTCGCATGATCCGGGAAGCCATTGAAATAAGAAGAACTCCGAACTTCAATAGAGATGACGGCTACAAACTCTCTTCTACGTGGAACCCTCTTCTTAAAATGTTCCCGCCGCCGAACGCCGAACGCAAAGACGTAAAACAGGATACAGTGAGTGTTGTGTGCAAGACGGATTTTAAAAATTCCCGCGCTCCGAGCCCGGCCCCCCACCACCGTTATAACCTACGCAGTGGCGGCAGCGGTTTGCGGCCTACCCGCAAAACAACGGACTGACAGCTCTTTAGTCTACCCTGGACAACGGCGGCTGCAACGTCACCGAAACGTCGGGTCCTACAAATTTCACGCGGTAATTTCGTTTTCTATCCTATTTATAATATATTAATTGTTGCTAATATATTGGTTACGTTTTTATGTTGGTTGACTGGAAGATATTGCTGTAGTGTAGCAATAAGTCCGCCATTGTACCTTATTTTATTGTGCAATAAAGAGATTTTCATTTCATTTTCATTTCATTTCATTTCATTTCATTTATATGTTAATAGAGTACAGCTTTATTTAGTCAATTTTCAGAACCGGTAAATATTTGAGAAAGTTAGCACTTGCTAAGTAATTTTCGCTTTTTCTGTTAAGCGTATTACAAAGCGTGTTACACACAAGAAAAAGAAATCACAAAAAACGCACATATGGCAGAAATAACAAAATAAAAGATATATAAAAAATCACTTTTTTTAAGGATTATTTACTTGGTCTGTTATTAATTGTAAATTTAGTAAAGATATATTATAATTGTATTTTAGCTGTAAAGAACCTACAACTTGGCAACATTTAAAGACGGGGACACGATTTGCACGCTGTTATTGCTATGTTTAGCGATTTTTTAAAGGCTTTAAAGGCATGATTACCTATTCGCTAGATGGCATGTGTTATCTGTACTTCGCTTGCTATTTTTGTGCTGGTATTTACTTATTATTTTTGTGCCCATTGTTTATATTAAAGATAAATTTTGTCACACTGTCGGATTGGGGATAATAATTCGGGTAACTTTTTATTGTCGGATTGGGGATAATAATTTTGAGTATTTTGACTTAGGTTTCTCTTCCGCGATCCATGCACTCTCTTTTCTTTCTTCACTGTCAAGATCCTCCTGTCATACATTCCTGGTGGTTGACGGTTTCGTGCAGCTTGGGCCACAAGATCCAATTTGTTCTCGGATCGGCTTAACTCACGATTCAGCTCCTATTCAGAAGCCTCCTCTAGTGGAAGGCTACCCCAGGTAAGACTCCCGTGTCTCAGGCCTCAGAGCTGGTGGACCAGTTTCTCCCAGCGGGATTGCATCCTGGCGCCACTGGACGGTTTGCGCACCGGTCGGTGAAGCCAATCGGCTGTGCATTCTGACTAAATTCTGAAGGGGTCTGGAGACTATAGAAATATACTGTTTTCTAATCAGCGGGGGTGGATGTTTACCTGTTGTCATGCCACTCTTGAAATGACCTTGGGTCCCTCGAACCCGTGTGGCACTACGGGCAAAGAACGCCCAGGTCGGTGATAAATTCAAACTGAATTACTGCTATAATACAACAGGTAGAGGTTGTGCAAGCGACTTCGGACCCGTAACCGGTCGGGAGGACGGAGGTATCCTGAAGGTTAATTCCAGACGGAGTTATCCTGCCAAAACTGGTAGTTAGGAGGTGAGGCTGCCCGCTGTGTAAATTTCCCAGTGCCTTGCCCCGTAAGTCGTCGGTCTCTATTGGGTTGCTGGTGAACTAGACAGTAGATTGAAATTTGGGAGTTTCGTTTAAGAAAAAATCCACTTTTATTGTAGCTATGCAGTTTGTTTATGACTCAGCAAACCGCTATTTTGGACATCGCTAATGTATTTTCGAGCAGTAAAAAATGGTAGAAATACCGCTGTTTGAGTGTTTTGTAAATACGAATGTCTAGAGTCTATGCTCGCATTGCCTAGGTACTATTTACCCCGCAACAGCAGCCTTTGCTGATGTCATGGGAGCCATTGTAGCTGCACGAGAAGTAGATTCGCTTTGTTTTAAGAACGATGGAGATTCGCAGGTAACTGCTTCATGATCATCATCTTGCTCAAATGCAGCCTTTACCAGTGGAGTCTCACAGGATTTGTCTGCATCTGTGTTATCCTTATTTTCATTGGCAGGTCTATCCATTACACTGCTAGGCAGAAAGTTTATTTCGGTGAATACTAGGTCGTCGAATGGAAAAATCCTACACATTCTGAAAGCATTTATAATCTTTGATGGGGTCATTGATTTGAGGTATGCAGCATGTCCCATGCATTTGGAAACGTTGTATATCGTCATGCCCTTTCCAGGATTACGCATCAAAAAAGAATCGACAGCAGTGTTGTAATATGCTTTGAATGGCGCGTGTAACCCAACATCCAATGGCTGCATTTTAGCCGCTGTGTGGGGGCGAAGAGTCAATACTGTGACTTCGTTAGCTTTCGCCAAATCTAGGGCATTTATAGACAGATGGCTCTCGTGATTATCCATAATAAGTAATAGCATGTTCTCCGATTAACTATATATAGAAAATATTGTGGATAGAATAATAAACTTTCAGAAAGTATGGCAGAGTGGGGGAAAATGATGGAAAGGTAAGATAATGATTTCATAAAGAAGGGGCCACTCCAACTGCCTTAATAAATGGAGTTCATGCAGACTGGCAGTCAAATATAGCCTCCCTCTAACTATATTTGTGTTATGGGAAAGTGGAAACCTTGTCGAGGTTCGCCTTGGCTACAGTCGGTCAGGGTGTGGAATAACCTCTCAATGACAAGGACCACAAGAAACGACAGTATCCAGATCGGACAGACGCATTGACTCTATTTGGAATTATAGTATTATTATATCGGGATATAAATAAAGAAAGGAATGAAAATATGAAATAATTATTGAACTGACGGACGGCTAGTGCCACCTACACGCAGGCGTACAAGACGACGTGGATCATTGTGGATCTTTCGATTTGAAACTACCTATTGTCGGTACATGGAATGTTCTCGAAGGAGATGAAAAAGTGCTGTGAACAAAACTATCGTCGTTACAACAGGACGATAATTAAAAAACGCGTGAATTTGTAATGCCTAAATTATTATTAGATTTACTAATAGAAATCTATATAAAATATAGATTTCTGCAATGTCTTCCGTTGCAGAATTGCCGGATTTTCTTTAGATGCCGATGAATACCTAATGAAATGATAAAACCATTACTTCAATAAATAGACCTGCAGTCATCCAGCCACTTGGGTTCGTTAGACCGAGGGTTCCAGGAGGAGCACCATAAATCATATTTTGTTTAAAGTTCTTCCTTGGGAACACCATTGCTGGTGGTAAGGCTTGGCCATGTGTATTTACAATGCAAGCTGTAGTTACTAAGACTCCCCACTTCATACCGGTTACATTGCAACATTGTCATTTTTGGGTGCCAATAGTTTTTGTGGTCTTTGTACCGTGGCTGTTAAGGTTTCGTCTAGGTCAGCGGTTCTCAAACTTTTTTGGTGACGGAACCCTTTTGGAAAGCAAAATACTTGACGGAACCCTACAATAAAACAATAGTTTTTAAAAGTGTATTCTTTATTAATAAACATAATAAAAGTACAATGTAACAGTTACTGATTATTACTTACTTTAACATGCCACATGGCAAGTACATTATTACAAGATATTAAAAGAGAAAAAATCTAACTAATGGGAGGTATGAAACTGTTTTTTATTTTTCATTAATTGGTTGATGTCAGGTTTGATAGAAGACAGTTGCAGTCTCATATCAGGTTCGGCGTCCAGTCTATTGCGATATTTTGTTTTCGTGGCTGCATACGTTGAGAATCCTGTTTCCCACAAATATGTTGTTGTGAACGGGAGAAGAATATTCAGAGCCATTTTGCCAAGCATTGGATATTCATTACGAATTCTGCACCAAAAATCGTTGAGAGGCATCGTTTTGAACAGTGACTTGATACTTGTATCTGATGACATTTCTAAAAGAGATTCATATATCTCGTTTGACATACTTTCGGGCTTTTGCAAGTTGGGTAAAAAAGGATTATGAATCCATGAATTCAGTTTTATTTTTGTATTCTGTTCTTCGGGAAAATACTTTTCAAAAGATGCGCGTATCGAAGTGAGATATTGGACCAATTCTTCAAACATATCATCTTGAAACATTTCTGAGTCGTTATCGCTAACAAACTCACTGAGTGACGTAAAGCTTTCTATTTCTCTCTTATCAACGCAAACAATCCAAAAATCTAATTTTCTTTTGAAGGCAGTTATTTTGTTATTTTATTTATTATTTATTTATTTTTATTTATTTTTGTTTATTCAATTATTACTAATCAACATAACAGTAAAACCAATGCATTGAAAAGTAAAATTAATAAAGATATTACCATAACTATACAAATAGAATGATACGTATAATACTAGCTATCATGTAAAAATAAATAATTAATAGCTTGCAATTTAAACAAGTGAGGGTTGGCGGTAAAAATATCGAAATCTGGTGCCATCGAGTGAATTTCATTTAAGCGCCGCAAAGCACGCGCCAACAAGTTCCACCTCGTAAGGTTAGTGCGCGAGAACGGCTCCGCGAAAAGATGGTGCGATCGAGTACGGAGATAATTATTTGGTATGAATAGATCCACCTTTGCTAGTAAGCTAGGGTTATCAGTTTTACCACGAATTAGATTGAAAACATAGGACATGGTCAGCATTTCTCTTCTGAGACAGAGAGAATTATAGCCAACCATGCCTGTGATAAATGCAGTCGGATACAAAAATGGATAATATCCGTACTGCTTGAAGTACAGAAATCTCAAAAAACACTTCTGTACCTTTTCCAGCATGAGGGTATAAGTATCTTCATGTGGATTCCAAATAGGTGCATTCGTTTCCATGCGACTTCTAACAATCGAGTTGTACAACGTGCGCATAACCCGAATATTATTGAAGTGTTTGGATTGCCGTATTACAAACCCTAGAAGCTTGAAAGAAGTTGTAGATAGTTGTCTAATATGTTCCTTGAAGTTTAACTTGGGGTCGAAAAAAACTCCCAAGTCCTTGACTTCAGTAACTCTGGGAAGCACACATCCAGCGATGGAGTAATCATACATCAGATGATCAGGCGACCTTGTGTATGTCATCACAAGGTCTTGCATTATAGGCCTGGAACACTGTTGTCTGTTTACCTTGCAATGATAAATTCAATTCGTTTAGTTTTTGAAAGATATCCGCCATAAAAGACAATCGGAACAACCAAGTTTTATCATACAAACGGTCTTTAAAATTAAAAGAAGTATCAGCTGAAAGAAACATTTGTAACTCCGCTCTAAGTTCAAATAGCCTTGTTAAAGTTTTACCCCGAGAAAGCCATCGCACTTCTGTATGGAGCAGCAGTGTTTTATGTTTGCTGCCATAATCTTCACACAATAATGAGAACAATCGGGATTGTAGTGGTCGTGATTTGATAAAATTAATTATTTTTACCGCTTCATCCATAACTAATTTTAGATTTGACGGCATTTGCTTCATCGCAAGTGCTTGTCTATGCAGAATACAATGGCTGGAACTGCAATTAGGCGCTTTATTTTTTATGCGTGACACTGCTCCTGCTGTTTTACCTGTCATCGCCTTGGCCCCATCTGTACAAATGTCAATGCAATCGTTCCAACTGAGATTATTTTCTTCAAAAAATATGTTTATTTTATTAAAAATTTCTTCCCCGGTAGTGTTTGTGGGCAGCGGTGAACACATAAGCATGTCTTCTTCAAAAGAACTTTCATATGGATATCTCACGATAACCAGCAAGATAGCCAGACCAGCGACATCAGTTGACTCATCCATTTGCAAGGCGAATCGTGTTTTTTGTAGACGTGTAACTAGTTCTTGTTTGACGTAGCTTGCCAGATCATGGATTCGCCGTGAAACAGTATCGTTTGATAGCGGCACAGTAGAAAGATGCTTTGCAGATTTTTCATCGAGCATACATTTTGTTATGCCTAACACACATGGCTTTATTAAATTTTCAGCGATAGTGTGCGCTTCACCTGCTTGTGCAATGCGATAGCTAACTAAATATGATGCCTCCGTGGCCTTTTCATTGATAGTTTGTGTTACATGCATCATATTTTTTTGACTTTCCAATAACTGTTCTTTTCTGCGAACAAAAAATTCTTTATTCTTGTCTTTAGACTCGGGGTGTACAGTTTCTAAATGTCGGCGCAATTTGGCAGGTGCCATGGAACTATTAGGAAGCAGTTTACTACATAGCATGCAGAGAGGTGAGCCGTTGGAATCAACAAATCCGAAACTGATATATGATTCATCATACTTCCTTTTTTTCGTCTTTGAAACCGTGGAGCTTGACGTCGTGGCATCATCGTCTGGATCGGTAATTGCTGCATTCTCCGCGCGTACTGCTTTTGAACATTCAGCGTCATTAGAAGATGTTGTTGCAACACGTTTAACGCCTTTAAGCCAACGTTCCATTCTTCTTTATTAATAATGTTACACGTCAGGATGGTACAATCAGAATACAGCAGGCAGTAGTATAATAAACACTAGTTACATATCACGTTTAAACTCCGCAATTCGCTAGCCAGCTTGTAAGTAGGTAGGTAGGAACTTATCGCTCCGAACGCTAATCGTCAACTGACTGACAAGGCGCGACGCGCGATCGCCGCTTTTATACTTAGTCCTAGACTCGATCTCGGGACTGCGCGCTCACAAGTACGCGCGGCGGCGGCGCGGCGGGCGGAGTCAAAACGTTCGACCAGAGGGAGTAATAGTAAAGCTGAATGCCCAGATCGTACTCTGGTGGAAGGACGTCACATGCACCTGCCATATCAATACACATACGCACTAAGTTTTTAGTTGCTTTTAATTTGGCATCTTTGTCGTTGAGTGTAAGCGAACACTTAAACCTAAACATAAAACATAAAATTAATAAAAAAGAGAAAGCTTAAACAACTTAAAGGACTGGATAGGCTAGTCTGAAAAAATATACCGCCTGAAAGGATACTTCGACATTTGGGTCACAGTATGACAACACCGAGATTCGGGACATAATGGGCTCGATTGCGTTTCTTCGTGAACTAATATCGAAAATAGTACATGCGAGCGAGACAGAGCAGTGCATTAGAAAGCAGTGCAAAGATAAGGAATTATAAAGAAAACAAAAATATTTTACTGCACAAAAGCTACGTGCCGCAAGTAACATATTCTGAATTAGTTTGAAAACATTTCGTCCGGTCTACAATTACTTCAATTTTATCATACAAACGGTCTTTAAAATTAAAAGAAGTATCAGCTGAAAGAAACATTTGTAACTCCGCTCTAAGTTCAAATAGCCTTGTTAAAGTTTTACCCCGAGAAAGCCATCGCACTTCTGTATGGAGCAGCAGTGTTTTATGTTTGCTGCCATAATCTTCACACAATAATGAGAACAATCGGGATTGTAGTGGTCGTGATTTGATAAAATTAATTATTTTTACCGCTTCATCCATAACTAATTTTAGATTTGACGGCATTTGCTTCATCGCAAGTGCTTGTCTATGCAGAATACAATGGCTGGAACTGCAATTAGGCGCTTTATTTTTTATGCGTGACACTGCTCCTGCTGTTTTACCTGTCATCGCCTTGGCCCCATCTGTACAAATGTCAATGCAATCGTTCCAACTGAGATTATTTTCTTCAAAAAATATGTTTATTTTATTAAAAATTTCTTCCCCGGTAGTGTTTGTGGGCAGCGGTGAACACATAAGCATGTCTTCTTCAAAAGAACTTTCATATGGATATCTCACGATAACCAGCAAGATAGCCAGACCAGCGACATCAGTTGACTCATCCATTTGCAAGGCGAATCGTGTTTTTTGTAGACGTGTAACTAGTTCTTGTTTGACGTAGCTTGCCAGATCATGGATTCGCCGTGAAACAGTATCGTTTGATAGCGGCACAGTAGAAAGATGCTTTGCAGATTTTTCATCGAGCATACATTTTGTTGTGTTAGCCGCAGTAACCCCTATGGTTACTGATATCCCATGGTCACGCGGCACCAATTGAAAGGAGCACGACCCCGGTCTTAAAAAGACTGTCATTGTACTGCCCGCTGATACTATATTTACTTATATACGCATAGATATTTCAATACAATAATATGATAAACATAATATAAATATACATCATATATACACACATCCATTCATAACATCCCTACCATTCACTCCAATCCTTACAAACTTAACCCTATCGGAAGTCACAATTCAACTCATCCTGGAGTCATCATCTAAGCAACCACCTACTCCCAATCACACAAACAAACTGATGCTGACTTTAACGCTTTGCCTCTTTAACGCAGGCACTCACTGAATATTCATACTGACAATAAATATAGAGCATTAAACCAAGTGAATGTAGATTTCAACCCTTTGCCCGTCAAACAGACATTCTCTCAATATTCATATTGATAATAAACAGTGAGTAGAAAACCGGTCACATTCATCACAATAATGTGTTTTCTAGTACAATTGGACACGAATAGCTTCTCTCGTCAAAAAAACAAGTAATCATCATAAAATTTACTATTGTTTATAACACAATACCTACAGTTTTAGCTTTTCTCTTATTTAAGATGTAATAGACATTTTTATCTCGGTGTAATTACCAACCGCATTGTTAAATAAATAATTTTTGGTCATTTATATACTTTATAATGTAGATGAATTTTAAGGAAAGAGTTGGGATTTCTCCCGGGGGGGGGGAGGGGATTTTGTGCAGTCACCATATACCACCCTCACTGCTCCTTACCACAACCGTGTGAGTGATGACGCAAATATTTCAGGATTTCTGGAACATGATGAGTAGATAATTTGTGATACCCTTTTAGGGTTAGCTCGTTCCGAAGAAGATACATTTTTTGTATCGAAGATTTCTCGTTCCGAAGATGTTTACTGAAGAAAGCGTAATCCATAATGTTGATTGAGTTTCTGTTGATTGTTGGTCATTCGACGTGAAGATTTTCGAAGCTACTCTGATCAAACGATAGAGTCAAATTCACACTGATCCCGTCGATCAATTATCAGCGTCGAAGCTAAGGAGGACTGAGAGCCAAAAGAAACATTCGAGGACGTGCGGCTCCTCTGAATCGAGCTCTGCGGTTCTACTAAAAGCGCCTTACCAAAATAATTCATGCATTTCATTAATTGAATAGTGAACTATGACCTGAACGTCACGAACGTGCACACATTCATACGAGTGCGTAAAACTCACTGTACCTACTGTTGACCTTATACAAAACATCTATTTTATATGGTCAATTATTAAATCTAACAGTTTAATGACAAACAATGTTAAAAAGTAATAATTACAACAGTTAATAAAATACGTACTGCGGCCCGCTCCGTCGTCGAAGCACTCGGCCATCCTGGTGGAGCTCTCGGCCAACACTGATTCGTCGTGGAGAAGCGTATCATTCGCTGCATGCTAGCGCGGTCTATGCACGATCATTGCTTGCCGGGTTAGATCGCAAAAACAGACTGTAGAAAAAAAATTTTTTTTTCCGCCGAATGCACGCTTGTATCGAGTCGAGCTGAAAGGGATAAATAACAGTAAAAAAATCATTTCTTAAAGATATTGGTTATAAACATTTTATTGAAGGCAATACTAATTTGTCGACATGTTGATTCCTGGCGGTTACCACCCACCCGCCTGACTGACTTTGCCAAAGAAATTTCCGAGACAATCTTGATTGAGACGTCTCGTAAATATAAATTGAATTTCTTGTGTTTTTAACCGTCACGAAGTTGCAATAAAGATTTTATAGACACTTGAAATCCGTGAATAAAATTCATGATATTTGTAACGTCATTCTGCCCATCGCTTCTTATTAATTTAAAGTTCCTGAAATATGCATTTCTTTTAAAAACTCGCATCGAAACTAAATAAATATGGCGGACATACGACGTGACCTCGCTGATGCGATTTTGGCCAGTATCAGTGTTAGTGTGCCATACATACAAGAGTGATTCCCTCCACCCCATTGTTCACTTCTACCACTGTATTAGCATACAGAGAAGATATCAGTTTAGACATGTGGCAAGCAAGGATTTCTTAGCCATTACTATTATGCTGTCGTAGATCGCTGGATGCAGTAGATGAACATTCAATGAGGTTTATATTAAGGTGATTCGTTGCGGTCCGACGAAACTATTTTGATAATAGATGGCGTTGTAAGCAATATTAACAGAAAAATACGATTTTTAGCTCTCTCAGTGCAGTAAAAATTACGAAATAAATTTACCGGGATCTTTACATATACACGGTTCGATATACTTCATATCACCGCGATAATCAACCGCATTACGAAATTAATGGGGAAGACAGACCAATTTCGGTTCAGATATAGCGAACTCTCATACACGCACACAGCCTCGCGGCGAACGGCAGCACGCCTTTACATAAATTACGCTCTTATGCAGTTCACAAAAGTGCGTATTTCGCTAAACAATTAGTAGACGCTAGCGGTGCTGCGAACGGCAGCACGCCTTTACTTAAATTACGCTCTTATGCAGTCCACGAAAGTGCATATCTCGCTAAACAGTAGACCGGCTGATCCGAGCGATGCTGCCAGACGATACAAATATATTTTTTGTATAAATGGAATTACTTAACTTGGAAACTAAGAACCTTTGTAGGTATGTAATTGTATACATTACTATGTACCTATATATAGTAAAGACCGTTGCTATAACATCCTTCTGGTGAAATACTAAAAGAGTCAAGGGTTATGAAATCGAAGACTATCGCGTTTGTTTGACATTATAAAAAGGTTTAAAACGAATTTGCCGCGTGAATTTTGTAGCACCCGACGTTTCGGTGACGTTGCAGTCTGGCTTTTTCAATCTACTCTAGACAACGGCGACTGCAACGTCACCGAAACGTCGGGTGCTACAAAATTCACGCGGTAAATTCGTTTTAAACAATATATTTTTTGGAACGAAGTTTATTCAAGGCATGCAATCCGCCGAAAACGACAGACGAAATGTCTTTACGTTGACTGTCAAAATAAGAACAAAATTCAAAAGTGTTGCGAAAGTCATATTTAGTTTTAAATATCACAATAAAGATTTATAAGAGAAAATTGAACTATTTATCTTAAAATGAAATCGGTGCGGTATATCCCCCTGTAATTTTTTACGGTAACATTTCTTTTTATTTTTAATAGCATAAAAACGAATTTAGTAGAACACGATGTTTCGGCGCTGTTGCATGCGTCGTTGACCAGGGTAGACTGCTACCCTGGATGGTCTACCCTATCTATCCTGGACAACGTCTCTTGCAACAGCGCCGAAACGACGGGTTCTACTAAATTCACGCGGTAAATTCGTTTTTATCCTATTTATAGCTGTTTCTATGTTGTAAAATATAGACTCTATGCTTTTGTTTTCTTAAAAAAAGAGATTGCTAACGTTCGTAGACGCAACAAAATAAATATTTATAATTGTGAGTGGTGGGACAGGTCATTGTGGCTGGTGGGACAAGCCATTGTGGCTGGTGGGACAGCTCACTGTGGCTGATGATACAAGTACAAAATGTGAAAATATATTGAATTATATAAGATAATTAATTGAATTTTAAAATATCATTTTCCTCTTTTACATGGAATGTCCCATAACGAAAAAGCGTTACGGCGGACGCCGCTCGATATAGCAATTATATAAACGTGTTTATATTTGTAAAATTGTAAAGAACTTCGTTCCTGACGGCGGTCCCCCGACCGCAAGTTTTTTTTAAAATGTAAAATTCCAAAAAAAATACAACCCTATTTGTATTATTCCATTCACATTATAGACAGTTTTTTTAATGATACAGTTCGAGAAATATAGCATCTCAAAATATATCTTCTAAAATATAAAATATAAAAACGGACCGAATTCCACATTTGTCGTGAAATCTGCGAAAGACAAGATAAATTAGTCTTTTTTTTGTCCTGGCTTCGATTATTTCACTGGGATCGATGCACTGACCCCTTCCACCCTGTACTCGTCTCAGGATTATTTCCGGTATTACACAAGTTTTATAGAAGTGTACCACTTTTTTCATCATATCTTCTATGAACTGAAAATCAGCATTCACTTTGACGATAGTAAGAGGGTCCGATAACCGTGCTGTCGCGACGTAATAGGAAAGTTTCATTCCCGTGACCCTCATTTGACCTTGCACCTGTAATCATATATTAAAAATGACAAATAAACCAAATTATGTAAACAGGTTCACCTAAGCTTCTGAAGCTTACCTGATAAAAATGATTGTGTTTCATGTTCATAACTAAATTTAATTAAACCTACAGTGTACGGTACACTTAATATATATATATATATATATATATATATATATATATATATATATATATATATATATATATATATATATATATATATATATATATATATATATATATATATATATATATATATATATATATATATATATATATATATATATATATATATATATATATATATATATATATATATATATATATATATATATATATATATAGGTGTTATTTTTTTTAAATTATTTTCAATAATATATAAAATTAGATTCATGAAAAGTTACTTATCTGGGGTCCTGGTGGACCAGAAACATTTTAACGATAGTTAATGTCCTCTTTAAATACTTAGGGCAGCAGCACCTGTTTCCGCAATTGATAACTTATGATGTTCTTAGTTATTGCAGCCGAATTATTGTATGCCCTTGGATGTAATAAGTATAGGAGGATGGTTTCTGTAACAGAAATGGATGTTAGTAACTTATTTTAGAAGAAATTATATGACTGAGAATATTTCGATACTAGTCGTATTCATCTCTATGACATTTCTGATCGAACAATTTTTTCAAAATTTAAATTTAAAAAAAACTGAACATAGAGAAATGGGTTAATAATATTTTGCAATATCGTTATAAATGCATTATAACCGACCTTGAAAAACATTATTAATAATGATTTTTAAATGAAAAATATTAATAAGCTTTTAATGAATATGTCTGAACAAATATAATTACTGTATTAATTTTGCCTATTCAGACCGGGATCCTTGCAAGCGCCTAAAATATTTATAAAAGCCAACTCCCAAGATTTAACGTCTCTTTCTTTAGCGTTATCGCCAAGGCACTTAATAATTTTTACTTTAAAGCAATTATCAAAAGTTAAATTGTGTGCCTTAGCATGCAATGCTATTGGAAGTTGACTTTCATTGCCTACGCTGGCCCTGTGATTATTTAACCTAATGCTAAGAGGTGTAGTTGTTTCCCCAATATAAAATGCATTGCAGGTCTGGCAAAGTAATTGATATACAATATTTTTTGAAATGCAACTACTATTAAAAGGAACTCTGTAACTGTTGGGAGTGTTTGGACTAGTAAAATAAATGCTTCGATCTAATAAAGGACATGTTTTACAACGTGATCGACCACACGGCTGTAGGCCCAAATTTTTGTTATTACTAAGATAATTTCGATTATTTTTATTAAGTATTGATTTTAAATTAGGAGGTTTTCGAAATGATAAAATTGGTGGTATATCTAATAAACCTTTGGTTGATGGGTCGTTAGCTATAATAGGGAATGAATCTGCTAAAATAGGTCGCAGTTTCTCAGTGCCAGGAAAATAAGTAGTACTCAGAAAGATTTTATTTTTTAAAGATTCTAATTTTATATATTATTGAAAATAATTTTAAAAAATTTACACCCTTAAAATATCAATATATATATATATATATATATATATATATATATATATATATATATATATATATATATACAGGGTTATTGGTTATTAGATGTATTCCTTTAAACAGTTCATAGAAGAGGTCAATTGCAGTCGATTTAACCATATAATGCCTTATGCAAAAATGAAACATTCCTGAGATATTTACAATTTTAGGTTTTTTTTTTAAACAACTGACATCTTTCGTTAAAAAAAATATTAAAAAAAAACTACGCATTATTTTAATATTTTTTTATTGCTTTTGGGTTGGTGACATGCCAAAAAATAAATATTAGCTATGGAATGTACATTATTGAAGGTAATTTTGTCTTTATGCTCGAAAACATTTGAAAACTAATAAAAAAATGCGACATATTTACACAAAAATGCATATTTAAAACTAAAAGTCACATAACTATTTTCTGTGCATATTAGCTTAAAAACATCTGCATCTTATTAGCTTTCGAATGAAGTATTACAACCCCAAATCGACAATGGAATGACAAACATATGACCAAAACAATAGGTGTAGGTACAACCAAATGTTTAAGGGTTAAATATTGGAAGCACATCTTCTACAAACAAATTTTAAGTTTTAATGGTAAAATCATTATTTAAACAATTTCGAAACCTAATTTCTATTTAAACCCTTAAGTTTAACCATTACTATGAATAGAATATGTTACACAATAAAATATTTTTGGCTTAAAGTTAGACAAATCTTACAATTTTTAGCATAAAGTTACAGTTTTAGCATAAAGTTAGAGAAATCTTACGATTTTAACTTGTGGTGGGAGAAAAATAATGTTTTTTTTTCATTTATTTACTACAGTTCATTTTCAAAATGACCACCTCTATTTCGCAAACATACACGCATTCTTTTACGCAGCTCACTTTTGACTACATTAGTAGTCAAAGTGTTTCTTATTTGTTGAGCTGCATTCATTATGCGTCTTCTTAGCTCATTCACGGTGGGGACAGGAAACCCATCACGGTAGACCAACGACTTCATGTGACCCCAGACATAAAAGTCCATGGGTGTTAAGTCAGGACTCCGTGCTGGCCAGGGTATCGGGCCGCCCCTGCCAATCCATCGATTGGGGAACTGCTCGTCGAGCCAAGCTCGTATGGGCTGCCTAAAGTGGGCTGGACACCCATCGTGCTGGTATATCATATTATGCCTTGTTGCTATTGGCACATCTTCTAAAAGATCAAATAAAATATTTCTTAAAAATTCCTCGTAATGAACACCGTTTAAATTCTGGGGCAGAAAGTGAGGTCCAATTAAATGATTATTAATAATTCCCATCCAAACATTGACAGAAAATCTTCTTTGTGAACCTTTAGGTCTCTTGAAGTGAGGATTTCCCACTGCTCTTTCTTCCCAATAATGTGCATTGTGATAATTTGTTATGCCGTCCTTGTCAAAATTGGACTCATCGGTCCATAAAATTTGTTTGAGAAAATTTGGGTTTTCCAGGTCAGCTTGTAGCAAGAATCTACAAAATTGTATCCTTCTCGGGGGATCTCCTTCGTCGATCGCTTGTACGGGTGTGTAATGGTATGGGTGAAGACCGGATTCATGTACTGTATACCACACCTTCCATTGAGATATGCCAAGGAGGCGTGCTACAATCACAGTTGATACAGTAGGATCTTGTTGAAAATGAAAAAGAATTTCGTCTTCATCTTCCACATAGTAAATTCTAGGTCTTCCTGCGTCACCTGATAACAACAAAAATAGTTTTAATAATAAGAAAATCAGTATCTATTTAGTCCTCCGACCGAGTACAATCAGTTGCTAAATAAGAAACTAGCAGAAAAAAGATAATGGTAACTAACAAGAAACTAATAACCGAGTATTTTTTTGTAACTCTAATGTAAAAAAAACACCTAATTACCTTGTCGTCTACGGACGGTGCCAGTCTCCCGAAGCCGACGATAAACACTATCGAAAACACGGACATCGGGTATTCGGCGATTTCGAAATTGAGCCGCGTATTCATGACGGGCAACTGCAGAGTTGCCTCTGGCTAATCCGTAGTGATACAGGATATCTGCATATTCTTCATTTGTGAAGGAACGTCTTCTTTCTCTTTGAGCCATAACCAGTCCTTATAACAGATCACAATTCGAATCGCCAGGAGGGCAATCAGTTCACAAGCCAAGTCGTCAGAGAAAAAAACAAATCGCAAGAGCACATAAGACACATCCGAACGCAATAAATCGCAGGAGCGGACTACCTCCTAATTAACTAAACCGGTGTCATTAATGCCCCTTCCCCCCGCACAAGCGTCCTTCCCTTCGTCGTCTTGCACCTCTTCCTCCTATTATTTTGATCATATTTTTGTCATTCCTTTGTGGATTTGGGGTTGTAATACTTCATTCGAAAGCTAATAAGATGCAGATATTTTTAAGCTAATATGCACAGAAAATAGTCTTGCGGTTTTTAGTTTTAAACATGCATTTTTGTGAAAATATGTCGCATTTTTTTATTAGTTTTCAAATGTTTTCGAGCATAGTGACAAAATCAACTTCAATAATGTACATTCCATAGATAATATTTATTTTTTGGGATGTCACCAACCCAAAAGCAATAAAAGAATATTAAAATAATGCGTAGTTTTTTTTAAATATTATTTTTAACGAAAGATGTCAGTTGTTTAAAAAAAAACCTAAAATTGTAAATATCTCAGAAATGTTTCATTTTTGCATAAGGCATTATATGGTTAAATCGACTGCAATTGACCTCTTCTATGAACTGTTTAAAGGAATACATCTAATAACCAATAACCCTGTATATATATATATATATATATATATATATATATATATATATATATATATATATATATATATATATATATATATATATATATATATATATATATATATATATATAGTTATATTTGATAAGGTTTGTAAAGAAATCCGTTTACAGGATGATGCTTTTATTTAAAATAAAATTAGCAAAAGCTACTTAAAAAGTAGCGAAGGAAATCCCAGCTTGTATTGGGAAATGCTTATGTTTGAATGAGATATACTTACGGATGTGCACGACTTTCGACGGTGCAATGTAAGTTTAAAGGTCCTTTTGCAGTCGACTAACGATCACTATTCATCCATATATCTCATAAATATATCCATATAACTGGCTCATTTAGCTGCCCGATAATGGTTGCTCTTGTTGAAAATTTACTACCATAAAGGATGGTTTTAACGTGTCCATGATATGGTGTTGTAGTTTTTCGTTTACATACCTAAAAATGTATAAAAATATATATTTATATACATATATATTATACAGTGTGAGTTTTTAGTTACCGGCAACCTTGAAGAAAAAAGGAAGATATATATATATATATATATATATATATATATATATATATATATATATATATATATATATATATATATATATATATATATATATATATATATATATATATATATATATATATATATATATATATATATATATATATATATATATATATATATATATATATATATATATATAGTTATATTTGATAAGGTTTGTAAAGAAAACCGTTTACGGGATGATGCTTTTATTTAAAATAAAATTAGCAAAAGCTACTTAAAAAGTAGCGAAGGAAATCCCAGCTTGTATTGGGAAATGCTTATGTTTGAATGAGATATACTTACGGATGTGCACGACTTTCGACGGTGCAATGTAAGTTTAAAGGTCCTTTTGCAGTCGACTAACGATCACTATTCATCCATATATCTCATAAATAGGGCTTATCCTTATGCAACACAAAATGCCTTCAATTGAGACGAATTAAGCGAAAAAATTAAAAATTAAACTATTGATCACTTCGGCAAAGCCGTTTTCCAAATGAAAGTGACATTACGAAATAATTCAAATTTCGAATGCTACCGACATTTAAAATATGATACAATTGGCTGAGTTTGTTATCAACGAGCCATTAAATCGAAATAAAAATAAAAAAACCTCCATATGCTCAATGAAATGAAAGAAGAAACTTCAATCTTAATTTCTGGCAGAGGAGTTTATAATAAAGATTGTATAATGTTATATATATATATATATATACACCCTTGTGCAAATTAATCTGAACACTGGCAATTTTAGTCAAATAATGGTTTTATTCATGAAAATCATACAAAACTTTAACTTAGCTTATAAATTAGTATTTTATGTGGCCTCCTTTAGCTTTAAGTAGCAACTGTATACGCTTCGGCATTGATTCCACCAAGTTTTTACAGTTTTCACGAATTTTCGGATCTCTGTACCACACCTCAATTACAGCATTTACGAGCTTTTCTTTTGTAGTGCAGTCCATTTTTCTTAGCCGTGCTTTACAGATTGACCACAAGTTTTCGATTGGGTTTAAATCTGGAGAGTTTCCAGGCCAATCCAAACACATAATGCTGTTATCGGTAAAGAATTTCTTTACCAACTTGGAAGCATGGCAAGGAGCCAAGTCTTGTTGAAATATTTTAGTCTCTGTTGGAATTTTTTTTAGCTCATGTATCATTCTGTCCGTCAAAACTTCTATGTATTTTGCACTATTCATCATTCCTGTTACCGGAACTAATGCACCAGTGCCATAGAATGAAAAGCAACCCCAAAACATTTTCTTAACGGGATGTTTCACCGATTGTTGGATATGGGCTGGAGAAAGTGGTTCTCCGTCTGCCCTGCGAACGAATTGGTAACGCATACCCTGGACAAAAAAGTGACTCTCGTCAGAAAATAAAACGTTTTTCCAATCCTCAGAAGTCCAGAGCTTATATTTTTGTGCCCATGTCATCCTTTTTTTCTTCATGGTTTTTGTAAGAAGCTGTTTTTTTAAGGGTCTCCTAGCTTTTCGCCCACTTTCCAAGAGTCTTCGACGTACCGTAGATGCGTGCACGATCGTCCCAGAAGCTGCAAGCTCCTTTTGTAAGTCGTCACTAGTCTTGTGTGGGTTAATTTTACTGTTGCGAATCAAAATGGTGTCATCTTTCATTGTAGTTTTCCTTTTGCGGCCACATTTTCCGATTCGTTGTGGCAAAATTGAACCAGATTCCCTGTGATTCCGTATGATGGCGTTAGTTGATCCCAGTGATATGCCACATTCCTCAGATATTCGTCTTTGACTTAGCGATGTGTGCGCATCTAGAGCAATCACCTTGCTACGGATTTCCAACGAGATATCCATCGTCTTCGTAGGGATGAATTACATCCGAATATCTTCAAAAATCTTCAAAAAGTCCCCGACATACACAATGTGAGGAAAAAACACTAAAATCCACGCACAACAACAATATGACAAGCTCTTAGGGTCACATTAGAGGTTAGAATGACATTTCACAGTACAGAACAGTGTTGCCACATCAAAAAAACAGATTTTACTTGCCAGTATGAAATATTTTGAAGTGTTCAGATTAATTTGCACAAGGGTGTATATATATATATATATATATATATATATATATATATATATATATATATATATATATATATATATATATATATATATAAATATATATATATATATATATATATATATATATATATATATATATATATATATATATATATATATATATATATATATATATATATATATATATATATATATATATATATATATAATATATATATATATATATATATATATATATATATATATATATATATATATATATATATATATATATATATATATATATATATATATTGTAACGCACTTCGCGGTTTCCGATTTTCTTTTCCACAATTTCCATCCACAATATTCATTCACTCCAGCGATCGATGTCGCGACGTGCTCATTTTTGACAGTTCCGACTTTATATATATATATATATATATATATATATATATATATATATATATATATATATATATATATATATATATATATATATATATATATATATATATATATATATATATATATATATATATATATATATATATATATATATATATATATAATTATGCTATTTACCATGCCAAATAGTGAGCTGGTTAATCTTTTATCCTTGTACGTTTTGTATAATTCACTATCATGCTGATCTCTGGTGCTAGCTTCTACTATTTTAATGTCTTGTTGTGTCATCTGAAACAAATAGGTATAAATCTACTTTTGCAAAATACACATTATTCAATTTTTATTTAAACACCTACCTCCATATTTCTTAACACCACATCCAATTCTTTTGCCATCTCCTCGGAGGAAAATTCTGGAGCGGGATTATCAGCCTCGGGACCATAATGTTCGTCTGTCGTGGCTGTTGCTTTTGAGTGGAATAGTCGACGGTGTACATATTTCTGTTGCCTCAGTCTCGACTTTTCTTAACGTAGAATGTAAGATTTAAGAATAGCACTCGGGCTATTCTTATATACCTTCCGCCATGCATCCAAATGCCAAGAATTTCCACTATTTCGAGAAATACCTACAATAAAATTATTGAAACATAAAGTAAGATCATTTATATTAATAGAATTAAGTATTAGTGGGCACCGATGAGTTACCTAACCTAAAATTTCTTTAAACTAGTAAAAATACACAAGGGATTTCTACAGTAAACAGTAAATATATTAACCAGTAAAATAATACTCGGGAGAAACAGTAAAAATACACTCGGGACACATAGGATTAACCTAAATTTCAATACTAACCTGCAAGCTGAGCTCTACGCTGAAAAGATCCTTGCTTGGTGAGGTAAGTTCGTTTGCTACAATTAAATTTTGCCAATACACTCATCAAATTTTCTGCTACATTTGTTGTCTCTGTAGTCAGTCCCCGCCTTCATAACGGACCTCATTAGCAGAACATATGAGACTCCACACAACTGCTTCTTGTTTAATGTTAGAATGTTAGGTATGAAATCAAAACAATCACATGTTATTAAAAAAAGTTTTGCATATGTACGTTTTTACAAAAATACTTTTTGTTCTTTATCACGAACATAAAAATAAACTCACGGATAGATCTACCTCTAAATTACCGTCATCCTTGGCTTTCTTCCATTTACAATAATATGATGCATAATTGTCATGTTCTCCAAATACATGGCAAAGGCCGTTCCGAAGGTCAGATCTCATTATCTGTGCTTTTCCTGCATTTTGTATGATAATTTTTCTTGCCACTATACTGAGACTTTTGACCCTAGGTTTCAATATTTTTCTTTCTTGCAAAGGTAGTTTAGTATTAGCTAAAATCTGACATACAACTAGCCATTGGCAAAATGATAAAAAAAAACATTTTTATAATTCTGATAAAAAAATACCTTATATAAAGCTTTTGTATAATTTTTGATGATGTGGTTTTTGCATTCGATTTTACGAATTTGCCTCCCATACGATACATTGTCTTGCAGTTTGGCATAGACTGAAGAGTCGCCATCCCCAATAAACTCCAAATATTGCAATCCATGAAGAGCCTCACTTTCTTGGAAACCTTGCACTATTATCTGCGCCTCCATAGCGGTGGAAGGCCCAGTGTAGTTTCGGCAACAGTCGTGAGGCTTAGGACTGTTTTTGCTATGTTCACAGTGTAATGAGTGCCGATTATTGTAAAACTACGTTAATGAGGATTTTCGGATTAAAGAAAGGATTTTCATGAATACGAGAACAAAAAGATGAGGGTTTTCATTGTATGAGTGTCAGAACGACCTGGGCGCCAGTTCCGTATTCATTACTTGCATCGGAACACTCAATACTGCACGTAAGGATCCCCGACGGCTAGGGTATCCTACCACTTGGAGGCAGTACGGATAGGCAGTGCCGGCAGCTACAGCCCTCAGGGGTGGTGAAACTAACCTATCCGCCTGTTGACGCGAGAGTACCTGCGTCGCAGGCAGCCGACCTTGAGTTTACGGGAAAGTCTATTTTATGGGAGAAGTTAAGTTGTGGATCGATTAAGAAATATTAAGTTTTTATATCTTGGAATAAGTAATTTAATTGAAATGATTTAATTATGATAATTTAATTGTGACAATCTAAGTTTCGGAACAATTTAATAAATGATCGGCGTATCGATCGTCTCGAAATGCCAATGTACCCTTGAAAGTGGTTATCGCAGGCTCTATCTCCAATAATTTAATATTAATCTAAGGCTAACGGGAATTAAAATGAATTAAACGTCGCCCCTTCCATAGAATTGAATATTTGATATTATGTATCGATTGCGGAAGTACTTCTTGCCGGAATCCTTCCGGGTATTCCGGATTGTTACCTTAAACCTTTAGAAATGAAAAGATAGTTTTCTGATGAAGACTGTACAATATTTATTGACAAGATATGTTACAATGTGAAAATCTGGCCGTAGGTTTAATCTTACAAATTCTTAATCAGTTTTCGTGTTCAAAATTATATTTAGATGAGAGGGTTAACTGTGGAATTTTAAATGTGGTAATTTATGTGTTCAAAATGAAGGAATATGCGAACGAGTGGACATGGGACTTCAGGAAGATAGGATGGGCTGATATGGGCGCGACCTCGCGGGTATTCTAATTTGTACCATGGACGATGGTTTCCTCTAATTGTGCCCTGAAATGGGTGCAACGACCTAGCTTTGCCGACCTGTATTAAGGCTGAAGGCACGTACGCGTTTCGCGGTTATTAGAATCGTGGGAACTTTCCTATTATTCACCTTCCCGGTCGTGGCACGTTATCCTACTTTATATTAACAAGATTTAAGTATCCTTTGAAGAAATAAATTGAGTCTACGTGTCGACAACGGCTCGGAGGTTCAAACGGACGGTTGCCCTTCGAAACCCTAGAAAGGGGTAAGTACCGACGCGATAGAAGATCGCGCGGTAAGGATTTATTACTGAAAAATACACTGAATTAATGGGACTTGCCAGAGATATCCTCGAACGACGTCCGCCGGGCTGCTTGGCTGATTTTCACTTTAATTTATGTAGCTCTTAACGCGATACGGCTCTACTCTTTCTACGGTTTTTGTATTAATGGCGGGATCGGGCGATGTCCGTCCCGCCGACGTGCGCACTCGCCGCCGTCCAGAGAAGAAGAGAGGAAGAGTGGGGGCTTCAAGGCGGTTTGCCGTTTCAAAATTATCGGCGGCCGATCAGAGATGTGGCTTTGCCAGCTGCGATATTAATTATTAATGCTTACGAAAATGTCCGATCCATATTTTGGACATTTTATGTAAAGCGTAGTCTTTACAACAGATACAGCAATATTTATAAAATCGAAGACTATCGCGGTTGTTTGACATTATAAATAGGATAGAAAACGAATTTACCGTGTGAAATTTGTAGGACCCGACGTTTCGGTGACGTTGCAGCCGCCGTTGTCTAGGGTAGACTGAAGAGCTGTCAGTCCGTTGTTTTGCGGGTAGGCCGCAAACCGCTGCCGCCACTGCGTAGGTTATAACGGTGGTGGGGGGCCGGGCTCGGAGCGCGGGAATTTTTAAAATCCGTCTTGCACACAACACTCACTGTATCCTGTTTTAAGTCTTTGCGTTCGGCGTTCGGCGGCGGGAACATTTTAAGAAGAGGGTTCCACGTAGAAGAGAGTTTGTAGCCATCATCTCTATTGAAGTTCGGAGTTCTTCTTATTTCAATGGCTTCCCGGATCATGCTAGGAAAGTAGAATTGTTCCTTGGATAGAACAATGGGATTTTTAAACTGCATCCAGTGGTTACTTCCGCCATCCAATATATGTTCGCAGATCGCCGATTTTTCTCGCTGAACGTTTTTAACAGCTTTGATGTGTTCTGTTAGTCGCGTGGCTATGGGCCGTTTCGTTTGTCCAACGTAGGCTAGACCGCAGCTGCATTCGACTTTATACACACCCGGGGTTTGCAGTGGTATTACATCCTTTACAGGCCTCAAAAATCGAGCTATATTTTGGGTCGGTTTGAAGATCGTTTTTATATCGAATCTGTTTAGCAATATGTACAGCAATATTTGTTCCTGATTCCTAAATGTAGGCATTTTTTGGTCTCTGCCTATAATACAACCCTGAAAGTGAACGCATTTATATCATCACCAAACATTTGGTACAAATGTTTTAAACCAAATTTAAAAGTTAGAAATTAGCTACTCACGATGCCCGATGCTGCATTGTAATTGTGACCATAGGACCTTTTGGACCAACCCCCGTCACCATAAACAGATATAAATGCAAAGCCGTTTTCGCTTACATTCCCTTTCGCTAAAGCGATGGCTTTTTCTTCTTGGCCTGCTTTAACCCTTCAGGCCTCGGCCCCTCAGCCGATTGACAAGTAACTGTCCCAAAAAAAAATAGTAAAAATTAGTAAAAAAATTGAATTACGACACTGTCTCACCAAAACATTAATTACTGCCAAACCACTGTACCCATAATTTAAATGAAACATATTAACATAATAAAACATAATAAAATCAAACAAATTAAATTAAAATAAAATTAAAACGGGGCCGTCACGCTGAATCGTTTTGTGGCCGATATCGGCCAATCGGGGCTTGAGGGGTTAAGCATTTCTTCAGCTAGATGTTGTTCCCAGATCCTTCCTATTTTTTTTTCCATTTTGTGAAACAGCTGCTGCGACATGGTTGGAACATCCATGATGTTGATTATGTGAGCTGCTTGGGTGTAATAGCTCCCAGAAGTGAGAGTGCCCCACACGAAAGATTTATTAGCTCTTTGTTTTTCACTCTCAGTTTCTCGTTCAAATACTCGTTCACAAATTAAACATTGAAAAATGAATTTGGAATGAAAGCCATTCTTGATTTCTTTCATAAATTTGATTTCCGATCCAGTGCACATCCGACTATGTTCTCCCAATTTTATGGCCCAGTTCATGACGTGGTTTATGTCGACAATCCTATATCCATGTAGGTTTTCAAGTGGTTTAGATGTGTTGCGTTCCACTGATAAAACAAATTGCTCCAAAGTTGGGTCTGCTTGAGGCCACAATATTGGTTCATCGATTGCAGAGCGCTCAACTGGCTCACCATGGTCATTTATAAGATAAGCTGCACGTAATAAAATGGATTAATTTTATTATTGAAATTAGAATACACAGTGTGATTAATAAACCGTACGATGCGACATGTTACTCTTACATTGGGAAGTACTGGCGCCCACGTGCATTTTCGGTACACGTGTATATGTTTTTACATTATTTTGTATACCTGCTAGGTTGGCGTGCATTTCATGTTGGGTGGGTATATCCGCAGGCGCATTTCTAATATTATCAAGAGACCCATCGTTATTCCAGGCTTCACGTCGCCTAAAATAAAGGTTCAGTGTTCCAAAGTTTACTTCAGGACATAGATTTGTTAATCTACTATTAATGTCGACTGGTAAGGAATGACCCCTCTCTCTACTAATTATATAGGTATAAAATACAATTATAATAGATAGGTATAAGGTACTTACGTCATTTCCACGCCATGATGTCGTTTCATCATAGCCCTGCTCCTTTTGCTATTTGGTTTTGGGCCACAATATTCGTGTTTTTGGTATGCACGTTTCATGGTTTTGAATTCAACAATTAAACTTGGAAAAGTAAGTAAGTAGGGTACACCTCGTTGACAAACTATTCAAAGGCAACTTGACTGCGATAGTGTTGCGCCTAGGTGCTTGGCAACATTACCACTGATCAACATTACTGCGATCCTCTGCTGCAGCGACCGCCCGCGCCGGTTGTCGGCGACATCCATTTCATTCTTTTACATAGCGCTGTCTCATGGCATGTTGGCGCGCTCGCTCGCGAGCAAACGCTCTCGCTCACACTGTCTACTAATACAAGCGTAGACAATAGAGAAATTTATTTTAGTTTGAAATTCAAAATGAACGCCTTTTAGGCATCGAAAATTCATGACATTTACATATTTCCCGGGGACATAATTTTCTGTACATTTTTTTGGTATCAAACAAATAAGGAATACGGTAATATTTTCGGTTTCTATGGGAAATGAAATCTGTATGTAATGCGACCAAGACGATTTACCTTAAGTGTTGTTTCTTGAGAGATGCAGAGGAGCAATAGTGCCAAAATAGTAGATTGTATGACAAGGGAGCAAAATAATAATTTTGCGGCGAGGGCGGTTTTTTGAATCCAGAGCGAAGTGAGGGATTCTATAGTAGAATCCCGAGCATAGCGAGGAATTCTTTAATCCTGAACTTAGCAAGGGATTCAAAAAAGCGCCCGAGCCAAAAATATTTTGTGCCCAAGTGATACACTCTACTTTTCATCACCCTCTATGAGAAAATAAAAGGCGCCTCATATTTTATTGTAATATTATTATTTAATAAAACATAGAGTATCAACTAAATTGAAATTAAATACTATCTAATAATAAAACAATTAAACACTTATATTTACATTTGAGACATTTTCGTAATTGTTGACTGAGTCGTTAAGTAATCAAACGAAACATCTGTTTTGAAAAGTCGTCTTTTCGTGTCTGTGTAAATGATGGAAGTATAGGTGGAGGTGGAGTCTGAGATGGCAGTTCAGGCAATGAATAAAGTATCTTATACACGGTTTGAAACCAAGCTAAAAACCAAGGTCACCTTGAAGAGAAGCGAGTTGCGCGTTGCCGGCTACACGGTTTAAAACCAACCCCAAACTTCAGTATGTTTGAACGCTTCACGCAGAGAAGACGTATCTACGCTCGTACCGTACATTCACTACAACGACGTCATGGCGCCTTACCTATCTAAACTACAAAAAGTTGGGGTGAGTCTTGCACTTTTATGTGCAAGCGAAGGAAAAAAAGAAAGGAAAAAAAGAATATGGATGAAGCGGTGGTTGAAGGAAAGATTAACCCTTAGTCATATAAACTTAATTACTTAATTAACCTACTGGACTTTGACGACATACATAACTTCCTAAGAATGGATAAAGAAAGTTTTTACGAATTATTGGATATGATCAGGCCATTTATAACTAAAAAAGATACAAACATGAGACCAGCTATATCTGCTGAAGAAAGGCTAATAGCCACACTAAGATTTCTAGCCACTGGAAGAGACTATAAGGATTTGAGATATAGCTCGATAGTATCACATCAACTGCTATCAAAAATCATTCCTGAAACTTGCTGTGCAATCTACAAGGTTTTGAAAAAAACAATCAAGGTAAGTAATCAAAAGGTTTATTTATATACGTTTATTCCTATTTTTATTTCTATTTCTTTTTCTACGTTTATTTCTATTTTCTAAAAAGTAACATTTCTTTTAAAATGTCTTTTGCCGAACCCTCTGCATATAATACTGTATTTTCAAGTATGTTGACAGCGTTCTGCGAAGATGGTGTAGAATTTGGATGTGTGATTTGCGAGGAATTTGGAAAGATTTGGAAAGAATGAGACGAAGTAAGTGTTGGGGGATCATGCTGTGTATGAGAAGAAGGAGATGTGGGTGATTGAATATAAATAGGGGAATTTGTGGTTGGTGAATTCGCTGGGTGAGGGATTTGGTGAGAACGAGATAAAGCAGAAGACGTAGGATAATGTTGTGTATGAGAAGAAGGAGAAGGAGTTGCTTCGAAGGGAATAGGAGAATGTAAAGGAGGCGAAGTCGCTGGGTGAGGTATTTGGTGATAACGAGATGAAGCAGATGGCGGAGGATACTGTTGTGTATGAGAGGAAGAAGGAGTTGGTTCAATTTGAATATACTGATAGCTATTAGAGGAAGCTGCAGATGAGGAGCGAGGTGATTGTGGAAATTGGGTCGAAGGAGGTGAGTGTACGAACGATTGAGCCGAGTCATGTGATGAATAGTGACGTGTTCTTGATGGAATTTCTATTCTTGTATCAAAGGTCAAATTGTTGGTTTTAGCGAGAAATATGATATCTGAAATTAGTTTCTCGGCGAGATCTCGCTGCTGACCGAGGGGTATTTCTTCCATTTTCTTGCCCACATATACTCCGAATGCATTCGATTCCGTTGTGGTGGTTAATAAATTATGTGCCGTATCTATTAATTATTCTTTTTTCATTTCGATGTTTCGTTCTCTTGTCATATGTTTTCTTTTCGTCCCGCCTATATGAGGTTCCTGAAACAAAAATATAGAATATGAAACAAATATATATATATATATATATATATATATATATATATATATATATATATATATATATATATATATATATATATATATATATATATATATATATATATATATATATATATATATATATATATATATATATATATATATATATATATATATATATATATATATATATATATATATATATATATATATATATATATATATATATATATATATATATATATATATATATATATATATATATATATATATATATATATATATATATATATATATATATATATATATATAACGTGGGTAGTTTTTAAATGATCTAATTTATATTTTATTTCTTTACAGCTGCCGTCAACGGAGGAAGAATGGAAAATGTCTATGCAGCTATTTGAAACACAATGGCAATTCAATAATTGTGTCGGTTGTATGGATGGGAAACATATTTTAATACAAAAACCGCCTGAAAGTGGCTCCCTTTTCTTCAACTATAAGGGTACATTTAGCGTAGTTTTATTCGCCATCGTAAATGCAAATTACGAATTTATTTACGTTCATACAGGCTCAAACGGGAGCCAGTCTGATGGAGGCATATTCAAGGAGACGTCATTTTATGCAAAGCTTACTAACAACGAATTGCATTTGCCTGAATTGTACTTGCTACCAGGAACAGATATATCTGTACCATATGTTTTTTTGGGTGATAGTGCTTTTGGACTTGGAAAACATGTTATGAAACCATTTCCTGAACGAAACATTTCAAGGGAGCAAACAATATTCAACTACAGATTATGTCGAGCAAGAAGAATTGTTGAAAACGCTTTCGGCATCCTTGCGTCTCGTTTTCGAGTTTTTAGACAACCGATCAATTTAAGTCTCGAAAATATAGATGCAGTTGTATTGGCTAGTTGTGCTTTACACAATTTTTTGAGGAAGAAGTCGAAAACATATTTGACTCATACATGTGTTGATAGAGAAGACTTAGAGAGAGGTACTTTTATTAATGGGACTTGGCGTCAAGCAACAAATCAACTAACATCTCTACAAAGAAATATTCAAAGGCCTTCGACAGACGGGAAGCACATCAGAAACACTCTCACTCAGTATTTCAATGGTGTCGGTAGCGTCGCTTTTCAAGATAGAATGGCAAATGTCGTTAGTACCTAGCTGAAATAAATAACCTTAATATGTATAGGTACCTAACAACCCTATCATTATAATTACATAAGCCAGATATACCGAATTGTATGAATATGAATAAACTTAGTTATTTTATTAAAATAAATCTCTGTTTTAAAAGTAATTTGTTTAACAAGTACCAGCTAATTAGATCTAGTATTTTACCCATATTTAGTTGAGGTTACTTATTCAAATAATTACCTACCTCCGCTTAACTTTTTACTGTGACTATAATTTATTTTTATTTTATTTTATTTATTTATTTAAAGCAATTCACAATCATTTACAGTAAAATGGACATGTACAATTAAAATTTCATAGAAAAATCCAATAGCAAAAAACTGATAACATGTCATGCCAGAAACTGCTGCCAGTGATCATATTTTAATGTCACCTAACTAGGCTATAGCCTGTTCTAAGGCGGACATTTAAATTGAATCTATAAAATAACTAACTATAAAATAACGAAATGTATAAAATAACGAAAATGAATCTATAAAATAACTAACTAATGAAAAGAGCATAATAAAATTGTAAGAATCTATACACTAAGAGCTAATATAAATTATTATAAGCAAGACAATTAGTATCACCACATGTCACGTTGGGTCTAAATACGCTGGAAAAACGAGGGCACTTGCGTAGCAAGTACCTATGCCTACCCCTCTTTGGGATTACAGGTGTAAATGTATGTATATAAATAAATACAAACGGAGCTGCCATGGAATTCACCGACCGGAGTCGGGCCCATCATAATACTATTTTTTTTACACTTCTGGGGGGTGAGCAGTGGATTCCGGACTTACGAACCGGCTGTGGTAGGTTTAGGACAGCTGTCTTGCCACATGTGAGCGTTCACCTTGCCACCCATTCACTCCCCCTTCGAAGCCATAGAATTTGAGATGCGCAAATCGCAGTTTTAGATAATTTTTCTAAGAAAGAGTTGATTATTTTTCTGGAAAGGCCAAGATCTTTAAAGAGGTGAAATAGAGATTTAGCTGGCAGGCCACGAGCGCCAACTTCCACCGCGTGAAGGTGAACAGTGAAGCCGTTCCGGGTTACGGCATTTGCAAGATCATGGTATTTATTTAATTTGTACTCGTGGTCTTTTGGGATATTTGATTCCCATGGAACAGTTAATTCTACGATAAGAGCCACCTTCCGAGATAGAGAGTAAAGAGTTATATCTGGACGGAGGGCTGTGCATCCGAGACTTTCAGGGAATTTATACTGCTTAGAGACCGAATCAACCTCCAGAATCCAATCTGTAGCTTTCTCGATTATTGAGAAAGGTTTTGTAGTTAAATGTTTTTTGCCTTTAGAGCCATCCCGCACAAACTGTATTGGGGGTTTGGAGGATACTGTCAAACCCTTGTTGGCACGAGCCACTGAGAGACTAATTACCTCGCGAATAACAGCGAGAACTTTGTCATGGCGGTAAGTGTACCGTCCTTGATCTAAGGCCACCTTGCAGCCAGCTAGAATGTGCCTAGCTGTGCAAGGGGTATTGCTACAGAGGGGACAAGAACTATCCTCGGCAAAGCTCCAACGAGCGAGGTTACTGGGGTCTGGAAGTGTATGCTGAAAGGCATTCAAATAAAATTTCAGCATCTCTGGCGTCCAGTCATAGAGCATTACCTTCCAGTGCATTGGAGGCGGAATGCAAAAGTCACCAATTGTTGTCCAATCATTCTGGCATTGAAGGCCAATAGCATGAGCCATACTCTTGCTGTCGTAATCTCCCCGCAAAAGAGACTTCTTCAAGTCCACGTCGCTCGTGGTTGTACTGCCATACCCCAGACCAGTGCCATTCTGGCTGATTCCAGTAAGGAACCTTTTGTGGAAGTCTACGCGGGCTTGTAGTTCATTTGAATCACTACAGCCACTTATTACGTGCTTCGATATTGCCGGATCTTTGGAATTGCACAGAATCGAATTTTTGGTTATTCTGGAGTTGGCGTAGAGCAGAGAGGGCAGTTTATGATTAACCCCTTAAAGACGTAACGACCAGATTTGGTTTGACATGAAAACTCTGTTAAGGACGTAACGACCAAATTTGGACGCACTCGTTTTTCGCTTCTTCAATTTTATAAAAATTTTCATAATTATCTAATTGTTTTAAAAAATGAAGTTTCAATGTTCTATATTGCAAATTTCAATACGACTATTCTACAGTTCTTATTTTCTTAATCCGTACAGTTGTTTCTTAATTACGATCGTTTTTCTCAAGGCCGTCACAATTTCACCCTCAAAAGTCCAGTGCCTGCCGAGAATATGCCCCGCAACTCAAGAGGTATGGAAACATTCTACTTACTTTTTTAGAAGTCTGTTAAAAATTTAATTCAAAAAGCAAGGAACCCCAGGCCAGGCAGATCAATTGCCCTGGTTTAGTCGCTTTATCCTACTACCATCTTTCCTATAGAATAAACAAATACAACTTACGTCTTCGTCGTCACTCATGAGTGAATCGACTCCCCTTCTTTTCACTTCATTTTTTTTCTCCAAAAATGTCAATAAGTCGTAATACCACAGACTTGGCTTATGGACATCACTAGTGGACGATCCAGTGCGGTTTTTTGATTCTTTGACCTGGAAAGAAGTTATCGTAAAAATAAAGTAAGAAAGTTATTATTCTAGATTTACGTAACTATTGACTTTTACATTAACTATTTACATAACTATTAGGTGGGTATCAGGTGAAAAAAACAGAAAATAGAAAGTAAGTAAGTAGGTACACTACAAATGTATCTAGCTACATTTTCATTCAAAACTGATAGGTAGTTCTATTCTAGTTAACATAAAGTAGTAAGTACGTACCTTCTTGGATTCCCGTAAGTAAGAAATCTTTAGATGGTCTATCTTTTTTTTTGCAGACGCGGCGTTTGCCATTGGGTCGATTTCTTCCAGTTTTGCGGCTAAAATATTCCATGCATTTTTTTTCTGACTGGAGTCTTTATATGATTCACATGTTAAGTCCCAAAGGCAGGGCAAGTCTCTGTATAACTCGAGAAGTTCCGTGATGACTTCATGTTCGCTTCGCTGTCGAGCCATTTTATGCGCAGAGCGACGTGCGCGTCCGTGCTCTTTGCTTGCAGAAGCGCGACTGTTGTTCGCGTGGTTTTAAACAAGCGGCTAGACAAGTTTTAAACCAGCGCTTCTGCCAGCGGTTTGAAACGCATGCCTCGCTACCAAGGGCGTTTAAAGGTCATACAAAATTTGGTTTAAAACCACCGTCTACACTGTTTTAAACCTCTGTTTGAAACCACCGTTTAAAACCGTGTAGCACAGGCTTTAACCGATTGGGGTAGACTGGATATCTGCAATTAAACAAATAATATAAGTTCTGTACCTTTTGTCTTGTTTTAGTTTCCTGATAACATAGAAGAAATGAAAATGATAGCTGAGCAAATTAAAAAAAAGTGGCAGTTCCCTAATTGCCTTGGCGCAGTAGATGGTAAACACGTCAAATTAACCCCACTTCCTGGCGCTGGATCCCATCCTTTTAACTACAAAGGCTTTCATAGTATTGTTCTCATGGCAATCGTGAATGCTGATTACCAATTTATATATGTTGATGTAGGCACGAACGGTCGCATTTCTGATGGAGGAGTTTTAAAAAAGACAGAATTTTATAAACGTTTGGATGAAGGCACTTTAAATATATCACCACCAGAAAAACCAACACAGGATTCAGATCCCTTACCATTTGTGTACATTGGTGATGAAGCTTTTGCCTTAAGGACAGATTTTTTGATGCCATATCTAAAACGAGAATTAGGTGATCACGACAAGAGAATCTTTAACTATCGAATGTACAGAGCCCGGAGGGTAGTAGAAAATGCGTTCGGGATACGCTGAGACAATTTTTTCATATTTTTCGAGATACATAGTCCAACCGCATAGTGGTCAGTGATAGTAGTCTTATAGATAAATGACTTAATTGGCATTCTTGATTTGACCATTATGTGGTCTATACAACTAGATTGTTCGCGATCTGTTCTTGTCGCTTTGTCGATGGCGATTTTCAATCTATTTTGGGTTAACATATTGAGGTAGTCTTCAGCCTGTGGATGTCGATTATTTATTATGTTAATATTAATATCCCCAGTTAGTATTATATTGGGTTCGTTCGAGTATTCCGAAAGCAAACCGTTTAGCGATTGAACGAAGCTATTTATATTAGTTTTACTTGGTGTTTTATAAATGGCAAATATATTGATATCGTCCTCAATTAACATATGTAGGCAGTTGGCATCATCAATTTTCTTTTCTGTAACGAAAGCTTTTAGATCGGATTTCAGGTAAATTACAACGCCATCATTCTGAAGTCTTATATTTTTGGTATGATAAGAATCAAACCCTGGCAGTACTCTCGCGGTATAAATATTACTAATCCAGCATTCAGTCAAAATAATAATGTCAAATTGGTAATCAAACTGCTTAAGCAGTATAAGGCAGTCATCAAAATTTTTATTGACACTACGAATGTTAAGCGAAAATAGCTTTAGGCTTTTCCCTCTCATTAGGTAATCTTTGCATTCATTGGAGTTATCAAATTCTTCACATGTTATATATTTTTCGTCTATAAAATTATACAAATCATTCATTTTGGATATTAAGTAAGTGCAAATAAATACGGCAATGGTATTGTTTTAGGTCTAAATAAGTATTTTTTTTTAAATCTCTCTTGAAATATTGCAATAATACGATGAAGGTATATATAACGGGTAAAATAACATTTGCACAATAGTTATAGGTAAGGATTAGTACAATAAAAAGATTATTTCTGCTGTATATTGCAATAAACGTTGTATTAATGGTTACAATATATTTATTTATATGTAAGACAAAATACGTTTTAAATGCCATAATAAGATAATTATAACTTACAATATATTTATTTATATGTAAAGTAAAATACGTTTTAAATGCTATAATAAGATAGTTATAGTTCAATTTATATATAATATGTATGATATATAGAATAGTATAATATATATAATATCTATAGCATATATAATAGCATAATATATCACTATGTATATGAGTTTTCGATTGGTTTTTTGTATGCGACCATAGTAATATATTACAATTTAGTAATAAAATTATCTCAGATACTGTCATTGTTTGCGATAATCTTGGACAAAACATCCTCACTTGTAATGGTGAATACTTTGGATTTTTCCTGTTTTTTAAGAAATATTTTTCCACTTTTAACCCAACAGTATTGAAAATTATTGAATTTGGAAAATTTCTTTGCTTGCATTAATAAATACTTAGCTTTTTGCGTAAGATGTTCTGATATAAAGATTGGTTTTGGTTCATCTGCTAGATTCAAGTGGTGTGTATTTAATTTATCCGAGTTACTTTTACAATTCCGGTTAAATTGCATAGCTGAGCGAAGAAATGCATTACGTTGAAGATTATTGAAGAATTTTACGACGACAGAGCGAGGATTTTTTCTTGAGTAATTTGTTATGTTCTTCCTGGTTATTAGCTGTATTCCTGCTCCCTCCATTTGGTGACTAATTGTTTTTCCAATGAACGCAAGAGTATCTTGTAGGTTTTCGTTCTCTGTTTCCGGAATTCCACGTATTTCGATATCATTTTCTAACTTGTGTTGGTCCAGTTGGTCAAATTTTTCTTCAAGATAGGAGATACGTTTATTTAGGTGATGATTTTCTTTCTTCAATTCTTCGTTGTCATTATGGATCGCTTCTATTTTCTTGCAGCACTCATCGTATTTATTGCTCATAAATTCAATTGACTCTAGGAGTGAGTCATTTTGGTCCTTTATATTTCTTTGCATGTCGAGGAATCTGTCCTCTAACATGCCCGCAATCGACATTTTCAACTCGTTCATTTTCTTTGTAAGGATGTCTTCCGTAGCGTAAGTTGATGGCTTCAACGTTGGTGTTTTATGACGAATTGCAATGTCAGGATCACTGCTGCATTGGTTGGTTGCGCTCACAGATGGCGATATAGCTATCGGGTTACCATCTTTACATTTTTGACACTGCCAAGAAAACTTAATAGCTTTTGTAACCTTTTTTATCAATGTGCATTTTGTATGATGCATATGATAGGTTGCTTTGCAAGTGATGCACTTGATGAGGTCTGACATATCCATTATTTCGGAACTACATCCTTTGCATACTAGGATGGGTGCCATGATTTTTATTTTATTATTTTATATCAATTTATCGATTATATTTTATATCGATTATATTTTATATCGATGTCACTCAACCGTCGGGTTTTATTATTTTTCTTTTTTTGTTGTGCTTCGGTTGGCAGCTCTGCTTTGACGTCAGTGGGTGTGAATGTTTAAATTATAATTATTTTTATTGTTGTTATCGCCCTCTGTTAGTGATTTTTATTACTTCATAAATCTCGTACGTCAGAAGAAAAAAACTTTCGCTGGACGAGGATTTGAACCACGGGACCCGACTGTGTTAGTTAGGACGATTAACCAGTAGGCTACAAGAGCACACAAGAAGCAGCGACAAGTATTGGTATAGTACTTATATGGGAAGGAAGATGACAGAACAATTATGTCAATTGAATAATCAAGCCACGGTCCGAATTACGCAGGGTATTTTGGGCGGGGATTTTCAATTACAAGTTACACATTTACGCAGTTTTCACAGTTTCTGACACAAATCCATAGAAATCACACTTAACACAGCACTCAGTTTTTTTTTTGGCTTTAAGTTAACACCTTGTATGTTTCAAAATATTTACTTTAGCGCAAGATTTAAACGAATAACATAGGACACACAAAAAACAGCTGTTGCCTTGAGTATGACGTTTGGCAATTATATTTAATATCTACACTTAAAAAAAACCCACAGCAAGTTGTGTCACGCTTATAGTGAAGATCGGTCCCATGTCGCCCAACTAAGTATGAACACTTGTTCTAGGGCAGACATATTAAACAAATACTAGTTTTAAAAGAAAACATAATCAAAAGAAAGTAATTTAAACAAAAAGAAAAAAAGCGAAAATGAAAAAAAAACATTGAATTAAATAAAAATATGCATATAAATAAAATATGTAAATATATAATTATAATAAAATAAAACATTGAAGTAAATAGATAATTAAATACACATATCCTTCTGTTAATAATAAACTATATAGTCATAACTTAAATTATAAATAAAATTTGTAATATTTGTAATATAGAAAATTTAATTACTGGTACAATTCAAGAAAGTCTGAAGACGAATGGTATTTTGGCGCCCTTACAAACCACTCGTACTGGAAACCCGGACAATAATGCAAAAAAAGTTAGGGAAGATTTCGTGAAATACTGCAATACAACTGAAGTTGTATCATGGCAGGAAGGAATGATAAATACATAATAAAAATACTCACGTTGTCCAGTGAATCTTGAGTAGATGCTTGACTGTGATTCTCACCGTCGTCACTTTCAAGGGTTGACATTGATGCTGTAGCTGTTAAAAATAATTGATTGTAATACATACTTGTTTGATTTATTATATTAATAGGTAACTACTAACTACAATTGAATCGATTATTTGAGAAACAACATAAGTCCAGTGAGGTCAACTTTTCAGGAGAAGCTAAAAACTGTTTATCTTGGCCTGTGTATTATCTAAGAGGCCATTTTTTTTTCTAGGAGTAGTCTTGCATTATATTGACTGTTTTAAGTCAAAAAAAGTATTGTAAGATATTCCAGTAATTTATAAAAAAATATCAAAGTTGCTGGACTTGTGTTGTTTCTTAACCCCTCGCGGCCCGCGGTTTGAATTTTAATGTGTGCCTTACGGCCCGTAAGAAATTCGCGAGTCTCAAAAAAAAGATGGCGTTTCATAAAAAAAACGATTACTCCGAAACTGTCACACCGATCGTCTAAAAAAGACCTGTTTTATGTTCCTATTGAAATTTGCTATTAGATATTTGTAACGTCGTTATGTAAAGCAATAAAGATTATTCATAATTATTTGTCAAAGTTGTACTAACATAATTAGCGGTCGGCCTCGCCTGGCCATTTCGGGCCGTCTGGGGTTCGACGGTAAATATCAATTCTGGACGTTTCGGGCCGTCTGGTACGCGAGGGGTTAAATAAATGGAAAAAATATAATTACATATAATTATTATTATGGTTTTATTATTTATTTTTTCTTATGCTTAAAACATACTAAACTATTACAATCATGTGTGTACTTAGTTTACATCCCTAAATCCATTAATCCTCATCAGAGTTTACATCATGGTCGCAGACTGTCCATCTGAAGATGATGTCATAGAATCTTTTTACGTCTCGATTATCGGGCAGGAACCTTTTAAACTTCTTTATATCATCCATTTTCTTTTTATTTATAGCTCTTTTTTGAACTGGATAATCCAGAGCATTCGGTAATACTATGGGTCCACGGTTAACGGCTCGAAGTTCAAACGTATGTGTTACCAAGGCCCCGATGTGTTCTGACACTACTACAGTTCCAGGATGTTCTCTAGAATGTTTAAAGTGCTTGAACGTAGATATCTTGAAATTTAGTTTGTTGTCTTTATTAATGTTACGACCTCTGGTCTCCATGGACAACATGTGCCTTTGAAAATCTTCAGCCACCAATTTTTTAAATCAATGAATGTGTCGTTATCTGGTAAGCAAACGAAGAAGTTTGCTTTATTGGATGAATGAACCATGAGTTCGACGTACTCTTTCAGTGTGAAAACTCTGTCTGCTGTTTTAATTTTTCTCTTTAAAACAGCAAAGTCCCTATCAGTAATCCCTAAACAGCAAAGTCCTTATTAGTAATCCCTAACAGTCCCTAAATAGTGACTGTTAGTTCGCAGATCCATAGTGACGCGGAGCACGTCCGTCCTCTAGCGCTGTCGCCGATAACTGCCGACTCGGGTCGCCGGCCGTGATCGACATGCGGTTTTGCACGACGAGCCGAGTAAAAAATATAGTAAACATGACGAGCCGCGAGCCAGGCTCGTCGGTATGTAAAACAGCGGTATTGCAATGATACACATGCGAGCTTTACCGACGAGCCATAAAACCGCGGTTTTACTCTCCCCGTCGATCAGGGACTTTAAGGGCAGATTTTTTAAAAATTGTTTTTTGCTTTATGGCGAGGCGATCGATCCGATGCTGTCCACTGTCTCTCCGGCTGTCACAACTCTTTCGTTGTTGTCATCCTGATAGACAGGTGTTAACAATAAAATACAAACGGAGCTGCCATGGAATTCACCGACCAAAGTCGGGCCCATTATATACTATTATTACATTTCTGAAGGGGGTGAGCGGTGGACTCTGGACTGACGACCAGCTGTAGTAGGTTTAGGATAACTGTCTTGCCACATGTGAGCGTTCACCTTACCACCCATTCATTCCCCCTTCGAAGCCCCCTATTTGAGATGCGGAAATTGCGGTTTTAGGTTTTGCCATGAATGTAAAAATCTTATTTTTTTCTTTGATTTTCATGTTCTTCCTACTGCTTATTTTCGCACTTATGTTGATTCACCCACTTGAAACACCACGCACGCGAATGGAAAGTGACGCTAGTCCGCGACGCAATAAAATGACTGCCTGACGAACTCAATGGCGGGCAGCAGACGCGGCGGCACCCTTGCGGACAAGACGAGACAAGACTAACGCGGTGAGAAGGAAGACATCGCGCGTTTCAACGTTGCGACGTCATGTTCCCAGCTCAGAGCAGAGCGCTTGCACAGCGCGCAGAGCACGTAAATTTGCAAGTTCAAAATGATTAGAGTCGCAAACAAGAAATATATCTGAAAATACGTTTGTACTTAATCATATTACAATAAAATACAATTGGAGCTGCCATGGAATTCACCGACCGAAGTCGCTCCACGTCAAATAACTTTAGCAATATAGATAAAATATCTGAAGTAAGTCCTATAGTCTTAGAATTTCGGCTCAACTTTGCATGCACGTATCAGATTAATCGTGAGTATCATACATCTGGCATACAAATTACCTATACAAAAATATAGAACAAAAAGAACGGAAAAAGAAGAAGAAATAGAAAAGCAAACGAAACATAAAATACAAGAAAGATTTGGGTATGAACCGGGTTTGCTAATTGATATGCCAAAAAGCAATTTTGGCAATAAATAAAATACAAACGGAGCTGCCATGGAATTCACCGACCGGAGTCGGGCCCATCATAATACTATTTTTACACTTCTGGGGGGTGAGCAGTGGATTCCGGACTAACGACCGGCTGTGGTAGGTTTAGGACAGCTGTCTGACCACATGTGAGCGTCCGCCTTACCACCTATTCACTCTCCCTTCGAAGCCATTTTCCAAGAAAAACCAAAATCACACGCTTTATTTTTATTAAATTTAATCTGTCCCCTTGTAACTGCAAGTTAATGTCATTATTTTTTTTGAACAAATCTGTCAAATGCGCAATGTCTGCTTTCAATTTGATCAGGTTTTCTTTTAAATCTGAATCCTTATTTTCCAGAAACTCTAAAACTGATTCAAAAAGGGAGTAAAATCTTGTTAAAACATGCACCTTTCGACAACCAGCATACTTCGGTATATAAGAGCAATCGGTGGATGTCTTCATCACTTTCGTCGCACAATTGTGCAATTGAATGGGTACTTAATGCATTGCTTCTTATTTTATTAACTGCTTTAATCACAAATTGTAGCGATTGGTGCAATCTATCACTCAAATTTTTCGCTTCCACTCAGGTTTTGTCGGTGAATGACACAATGAATTGCAGTTACTTCTGGTATAATTCTTTTAATATGGCTTTATAAACCCACAATAGCCTGCTGCTACTTTTCTAGCATATTCCTAAAACTCGTCAAAAAATGTGAAGATTAGATGTAACGATGAAAATTTGCATCGCGGCTGAGTTCCAACCCTAAATTCGGATTGGTAAAATTTAAAAAAAAAAGTATATTTTCTTGTGTTCTATTTATTAAAATAATTGATTATAGACTTAATACAATTAAACTTAAACATTAATAACGTACCGTAACTTCAACAATGCAAATCAACAATTTTTAATAAATAGTCATAATAATTTTAATGGGAGGGATGTACTTGATGGATTGATAGCTAATTATCAATATTTGGCTTCAGTTTTGTAAGGAATAACCGCTAATCTCCCTGTTCTGTGATGTTCAGTCTGCTTCTTTTTGTGTTATTAAGTTTGTAACATTTTGTGGAGTTTCAACTGAGGTAGCGGGAATTCTCCCCCTCCCCCCCCCCCCCCCCCCCTCCCCCGATAGGCCGCTTAACCTTTAACTGGTGACCTGGTGTTAGTAGGACCTATCTGGTGAGGTAACGTCTGACATACGTAAATTAAAAATGGTCACACAAAAAAAATAATAATAATAAGGAGATTTTAAATAATGTTTTTAATAAAGTATATATTCATATAGGTATAACAACAGTCAAGTATGGTTTAAAATAAAAAACGGATTATTTCAATAAATCAGTCTTTATTTGCATATGGCACTTTTTCACAAAAATAACAATATACTTAAAGTGGGCCCTCTCGCACCCTAAAATAAATTTGGAAACTTCTTTAATGGTAATGTTTGGTCGTTTATACAGTAATAAACAAAACCTAATAATTAAACTTATCCTAAAATACAAAACTAAAAAAACTACAAACATCAAATATCAGCTACTAGGAATGGTTACGTACACAGTCTTCGCATATTTGCTCACTGCAGTTTAGGCACATAGGTTTATCACATAGGTTTATCAATTCGAGGGAAACAATCAACAGCGAGCGGGGTATAACTGCAGTATAGGAACCCCTCCTGGATTGTTGATTTTTAAACATTACCGGACTATATTCGCCACGCAGATTCCGAATCTGCAATAATCTTTTGTCGCTCTCAATAAATACGCGAGATATAGGCATAGTTTGCCTACTAAACGTCAACACAACCACTGAACACAACGACCATATTGCTTCAGAAGTAGTGTACAATAGTCGATATATCGCGAGTTCTCTAATATCGATAACCATTCGGATATTACAATGATGGCATAGTAGTGAAAAAACAAGACTAAGTGCGATATTTAAAAAAATAAGACAATTTTTGAGGTTTTTTCAATGACTTTGCGTTTTGATAACAAAAGGTATCCTGAAGCAATAGAAAATTCCTAAATATTTTAATATCACCGCAAGAAAATTTTGCCTGCGGCGCTATTGATGTGTTATGTTATTATTATTATTCTTATATTATTATGCCAATGTGTTAGCGAAAATTCGGATTTTTTTTGAAGGTTTTTATAAAATGACTGGTTATGATGACGAAAGGTAACCTGAAACAAACTAAATTTATGTGTTAGTGCCATGTGTTAGCGATAATCTAAAACAATTGGACAATTTTCGAAGTTTTTACGAAATGACTTGGTGTATTGATGACTAAAGGTAACCTGAAACAAACGACATTTCAGGATATCTTCTGTCATCAATATGCAAAGTCATTGAAAAGACATCGAAAATAGTGCCCTTTTTTAAGTTTCGCGAAAATATGTATTTTTCTAATCGTTTTTTTTTTTAATATTTCGATTAATCTAAAAACTCGCCAAATTGTCATAATTTCTGTAATATCGCTAATTGTTATCGATATTACGATATACTCGAAAGTGTCCGACAAGGTATGTACAAACAAAATGGCCGCAACTTTCTTGACATTGGGATGAAAAATTTGAACGCTGTAACAAAAACTGCTTTTTTCGTGACATTTCTTTCGCGATTCATGCTTTTCCGTGTGCAGATCCATGTAATTACATGTTTCGGTGTCATTTGCACACGTTTTCTGGCGTCTCTACTATTTTTCCGAAGTTTTCTGCTTCATTTTCGTAACGTCGTAATTAAGTCACAACTTGACTTAAAAGTCGACTGTAAAAGTCGTAAAAACCGTTTTCTGACGTTTAAGAAGGTGTCGAACGCTACGGTTACGGCAATGACGTCTCTATTCTCGTTGGTTCAGCCGGAAACGTCAAAAGGTGACATCACTGTTCTTTCGGGGTCGTACAGTTTGCGCCTATCAAAAATGGCATTCTTTTGTGGTTTTGGAGTTTGGAAGCGCAGGCGTAAGAGGGGCTGACGATCGGCGTCGCTGCCGACGAGTATAGCGCGGCGCAGTTTTTAAATTCATGTAGTTCTTTTCTGGTAAGCGATTATTGTCATTTTTTTTGCGGTTAGCACATGTCGGCGTATCGACTTCTAACCGGCTTTTTTTTTTCTTGGCTTCAGACGGGCGGGCGAGCACCTCTATTTTTATACGAATTATCTTTAATCCACCTGCAAAGCATCAACTGCCGTAGCGTGGCGGCCTGCTTCTCGGGGCATTTTTTTTTTGAGATCGGAGATTCAAATTCCGGACCTACCTACTGTCAACTTTTGGAAGATATCCATATACTGCTGTGCTGTGAAGTGATTTATACATCGTGTGCCTTGCACCTTCTTCGTTTTGCTGTGCCCGTGGTGAAGCGGATTAAAGAACTCTGAAAAGAAGCAACGTGTTCTCATTTCTTTTTTTACAGCTGAAGGAAGAATTGCTACCTCCGGGCAAAACCAGTGACAAACCTGTGAGACTTACCCACCCTGTTAAATCTTGTGCTTAATTTTTTTTTTTTTGTATCAAGTGCTGGTTTTTTTTTAGTTTCAGCTTTAACCTTTAAAAAGCTGTGGCGTCCAATTTTTCTGAAAGTTAGTTTTTTTTATGTTTATTGGCTTCGGCTTTAAATTATACTTCCTGCACTTGATTTTTGTTCGTGGTTATTCTACGACTAGGTATAACCAGGTCCAACCCCGCGGTTACATATTGGAACCTGGCAGTTACATACTGGCGCTGCTGTCACATACTAACGTTGCTGTTACAAACTGTCGCCCAGCGTGGAGCCTTAGAACTGGTTTTAGCCTAAGTAGTAATTCTTTCTTTAGTTTTTGAGACACGTCTGCGTTTACTTAAATGTTTTCTTTAATGTTTAACCTGTAACATTTCTTGTAACTTGAATTTAATATTTTAAGCGGTTACCGCGAAAAAGTTCTATTGTATACAGACTTGCCGTTTCTTTTTCACATAGTTTTTTAAAGATATTGTATATAATATCTAGTATCATTACAGTAGCTCGAGGTACAGTATAGCGGTTTTCTTTGTAATTTTTTGTTTTTAATTTGTAATCCGATACGGTTGTCGGAAAATAGCCCCGTCATTAGGATAGAGGCTTGCCATATTTGAAGGATTATCTACTGCTTACTAATATTGTTTTTCTTTCTCATTTTTTCTGTTCTATTTGGTAATCCGATACGGTTGTCGGGAAATAGCCTCGTCAGCAAGATAGAGGCTTGCCGTGTTCATAGATTGTTATAGACTGTTTATTAAATTGTTTTTTTGTAAATTTCAGGTCCGAAGATTGAATACTCCGCTCCATTGGTTAAAGGTGTCAGGTGAATAGAGGTGCTCGTCAGCAATCGTTGAGGTCAGTTCGTTCTAGTTATTTATTTTCTAAATTTATTTTTTTATTTTGAAAAAAAATATTTTGTTTTTTTTTGTTTTTTTATTGAGAAGATCAATTTTTATATTTGATTTTTTTACCATAAATAAAATTTTTTTTTTTGGGTAATATATTTTTTTTTGTCAATTATTTTTTTAGTTTTTTTTGAAAATTTTTTTTTTTAAAACTTTTAAATTTTCTGCTTGTTTATATTTTTAATACGCAAGTAGTTGAGATGGCTTCCCCCGTGCTTGTGTATTATTCTGCCTCACACTTGGTTAAAAAAGAATTGGATTACGAATTCAAAATTCGGGAGGTTACCCCGACGCTTGTGGAGTCGATGCGCCGACAGTTTAGTTCGCTGCTTAAACAGTTTCCTGCAGATTCAATCACGTCGACGGATCTGGATCCCGAGCAAGAGTTTAACGAATGTTCAACTCGACTCTTGTGTCTCCAAGAATTTGTCGAGGATTTGGTAGAGAATAATACTCGACCTTTGTTTAAACGCGTTTGTACAAAAACAACGCATCTTTTTTATAGAGTATCGCGTATAACGTCTGGGGTTGTACCGACAGCTTCGTTTGAACGTCTTCAGGCGGAGATTTTAGAGATCGTGAAGGTGCTGGAGGAGTGTTCAGATATTGTGAGAGCTCCTAGTCCAAATTTACTGCCGTCTACTTCTGTACAGGTAGAGGTGCCTGTGCCGGTACTTCCTTTAGGGGTGACATCGGTTTCATCAAATAATCTTTTTGTTCCGTTAGCCGTTCCAAATGTTTCGAGTGTACCTAATGCGGGTAATTCGGTTTCCGAACCCGAGGTTTTTGTTAGGAATCCGGTCGCTGTCAGCAGGCCGTATGATTTTACTAATGAACAGGTGTTAAGGCCTTTGAGTTTAGGGTTTGTGTTTGATGGAAAGTCATGCGTCGTAGAATTCCTGGAACGCCTTGAGGAAAATCGTTTGGCACGAAATATTTCTGATGCACGGTTGCTGAAATCGGCGTGCGAGTTGTTTCAACATCACGCGCTCGCTTGGTATATATAGGACGGTTGCTTCCAGGATTGACAATTGGCCACAGTTGGCCAAAGAACTTCGCCAAAATTTTGGCAGTCAAACCTTCGACCGCGATATGTTGAAACGGGCTCGCGCTCGAATTCAGAGACCGGATGAACCTCTTCATCTTTTTGTTACGGAAGTATTGGGTTATTTTAATAAATTATCCAGGCCCTTGCCGGAGGCGGAGCAGCTGACAATCCTAGTACCCAATTTAAAACCTTACCTGCAACAATGTTTCGCGTACATCCCTGTTCATTCCATACAAGAACTGCTTCATGTGGGGAAACAGCAGGAACTCACGCATGTGGCTATAAATGAATACAATGCTAACCTGCAGGCACTTTCAAAAGCCAAGCCTTCTGCGTCTAGAGCAGTTCACTCTGTCGATTGTTCTGGTGCCGGTAATAATAGCACGGACGTTCCTCTTGAGGAACGTCTTCATCAGTGCACAGTGTCCGCTGTCGATTCCCTTTCCAACCGTACTCAAGAATCCCATAGAGGTTCGAGCAATCGGGGTGGTTTTCACCGAGGTGGTTACTCCCGAGGCAAACCGAATAATGCGGGTGGTCCTCGAGGAGCGTATAGTGGTCATCAGAGGGGTTCACATCACGGGCACTCCAAGTACTGTTACCGTTGCGGTAAATTTAATTTTACCGTGACAACTTGTCCGGATTGTTCAAAAGGTAATAATTCTCCCAATTCTACTTCTGCCGATTCAAAAAACTCGAGAACCGAGACAGAGTGAATGCGTTTGTTCACTCTGTCTCTGCCTTGTTCGAAGAGGAAAAAGACAACCGTCGTCCATTTTTAGATGTTGCGTTGGGTGATATTGCGGTTTGTGGCTTGCTTGACACTGGTTCGAGCGTCACAATTTTGGGTGCCGACTCACATCGATATTTAATTGAGATCGGGTATACCCTGCACAAGACTTCGTCTTGGACCTTAAGTACCGCAAATGCTAGTACGGTTAGGACGATCGGTTATATGTCTTTGCCTTTCAAATTTAATAATCATTGTCAAGTGATCCGAGCGGTTGTGGCTCCGGATATTGGCACTTCTCTTATATTAGGCATGGACTTTGTCCGATAATTTGATTTGGCTCCGGAAATTGTGAAGTTCGTTAGGTTTGAGGATAGTGATGTTAGTTGGCATTCAGTCAGCGAAGTGAGGGTTTTGCATCCTTTCGCTTCTCTGACTGAGAATCAGCAGTCCTTAGCAAACAAAATGATCGATGGTTTTCGAAAAGTCTCGACAGACGTTAAGGGTCTTGGTCGAACTAATTTAATATCCCAGGTTATCGACACGGGTAATCATCCACCGGTGAAACAGCGATATTATCCCATGTCTCCCGCTCGTTTAGCATTGTTAAATGAGGAAGTTGATCGTATGCTAGAGTTAGGAGTTATTAAACCTAGCAAAGGGGGTTGGAATAACCCAACAATTTTTGTTCCGAAGTCCGATGGGACTTTAAGATTTTGTCTGGATAGTAGGAAGCTCAACTCGATAACGAAGCCGGATGCGTACCCTCTTCCGAGAATTACTACCATCCTGGACAGTTTACGAGACGCTAACTACTTGTCTTCCATCGACTTGTCGGCCGCCTTTTGGCAAATCCCCTTAGATCCGGCCTCTCAGGAAAAGTGCAGTTTTACGGTTCCTGGACGTGGTTTCTTTGCTATGCAAGTCTGTCCGTTCGGCATGCGCAATTCTCCTGCCTGCATGCAACGGCTCGCTGATCAGTTGTTCGACCCGTCGTTCGATAACAAAGTATTTTGTTACCTAGATGATATCGTTATTGTCTCTTCAACTTTCGAAGAGCATATTTCATTGTTAAACCGAGTGTTAGATCGTCTCGTTTATGCGAACCTAACGATTAATTTCAAAAAGTGTCAATTTTTTCGTCGAGAACTTAAGTACCTAGGGTATGTAGTAGACTCGCATGGTCTACATACCGATCCCGAAAAAGTACAATGTATATTAGACTTTCCGACTCCTAGTTCGCCTAAGTTGGTTAAAACTTTCCTTGGGATGGCCGGTTGGTATCGTCGGTTTATCCGAAATTTCTCCTGTATTGCTGCTCCTCTGTCACGTTTGACCAGTACCCGCAAAGGTGCTCCCGCATTTTCGTGGTCACCAGAAGCGGAAGAGGCATTTCAAAAATTGAAATCAGCTCTAATTTCTAGTCCGATACTAGCTTGTCCGGATTATACAAAGCCATTTGCCTTACACTGCGACGCATCGTTGTACGGTTTAGGCGGCGTACTTACCCAGACAGTGGATGGCGTAGAACATCCCATCGCTTTCACGAGTAGGACTCTCTTACCCGCTGAAACGCGATACTCTGCTACCGAACGGGAGGCCCTAAGCGTGATTCATGCAATCGAGCATTTTCGCGGCTACTTAGAGGGCGGCCCCAAAGTCAAAATCTTCACGGATCATGCCAGTCTTTTGTGGTTTTTGAGTCTGAAAAACCCAACTGGCCGTTTGGCCAGATGGGGTATTCGGCTATCCGCCTTTGACTTTGAGATCGTCCATAAGAAAGGCGTCGAAAATGTGGTTCCTGATGCGTTATCGCGTTTGCTGCCCGTTTCATCTGTTTCTGTGGTCGCCGATCCTTGGTACAACGATTTGTTCCAAGCGGTATCTAATAACCCTGCCGCTTACCCTAATTACCAGATTAAGGATGCAGAGTTGTATCGCTACACGAAGGGAAAGTACCAGCTCACCAGCGCTTATGACTGGAAGTTAGTGGTACCCTTACCTCTCCGAGAGAAGCTTATACACGATAACCATGCGTCCGATCTGTCTATGCATTTTGGGGTTTTTAAAACTCATCGTCGCCTAGCAATGCGCTATTTTTGGCCGAATTTGCACGGAGATGTGGTCAAATTCATTTCCCA
>OX155967.1:15640712-15850712 GCA_944548615.1 Micropterix aruncella
CGATTGTCGTTGGGATTCGTGGGTAGACTCGATTGCGCAGCGGCGGCGGGAGCGACGCGACGAGAGCGAGACGGACGAACCGAAGCCTCCTCGCTCGCTCGAATCGAGAGGATCTCGCCGGGGCAGGGAGGAATTGTAACTTTTCAAATGTCGATAAGCTAATTAAAGGGCTATGTGGAAGAACGATCAATGACGAATATTTTTTTTAAAGATGAGATACTTATTACACGATTGCCCAACAAAAAAGCAGTGTAATGTTTTCAGTGTTCATCTATGTATGTTTTCCATTTCTTTATTCCACCATAACTTCTAAACGCTTGAACCAATTTAGAATTGTGTGAGAAATACGTAGAAATAGAAATACGTCTCTCAATTTAGAAATACGTCTCTTGGGAGACAGTGCTGAGACATGTCCCAAGATTATTTAGTCTTACTAGTCTCACATTACTGTGTTGCTATATGAATAAATTTTCCCAAAACGTAGGGTCTACTCTTTTTTGCCAGACTATATTATATATCAACATGACGTGTCACGGGCATAGTAATTACACCGCACATTCATTACGGCGCACAACAAGATCTTGCTTTTACCATGACAGCATGTTATTACATACGTAAAGTTACAGTCAGTTACAAGAATCAAGTTGAAACAACATTATACCGGTATTTTCGTAATTAAATCCCGTACGGAGCATGGTGAAACATATAATCGAGTAGGTAATGGAGTCTCAACAAAATTCCCTGCAATTCAACAAAATAACGATTGAAACATCATTATTCTGTATAAAACCGTAATTACAAAACGACCTTGTAGGAAGAAATCCAATATTTTTCTCATCGTACATTTTTTGTAAAATACCATTTCAACACCAAGGAAAATACTACAAATATACGAATTGACGCGCGGGGGAAGGTTAAATTGGCGCGGGGGAGGGGGGGTTGTATTCTTGCCAGGAATTTCTTGGGGTGACACAACTGTTTTTTTTAACGTTGGAGTACACTTTATCTATTTATTTATTTATACTTTATCCTATTTTTTATAGTTACCTACATAAAATAGATTGCATACAACATAAAAAAAATACATAATATAAAAATCGCGAAAGGGCATTACTTGTCAGGATTACATCACCCCACTAGGTTATACGCCTGTGTTGGGGTGATGGATACAAAGTTCTGTGGTATTTGCTGAGCCTGTGCGCCTTGCCTGCTGTCATACTTCCGTCTCATAAAAAACAATACGTAATATAATTTAGCATAATATGATATAAATAATATAATATAACATAACATAATACAATTTTTTTTTGACAATTTTAAGTAGCATTTTTTAATTATTCTGATTTTAATGTATTGATTATTTTAATTTGTGGTTTTAGTAAATACATCTTGAAAATGATTTTGATGTCCTAAAAGCAATAATGAAGTAACTGTATGTACGTGGTGATAAATTTAGATATTGTAAAAATGGACTAATAGACTGTAATTTAAATGTAGGTACCTAGATATTAAGTTTCTACAATCTGTTAAGATTTTTTTTGGAAATAAATTGAAATTGAAATTGAAAATTGAAATATCATATAGGTAATATCATATATTATAACATATAAAATAATGTATCATATTTATATATAATATAGTATAACATAATAAAATATCTGTATATCCATAAAAAACTGCTCGCTAAAAACGAAATTGCCTTAAAATGTGGTCCTCAAAATTATTTAAAATATTTGATCCTCAAAATTACATCGGTAAGCTGAAGAAAAAGACTTTATAATCGCTACAGTTTGAGAAGTGATTAGGTTTGGCCGTTGGTCGGTTGCAGTAAGTAAGGCCTTGGAGAGGAGAAAAAAAGGAGAGAGAGGACGCGTCGTCGCGTCGCTGCGGTGGCCACCGGCCGTGACGCCACCGCCGAAACGCCGTCTCGGGAGGGACCAGATCGCGTCCATCTCGCGCTGCCTGACGCTCTTGAGACGTCCCTCGCCGCCCGCCGGAGCTGCCCGGCAGACCGTGTCGGTCGGTCGTGAGACCTGCCCGCGCCCAACGCAGCCATTGGACCCTATACTCGGGCAGGCCCTTGCTTCTTCTACCTGCTCGACAATCTGCAGGGGCGGACTGGGAGAACTCGACTTGGTCCGGATTTGGGACTAACCTCTCAAAGGGCAAGGGGTTAGAGAAAATATGCCAATGGGTTATTGCAAATATTGCAGTGGGTTTACATCAAGTCGACCCTTACGCAAAAGCGCAGAAGGCAACGTTAAAAGTAGCATACGAGAAAAATAATAATAATAATAATTTTATTCATTCAAAAACATAAATTTACAATTGTATTAGTTGCAGAATCTGCCTAACTAGGCCATAGCCCGTACCAAGGAAAACTATGTTTGGCAAAGATTTATTCATGTGCTCATAATATTAAAATGAAAAATACAAAATATGATAAAATATAAAATAGATAAGCGAATTCAAATTAAACTTATAATTATATTTAAAATATTGATATAGCATGGTCATGGAAATAAATATTAATATAAAATGTCGTAATATGAAGTTTGTAGAACAAATAAATAAATAGTATTAAAATATAAAGTTTACTGCAATGTATGATAATAATAATAATGCAGACCTTTACTTTAAAATATGACTTATTGCCTTTTCCACCTCATTTCTACCAAGTTGAAGTAAATGTTGTGTAATTTTAGATTTTAATTGGATTGACTTAGTGTGTTGGCATGTTTTTATAGATTCTTTTAGATGATTATACTTTTTTGGTCCTATAAAGCCAAAGTGCCTTTGGGCGAAGGATGTTCGGGTTTTCTGTACAATGTGTTTACAGGTTGTGTAACCCTATCGATATCCACCTCAACAACTGTTTATTTATTTATTTATTTTTACGAGGACTTTCTAAAACTTTGACATAATTTATTGTAATATTAGAGCCCTGTCCACCCTAGAACGGGCTAGTCTAAGTTGGGTGACAGCATCAAATAAGCATAAAGTTAAGGTTTTGCCAATCGGTTCCTGTTATTTATATATATATACAAATTGGTTTATCCCAATCCCATGCAACTCGAGGCACGTCACACATCTAACTAGGCTTACGCCTGTACCTACATGCGCGACTTACGACTTATTTCAGATTTCGAGCTGAGATATTTAAAAAATCGCATTCGTCACCCCCAAGAATTCCCCGGCAAGTAGATACCCCCCCCCCCCCCGCGCTATTCCAACTTCCCACCGCACTCCAATCCGTAGCATATTAGTAGTATTTTCCGTGGTAAAAAAATGGTATTTTTAGAAAAATTATGTAGTATTTTCCTAAATACTATATGTCGTACGATCGATATTATTTGCTTCGCTTGTATACGAGATATTCCAACTAAAATTTCACAACGTGATTTCGGTCCAACAAGGCATCTGTGTACCGATCTCTTTTTCTTGTGTATTTCAAATCTCTAACTGCAATATTTCGAGATTGAAGTATGACTAGCACGCCCTCTGGTGGACCGATTTCAACCACAATCTGTTTAACTGTTGTCATGACCGAATGATGCCTGCAAGCCGAATTTCAGCTCAATCGGATTAAGGGTTTAGGCGCTATCGTGAAGGAATACACACACACACACACACACACACAGAGATACACTCACATGCACACACAGAGACTTACAGACAGACAGATAGATTATTAAACAAAAGCTGCAATCCACACATGCTTTCTATAAGCTGGGTAATTTTTTTGAGCATGCCAATTCTTTCAAATGGGAATAACAATATGTACCTAACTTTCAGGTACCTCATTTTAGTTTTTATTGTTTAATAATAATATTATGAATTTAATATTTATTATATAGATTACAATGTTTAACGTAACATACCTGACCATATACATACGTTGTTTTGAAACTTTCTATTGTGTGATTATTTTTTGTATAGAGTGCCTAAGATGACTATTAATATTCTTATAATAATTATCTATTTTATATGTACTTGTACATGGATTCAGCTCTATTTTTTTTTTATTTGTCTGCCGTGTAAAGCCGACTTTAGTCAACGCTATTGTCAAATTAATATATCTGCTTTAATAGTTTTATATCTACATATATTAATATATTACTAGCAACTGACGAATACTAATATGCCATAATTAGCTTTAATTGATAATTCATGCTGTATATTCTGAATGAATAAATTGAATACTGAATACTGAAATACAGACTTCAGTCTGGAAATGGTCCTAATCTTCTCAGGGGGTGAAAGTGGATAATTCCGTCTTCAATCGAAAAAGTTTTTAGCGCGTTCACATTCAATTCAATTTGTCTACATTATTATATGCATATAATTAAAGTTAAACAAACCACTTCCGACAAAACAAAGTCAATATTATGATAGGTATATGAAATTTATAATACGAGTGATCATTTGAGTTTAGCGACACATAACTCGGAAATGATAAGGTAGGTACTCCTACCATTAAATTCGTTATGTGTAAATTATAGCCAATTTAATAAAAAATAGTTTATCCTTTTGCGGTTTTAAGATATACTTAAACGTTTTCAAGCATTGAGAGCATCAAGCAAAGAAACAAAACGTTATATGTACATTTAAATCTACCCCCAAAGGTATTGACATCTAGAATGACCCTTCGGCTACGTAATGACCAAATTTGGTTGCACATCAGAACACCGTTGACTACGTAACGACCAATATTGGCGGCTTGCTCCCGGATCGTACAGTAATATTATTTTCTAATTCGAACGCATCCTAAAATCCATACCAAATATCTCATTATTACCATAGATACATAGACGGCCGCTAAAATAATTTCGCGCGTCATTTCGCGAATATTTCTGGTAAAATTCCATTGTCAAACATCATCATTTTTTTTTTCAAAAATCATAAAAAAAAATATTGGTTTTTATGAGTTAATATCTAAATATTTTTGTATGTAAATAAGCAAAATGAAATATTACCTTTGTTAGAGCATCTAATAAAGATCACGATAGTATTTACAATTTATAAATAGGGTTCCATATTCTCCGTAAAACAAGTACAAGTTAGAAATGCCGAGTTTTTTTCACTTTTTCGAATTTCTCAAATTTATTCATAATTATCTAATTGTTTTACAAAATGAGATTTCAAAATTCTATATACGCAATGTCAATGCGATCATTACACAGTTATACTTTATATGATTGCTATAGTAGTTCCATAGTTATAGTACTTTTTGTCGAGCGCGGCGATATTGTAAGAATTCCAATAAAATTCCTGCCGCGGTCTGCCATGAAATTATGCCGCTACTCGAAGGGTGAAAATATTACAAATTTTCCTTTTTCCAAAAATATTTACCATTGACGTCATAACAAACGTTTCTTCTTGCATGTAGATCTGCTGCTGGTTTCTCGAAAACAGAAACAGTAACAGAATTCATTTTATATTTTCCGTAATGTTTCTCTAACTCGATTTGACAAAACAGCTTTTATCGCTTGAATAAGTCGCAAGTCGAGCTAGAAGTCGATCCGAGCGAGTGATGACCTCAGCTTAAGTTTAAGGTCAAGTTGAGGAGGCGTTTCGATCTCCACTCAGACTCATTGTTACTCAAGGCCGCTCCTCAGACCGCGGGTATTGTTAGAAACGACCGATTTAAGATCAAACCGCTTTGGAATTAATAGCTTATTTACTAATTCTTGTTTTTGTACAACATTATTATTGCTAAACGTTTGTTTATGGATGGTAGCATTTTCTGTTTGTTCTCTAATTACTATGAATTCTAATTCGTGAGGGCGAGTTCTTAGGCCCCAATGGTTTCTACCATTTTTACTTAAATCATTTATTATAAAGCGAATTAGATTGCTCAATTCCATACTACGATTTGGCAACTATTATTTTACTATGAAACGCAACGTGTAGATGGCACTCATAGTTCCGAAAAGCTCTTTGTTTTTTATTATAATAACATAAATATGTCAATCTTTTATTTGGTAAAGGTACAGGTTTCAAAACGTGCTAATTACGCACTTAAATTGTCAGATGACTAATAAATGAAATTCTTTCTCTCCATATTATTTCTGTGATATAATTAACCTATATAAAAATGCGATAGATGTCTATAATAATTAAATGTTATTATTGTAGCCATTGGTTAAATTATTGGGTTTTTTTAATCAATCCTTCCTTAATAATAAAAAAAATCAGTATCATTATTATTAAAGATAGCCAAATAAATTGCTAAAAGTTGCGACGCTAATGCTATCAGCGCCACCTGCATGTCACCGGCGCGGAAGGGTTGCCAATTCATACTATGGAGTTAAGTAGTCTAATACCATATATAATTATTGCTAAAAGCTTTGTTTACACAAAAGATGCAAGTTTTAAAAATCTGTAAATAATAAGTGAAATAGATAAAGAGCATAATAGATTTTTTAGTCGATAAAACCACTATATTCGCATAAAAAAATGACAAAAATGGTAAAATAGGAAACAAGAATTAAAAAAATCTTAATAGTACAGAAACTTTAGCAAAAGAAATTTCTTTTGGTCGATGAATCATGAAATGCTCGAGGGGTATTAAATGAGACCTCAGAAAAATATCCAAAATGGGCGTACACGCGAAAAAATAGGCGGGGTCAATTTTGTAAGGTTTGACCAATAAAAATCCAGCGTTGACGAAGCGTCAAGCGTAGATTATACGTCCGTTCGCGCCGGCTACTATAGTACGGGCCAAAGGAACGTTCCGGTGAGGCAATAAATCATTAGGCCGGCCCGCTCCTTTTAATACCTGCTTGTAGGGATGCGTATCATAACCTTCGCAGATTATCTATCAGATTATTATATTATTGAAATTGAGCATTTGTCGGGTCACTTTTCAGTTCGTCAAAAAATGACAAAATGTTATGTATAAAGCACCAAGTCTGCATGTTAATATCACCCTTCAACTTCAATAGCTCCAGGTTAGAAAATATGGTCTCCATTGCTCAACTGATAGGCAAGTAATGATGTTTTATCCGCGCAGCATTTTATGATATACATATGTGGGACTCATTATTACAAAATGCCACGATAACATTTTACTAATGACTGTTTAGAAATTAATATGCCATGCTATGATAATCAGTTATCTATTAAGTACTCATTTAATAACTCACATCACATAATTAGGTCATTATTTAATTACTCTAATTCTAAAATAATACTTAAACCGAAAATATTAATAAATATAGCAATCGGTACTATAATAAATGCAGATGTATAATACTGTTTCATTGAGCAAGCGTAATTCATCGATAAGCAATATCGACGTTAGGCGCATTCTTGTTGACAGCTCGGTTTATTACCCCATCGAAACGTTCCTTTGGCCCGTACTTTAGGCGTATTAACAATGCTCTATCTTGCAGGAGTAAACGCGCCTGAAAGTTTACGAAGTCAGTTTAAAGCCATAATGTCCAAGGCAATGAGCAACTTTTTTGAGTTCAAATTTTAAATTGGTTCCTTATCGAGGGATTCACTTAGAAACTTTTTAAAATTATGTCTCATATTTTTTTTAAAACTCATAAAACTAAAATTCTTCAGATATGATCGTTCCCAGGTATCATGTCGCCTTAACTACCGATCACAGCTAATTTCACAGTTGGAGAAGCTACCCTAAAACTAGTGGCCTTTTATTTCGTGATTATGATTAAATATTGGAGAGAGCTCACGTGGGATATGCACGACGACTACGAGACCAGGTCATTAATGCGCACAAATAGCTCATTTGTTAAACACTAGCTGACCCGTGCCCACTTCGTTGGGAAGTAAAACTTTTTACTTGTGATGAAATTGTGAGTGTGGTTTGGTTAGTACTGAGTGCTATGATTTATTTCCTGACTGCCAAAAGAAGGGTTATATTTTTACTGCATATGTATGTATGTATTTGCATGCCAATTTGACTATATTACCGTTATTTGTGAGTGTTTTCTTGTGACTGTTTTCTTGTGAGTGTCTTATTTGTGAGTGTCTTATCTCTTTAACCATTTATGCAGTAAAAGGGAAATTATATGCAGTAAAAGGGAAAAGTCTTTTGTTTTAATCACTTGAATTTATAAATTTACTTATTTTGATACGAATTCATTATTGTTGATAATATGACCAATAAATATGACCTAACGATTTCACTTATTTTTTTAATATTAAAAAGTACTTTTTGTGACCTACTTAAATATAAAATTTAGACATATGCTGTCGCTGACTTTTTTGTAAGCATTACCAAGCTCTACAACTTTTCTCTAGAACTCAATCATATATCTCTCATCGTTAAAGCAGCGTTCGTAAGAAACGTTTTCATTAGACCGTTTTTTCTCCGACTTACTTTAGAAATCCAACTACCACGAGAAAGTCTTTTCATTTTTCGGATTAATGTATAGCCTATGACACTCTCAAATAACGTGGCTTTCTTTTGGTAAAAGAATTTTCAAAATCGGTTCAGTAGATCCAGAGATTACTTCCTACAACTTCACAAACTTTACCTCTTTATAATATTAGTATAGATTTACAACTTTTAGTAGTTTGATGAAGTTTCCTTCGTTGTCTCATATTGAACATGGATGCCCTGGCAAGGAAGGCTTACACTAACAGCCGTATTTACAGGCGGCCAAATCTGGTAGTCAGGTCGCGAGGTCCGTCTGCTGCGTTCTCTTCCTAAGAGGCCAACGCCTTACCGCAGTGCTCGGCGGTAAGGCGTTGGCCTCTGACGGTAGCTATACGGTGGACTGTTTCGTCCCTAAGTCTCTAGTATGATCAATATCGTTATACCTACCTGGGGTGACGTGTTTGCCCGTTGTAGGTAACAACTCACCAGTCCGCTTTTGCAGTAAGAAGATGGTTTCAACGATATCAACCCTACCATGTTCCAGTATGTCGGAAGACGTAATGCCGTGTGAAAAGGCTTAATTTATTTATTTAATTTACAGTAAACTACCAGATAGTAAATACATGACACGAGTATTTGCAAATCTATTTAAACAAAACTATTTTTCTATCCTATAAACAGTTTACAATACTTGCATAACAATTTATAATATAAATAACATAAGCACGTTAATAATAGTAAAGTGGGAAAAAGCAAGAATGTAATATGAATTGGATAATAATAATGTATATTTGTAGGCAACCAAGCAATCAAGCAAACTTGATTGTAATATTGGAGTCCTGTCCACCCTAGAACGGGCTAGTCCCAGTTGAGTGACAGAAACAAATAAGCAAAAGGTTAAGGTTTTGCCATTCGGTTCCTGTTATTTTTGTAAGCTAATCAATGTTTTATAGTAATTAATTCTTAAATAAATAAATAAATAAAATAAATAAATTTATAATACGAGTAGGTACGTAAAATGATATAATATAATATTATATAATATAAGGCTATGGTATAATATAATATTGTCATTAATACAGAACAGTAGGATGGCACTTAGTGAAATCTTAAGAACTAGGGTACCTATTAATATTTATAAGACATAAAATGATGTAATATAATATAATATAAGGCTATGGTACAATATAATAATGTCATATAATACAGTACAGTAGGATAGCACTTAGAGAAATCTTGAGAATTAGGGTATTAATATGTATAAGACATAACATGATATAAAATAATATAACATAAGACTATGGTATAATATAATAATGTCATATAATACATTACAGTAGGATGGCACTTAGTGAAATCTTAAGAACTAGGGTATTGATATTTATAAGACTTAAAATTTTATAATATAATATAAGGGCATGGTATAATATAATAAAGTCATATAACACAGTACAAAAGGATGGCAGTTAGTGAAATATTAAGAACTATGAGAAAGACTGCATTTGATTGAATCTTTAATTAAATTCATGGAATCTAATCTCATCTTGGAAAGCTGAATTAAACTATATATTTTCGAGTACGTGTGTGTGAGTGGGTGATGGGCAGTCGGTGTAGATGTGTACGTCTGTAGTGTGTACCAGTTAGAAAGCGGGCCGAAGTCGAGCTGTCGAAACCCGCGAATTCTTCATTCTCAATATAATTGCACGAGTCGAAGCGATCTTGTAATCGACTTCCGATACCCACCTGCCTCACTGCCCGTCGCTCGCTGCACGCCCGCTCCCGCAACCGCTCTTCTCTAAAAGTGCTAGCACACGGTATACAGTAATACAATCGGCCTAGCGTGAGTTTGACTCGCGCGTCGAAGATTCCGTACCCACCTCATTGGCGCACTGAGAGGGCGTCCATATCGCCCTCGTGTTTCGAATTACGCGAAGGTCGCCCGTTCACCGCTGTCAATAACAAATACTTCGCTTCTGTGCCCCGTATGATTGAAACAAACAGGCATGTGACCTACGATGACATTCAGACACTGTGAAAAATATAACGCTGTAATACAGGGAAATACGCATGTTCCAAAAGTGATTACGTATATAAAATGTACTGTGGTACGTACGTATGTATCAACATGACGCGTAACGGTGTAGTTACCATGTCACGGGCATAGTATATACACTGCACATTCATTACGGCCCACAACGAGATCTTTATTTTACTATGACAACATGTTATTACCTACATACGTTAAGTTATAGTCAGTTACAAGAAATATGTTGAAGCTGTTTAGGAGAATGTCTACCGCCGGAAAATTGTCCAAAAACGGGGATTTGCCAAAAGGGAAACTATCACAATTTTGTATAATGTCGGAACAAGAGACTGTATGCTGTATTCAACACAGCCCCATGAGCAACAACACGAGATCATCAGAAAACCAGGATAAATCCAATAATGCATCTTCTACATCACCGCCTACTACAACAACTACCAATAAGTCATCAGGCTGTGGAGTCCATGTCGAGTAGGATCTCAGAGGTTGACCGTGAGTTGCAAGGCCTCCGCAGAACGAAGGATGACCTGATAACCCTGCAACAGCGTGTTGAGAAAATCGAAAGTGCTATACATGAAAGTGAACAAAGGTCTCGCTTGAATAACATCGAGATAAAAGGAGTGCCACTCTCCCCATCAGAAAATCTTTTCTCAATTGTGTCAAAAATTGGCGACCTCGTCAAGTGCTCAATTCCAAAGGAGCAAATTAACTATGTGGCTAGAGTCCCCATGAGAAATGATAGGACAAAGAAGACCATTATAGTGTCGGTGCACAACAGGTACTTAAAAGATGACTTCGTCTCTGCTGCAAAGAAGTGCACCATTACGTCGAGTAATCTTAACCTACAGGGTAGTGAAAGGATTTTCGTCAACGATCATCTTACTTTGGAGAATAAGATGCTACTTAATAAAGTCAAATCACTAGCAAAGGAGCGTGGCTTCGCATTTACCTGGGTGAAAGGGTGTAAGATTTTTATCAGGAAAAATCCTACTTCACCAGCTGTGACTATCCGATCGGAATCAGATTTAAAAAAGTTCCTTATTTAAGTTTAACCGTGATATGTACATTATTAGTTTTAATTAAACTAGTATTGTTTTATGTAAGAAAAATATCGATATTTATGTGTAATGCTTTCAACATCTACTTGCTAAGTTGCAGAAACGTTAGTATGTCGGAGGGCACTTGTCGGGCTGCTTGCGGGGCGCTCTATATGGTTACCTGCGCCATTATTCTAGTATACCTCAAGAAGGAGGGACCGTCCGCTGGCTCCTATTTTTTTGCAAGGTTGCATATTCGCTCGGTTATTGGATCTATATTAAAGTTGTTTTTTATAGCCCTCATCGCTCAGGCTAAGAATGGTTATTTTCGCGGCTGTTATGAAATCCGGAATGTGTTGCTTCTTAGTGTTTACAGCAGGTTAAGTATTGTTTGTATTGTCCGTAATGCCCATACAATGACTAGTAATACTTCGTGCTATCAATGATGCCGATTAATATATTTACCAAAATGTAAATGGTCTGAGAACGAAAACTTCTCTTTTTTATAGAAATATCTGTCTAAATTCATACGATGTGGTTTGTATAACGGAATCCTCTCTAACTGAAGGTATTAATAATAGCGAACTCTTCGATGATCGTTATCTGGTCTGGAGACGCGACAGAGTTTATGAACAAACTAATCAGTGCAAAGGGGGTGGGGTAATCTTGGCCGTTCGTCGCGAGCTGGTGGCGGAGGGTCAAAGTGACTGGAGCTCGTCTGCTGAGGATCTTTGGGTAACGCTGTCATTTCAAAACAGAAAGCCTAAAGTCACATATAAAATGCATCTATGTGTAGTCTACATGTGTAACCAAAAAATGGGTAATTCGTTTACTAAACAGTTTACCAACTTTTCAACAAATATGACAGACAGATTTTTTGAACACCCTTCTGATAAGTTTATAATATTAGGTGACTTCAACTTGCCCAATCTAATCTGGACTGTGACAGAAGATGGTGTTTCATACCAAGCCTCGAACATAGAATGTTCCTGCCAATCTGAATTTTTCGATAACATAAATTTATGCCACCTCCTCCAATATAACTACCACTTGAATACGTCACATAATCGAATACTAGATCTTATATTTTCTAATAATGCTATCTCGGTCACTCATTGTAAAAACCCTCTGGTACCAGAAGACCCACACCACAAAGCTCTCTGTATCTCAGCGGACTTTGTAGAACTACATAGTCTTAAGCCTAGGCCGTACACCACCTATCTATATGAACGTGGTGACTACACTACTATTTCCTCCAAGTTAGATGCCATCGATTGGCAATCCGAATTTCAGAGCAAACCTTTTGAAGATGCGGTAACATTTTTTTATGAGTTGATTACAAACCTACGTAATAACTTCATACCTTCTGAAACGGTTTATCCTTCAACAAAATACCCACTATGGTACAGAACTCCACTAATAAAAAATTTAAAAGAAAAATTCAAATACCACTCTAAATATAAAAGATATGGCAATCGCGCAGATTATGAGTCATTTGTGATTCTACGTGAGCGCGCGAAAGTACTTGAATCTGAATTATTTACAGATTATATTGCATCGGTCGAAGATAAAATAAAAGAAGATCCAAAGGCTTTTTGGTCATACGTCAAAAGTAAAAATCAGTGTAACACTTACCCCGCGGTACTAAAGCTAGGTCAGCGGTCTTCTGACAAAGGAGATGAAATCTGTAAAATGTTCAGTGAATTTTTCCATTCCACCTTCCTTACGTCAAACTCTTTATCTGCTATCTCTTCTAATGACAGCACGTACTTCAACATATGCGAGTCATCTTCAGATATATCAGCAGTTGAAATTCTCCAATCGGAAGTCGTTAAACAGTTTATGTCTTTAGATCTAAGGAAATCTGCCGGACCCGATAACCTTCCTCCTACTTTTATTTTAGGTTGTGCAAATAGTCTATCTGTTCCTCTCACACTTCTTTATAGAAGATCTCTCAGTGAAGGCATTGTCCCTAGCATATGGAAATCCGCTTTTATAACGCCTATTCATAAGAAAGAGCCAAAGGACTCAGTGGAAAACTATCGACCTATCTCGAAGTTATGCGTATTTGCAAAAGTTCTGGAACGGTTAGTTTATAACCAGGTATATTCTGCTCTGAGGCAAACACTCTCTGAACATCAGCATGGTTTCCTTAAGGGTAAATCCACTACCTCAAATCTCCTTCTATGTAGTGACTATCTAACAGAAAACATGTCTCAACCTGCACAAATAGATGTCGTCTACACAGATTATAGCAAGGCGTTCGACAGAATAGACCACTCAATTTTATTGCGTAAGCTTCAGTGTGCTGGAATAAGGGGTAATCTATTTAGATGGTTCTCCTCCTACGTTCAGAATAGATCACTAACGGTAGTACTCAATGGCTACTCGTCCTCGGCATTGTTAATTCCGTCAGGAGTCCCTCAAGGGTCCTTACTAGGACCACTACTTTTTATTATTTTTATTAATGACATCTCTACCAGTTTTCACCACTCCAAAATCTTACTTTATGCAGATGATATGAAGATCATATGCCCTATCAAGACGCCGGATGATTCTGTTAAACTGCAAGAAGATCTGGATAGATTCCAAACTTATTGTCTCCTAAACAAATTAGACCTTAATGTATCTAAGTGTTATATTTGCTCCTTCACACGTAAGCCTCTACCGTCTCTATATAATTACAAACTTCAAAATAGCACCTTGACTAGAGTTTCCTCCATTAAAGATTTAGGTGTGACTTTTGATTCTAAGCTGCTTTTTAATGAACATATTGACAACATTGTCAAGAGAGCGTCCAAAGCACTAGGTTTTGTAATTAGAATGTCAGCAGAATTTGAAAAAGTTAAAACCTTCAAAATACTATACTGTGCATTTGTTCGAAGTCATCTCGAATATGCGTCTCAGGTTTGGAACCCATCTTACGATACCTATATAACTCGCATAGAGGGCATTCAAAAACGGTTCCTCAGGTACTTGCAATTCAGAATTAAATCATACATTCCTAGCTATTCAACGCGTTGTAAGAAATTCCATATTCTCCCACTATCCAAAAGAAGGAGCATAGCGGACCTGTCCTATCTTCTAAACATTGCAAATGGAAAGGTTGACTGTCCCGAGTTGCTTGGACGTTTGGGCTTACGTACCCCTAGTGCGCGTCTCAGGCATCCCAACCTGCTTTACGTGCCCACTGCAAAAACGAATTATAAGAATAATTCTTATGTCATACGAGCGAGTAGATGTTTTAATGTATTGGCACGAGAAGTTGATATTGACCTATTCAACATCTCTTCTCGAAATTTGAAACTTATACTTAACAATATGTTCTTTTCTTCTTAGAAATATTAGCGTCTATCTAGTTATAGTTGTTTGTTTATTCACTTGTTGTATCTTTTTATTATGTGTGAAAACTTTTAATTGGCCTTCAGCACATATCTCTCAATGTGTACCTATATATGTTTAACTAGCTGTAAGTTTTCCTAAGAAATGAAAATAAAATAAAATAAAATAAAATAAGTCACCGGTCATCTCTACAATAGCTCCAAAAACCTTAAACATCGCCACAAGCCATAACTACTAATTTCATAAATGACAGTGTGGAAAAACGAACTAAATCCGAAAAAAATAGCTCTGCAATATTGAGTACAAATTTAACAATGACAGCCATTGCTGTGTTGGCGATTAATTAATTTATTTTATTTTATCTGCATCCAAACTTTTCTCTGGTCGTAACGGTCTCCATTCCATCGGGTTCAGAAGAGGGAGGAAGAGAGAGTGCATCCGTGGTCGCGCGCCCACCTGTGCACTATAATATAGCCTGCGCACTTGACTGCTTCCGAACAATGGACTCTGAGAAGACTAAAGAAGTCACTAGAATCTACAATGCAGTCGCTATGGCCGAACGCGGCTAGAAGGATATATATATATGTTGAAGCAACAGTATACCGCTATTTTCGTATTAACCGTACGGAGCAGACTGAAATATATAATCGAATAATGGAGTTTCAACAAAATTCCTTGCAATTCAACAAACTTACGATTGAAACTTCACTATTCTGTATAAAACCGTAATAACAAAACGATATTGTATCAAGAAATCCAATATGAGTCAGGCACAATGAATCCTACACAAATATTTGACTGTGGGAAAGTTGTGCTCTCGGTGGACCCCGCACAATTTGACTGAGGGTCTACAACAGGACGCGTCACTTAGTGCAATACGTTGGTGTGAAATATAGGAGCAGGTGACAAAACATGGATTTACAGATGCGACATTGAAGCAAAGCAGCAATCGACCAAATGGGTCTTTCAAGATAAGCCGAATTCAACTAAAGTGCAGCGAGGCGTATGACTGCTCTTTTTTCTAGGGAAACTGGACAAGTGGCTACTGTTGCATCGAAGAATCATCGTAGTCTAAAAGCTGATTGGTACACGACCATTTGCTCAGTGGCATAACTAAATAAAATGGTCCCCAGTTCAAAATTGAACAAAGAGCCCCTCCCCTACTTTCTTACATTAATTATGGCATACAGGACGTAATTACTCTATACCTAGCTGTTTATTTTGATTTAAAAATTCGTTTGTTGTATTATTATTTTATACCATATAGGCGAATATAGAGCGCCATCTTAAGTGCGCCGCCGTACTGTTATACCATCAATGCCGCCATATTGTACATAATAAAAGAATATTAACCATTTTTACATGCTTTTACTTACCGTGCAATGTTTGTCAGTTTGATTAGGTCAAACCTTATAAGCTGAATTAAAACCACTTCTTCTTATCCTATGAATTGGACATTTTACATGTTGGTTCAGCTCCGATGACAAAGCATTTTAATGGTAAGTATGACCTGATTCTACACCCAGGATTGGCTGCCGACGAGGCCACTCTGGCGGTAAACAGCACAGACACGAAAGCTTGTATACGCATTCAGTATGATAGCCCGTTCTAAATTTCACCATGACATGGCTGCTGTACCCAGGGCTAGCTTCCAACGAGGGGACTCCTCACCGGTCAACAGCACAGACACGAAATGTTGTATAGCATACAATTATGGTAACCCGTTATTTTTTCTTTTTTGATCATTTTAAAAATGCTTTTTACTATTAATCTTTTGTACCTACCTATTATGAGTCCCATCTTCACATCGCGTTTCGTTTTTAAATCCTTATTGTCAAATCGTAGTACGTAGCTACGTAGCTACTTATTACGTACTACGTACTACGTAACTACGTACTACGTATTCGATTGTTCAGCTGAGCAATAAAATACCCTCTAAAATCAGTGGCTATATCAAGACTTTGAAGTATCTGGCGTGTACTTAGTAGGTATATCACGCCAGTATCTAGTATCTGGAAATGACAGTGTGGAAAAACGAACTAAATCAGAAAAAAATAGCTCTGCAATATTGAGTACAAATTTAATAATGACAGCCATTGCTGTGTTGGCGATTTTTTAATTTATTTTATTTTATCTGCATCCAAACTTTTCTCTGGTCGTAACGGTCTCCGTTCCATCGGGTTCAGAAGAGGGAGGAAGAGAGAGTGCACCCGTGGTCGCGCGCCCACCTGTGCACTATAATATAGCCTGCGCACTTGACTACAACCGAACAATGGACTCTGAGAATACTAAAGAAGTCACTAGAATCTACAATGCAGTCGCTATGGCCGAACACGGCTAGAAGGATATATATCTGGCTTTTGCTTGAACTTCTAGACTTATTCGACGTCAAAAGTTTGTGACTATATTATATGATTATTTTGAGCGTAACCAAACCTCATTTCATCCATGGTTCTTCGATGCGAAAGATTGTCGTAATTACTATCACGTGTGGCGGCCCCGCGAATGCGCTATCAAATTATCATCAATGCACCAATTACGCAATAAAGGCCGTTTTCGAGATGTGTAATCGATAACTTTAATTATCCAGTATTGAGTTGTGTTACTTGCGAATACAAGGACAACGTTGCGCATTCCCAATATTAATTAGGTAACATAAACTTAAGACTTTCCTCCTTGAAAATTCAGAGCGTGAAATTTCATTTACTGATGTGGATATTAAATGATTGGGAAAAATCTAAGAACTTTAGTGTATATTTGTGAAATATTAGGTTCATATCTATGAAGTTGTCATTCTACAGAGTTTGAATTAACCGGCATCCTTGATGGGGTGAATCAGTACGACCAAGTAAGCAACTTTTGATATAAATTTGTGGGGTTTTTTTTTAAAGTTTGAAAAATATGTTTTTTATATAAATAGTATAAAAAGCGCTGAGCGCGATGCGCTAACTAGCGGTAGGTAAAATATCGCTTATCTTGTTTATCAGCCTATCGCTAATATTGTATTATATAACAACAACAAAAAAATATTTTTTCCTATTTTTTCAAATAAAATTTTGCTTAGATGGTCGTACTAATTCACCTTCTTGAAGGATGCCGGTTAATTAAGACCCATCCTGTATAAAGGAACTGTAAGGCCAAAAACTTTACATGAAAAATATATATTTAATTAATAGAAATTTTGATCCCTATTATCTATGTTGATTTGTCATTTAAATGGAAATTGCTTAATTACTCTGCTGTAAAAATCTAGTGGACAGGGACCAATAAACGCTTTGAAGGCGTTTTTGAACGACTCTATGAAGTTTATGTTTTCATTTTGTAAAATGGTATCTGAAACAAATAGAACTACTCTAACAGGAGGACTTGTTACGCTTGAATAGCTATTGCACTGCCAACAAATTAGTCCTCAATGTTGCCAAATGCTCTACCATTACTTTAAGTCGTAAAAATAACCCTTCTTCCTCTTCTTATTTTCTCAATAGCTCTGCTTTGAGTAGGGTAACTAAGATAAAGGATCTGGGTGTTACACTCGACTCTAAACTGCTATTTGATGCCCACATCGACAGTATTGTTGCGAAAGCGTTTAACGCCTTAGGATTTATTATACGATCCAGCGAACACTTCAATAACATAAAAACCATAAAAAATCTCTATTGTGCTTACGTCCGCAGTCATCTTGAATATGCATCCCAGTTATGGAACCCTTGTTACGAGGTGTATGCATCGAGAATAGAGGCCATCCAAAGAAAATTTCTGCACTACATAGAATATAAGTGTCGTATACGTGATCCAGACTACTATTCTCGTTGTATCCGCCATCATTTGCTGCCATTGGCTTTGCGAAGAAACATAGCTGACATCTTACTTTTACTACGAATTTTAAATGGCTCGATTGGTTGTCCTGAACTACTATCTAAAATATCTCTCCGCACTCCTAGCCGGGCACTTAGAAATAGGGCACTCCTTCTTGTACCTGGTTTTAAAACCAAATACAGGCGTAATTCTTATTTTATAAGGGTAAGCGAAACTTTCAACACCCTGAATGCTGACATTGATATTGACCCCTTTTTCACGAATATAGATACTATAAGGAAGCAGGTTGTAGGACGATTTTGTGATGACCAGGCTTAGCATTTTCTTCTTTTATTACAGTTGTCAACATGTTTTCCACTGTGCAATTTAGTATTATGCTTAATATCAGTTCTAAATTCACGTTATTATTATTGTCATTATCAGTGGTAACTTGTAAATGGCTCTAAGCTTCCTATTTTTATTCACTACAAAATTATTGGCTGTAAGTTATCCTTAAGAAAATAAAATAAAATAAAAATGCATATTGGTGCAAGATCTGGCAAGTACGGTGGGTGACCAAGAGTCTCCAGCAGCAACTACTGCAACTTTGCATTTTTTTAAATATACTTATGCTGAGCTACAGTAACACGTCGGTAAAGCTGGTAGGTACTATCATAAATATTTCTGTATAATGGTCGTCGATCATGTCATGTAATAATGTATGCATTTGCAACGTCTGCTTTAACACAAAAATCGTGCTTGCGCACTTGACGATATCCGGAGCTGCGCACAGCTATAGGTATTAATACCTACATACGTAGATCGCTCGGCTTAATCGAGTGTTAATTAAAGATGCGCAGGCGCAGATAATGAATATCGGTTCGATTTGAATACAATGAGAAGGCGAGGGGATCAAAGATCGGGTGAACCGTCCCATCGGCCATCCGCCAGATCGACGCGGGGCGTTCCACAAGGGTCACGCCTGTATGCATTAACGATCTCGTCGCTGGAAAACGAGCGCCTCTCGCTTAGATATTCATGACCGCTCCAATATTCAACGGCCGATCGCCCAAGCGACGCCATTTGCATCCGATTTAATCGTAATTCCTTCATCTACACGAATTTAAATCATTTCACAAGTCAGGAAAAAAGGAAAACAAAATAAAGCAAACATTTTCATTAGCTTACCTAACAAAAATGTGATTCTAATAAATTTTTTTTGATTACGAGATTTTATGAAAAGTGATAGCCATCGCGAAGCAGAAAAACAAACTACAATCCATCCGGCCAACGGTAAATCAGTTGTAGTCATTCCACGGTCAACCTTATTCAACAGCCCGTAAGAGACCAACCTAGTTCCCGAGGCAACGGGGATTGCCAACAGCCCGGTATCCTCGCGCCCTTACTAGCAGATTTGACACAGTCGATTGGATGAGGCCGCACGCGCCGCAAACCGTCCAGCAGCTCACGAAGGTCATGCAACAGAGGATCCGATCCCGCTTGTCCACGACACAGCGTGATAGGGGAAACAAGCCCTTTCCAGGTTCGACCCTCTTTGAGCAGGCTGGGAGTTGAACCGAAAGTTAAGCCGACCCAAGCTAACGAGCAGATCATATAGCCCAAGCTGCACGGAGCCGTTAGCTGTCTAGGTTATAGGTGTCTATATCTGACCAACTAGAGATGTCGACTACAACGGGGGAACCCGTCACCTCAAGAAGTGAGGTGAGCGCAGAAGACAGAAGACAAAAACAGTCCACCGTCAAGCTCCGCCACATGCCCGTAAGAGGCGAACGCCTTATCCGCGAGATAGCCAGGTATGCTACCCAGCGGGCCGACACTCGCTTCCTTAATACCAGTTGCAACCAGATTACTCAGGCCTACCGACTGGTTGCGAGTTCGAGGTCGCTTGCGCGGTCCTCTCCCTTACGTAGCGGTGGAACGGTATCTGCCGAATCTATCGCGGACCACGGCATTCTTTGCCCGGCTGTTCAGCCGATGGTCTTTTCAAGAGCAGTCGCCGTAAGGTGAACAACTACCCCCGCTCTACAGGGGACATTACTGTTATTCAGAATGCACAATCGATCGGCTGATGCCGCACTGTGCGCAAACCGTCCAGGAGCGCCAGAAGATTGACTCCTGGGGGAAACTAGCCCTCAGGCCAGAGTCCTGCCAGGATCGCGTGAAGGCCGCCGTAAGGGTGTTGACCCGTGAGTGTGACCGACCCTGATCAAATGGGTTTTCGTGGCCAACTAACGCAGGGATCATTAGCTCCCTCTATATCTGAACAGGTTAATTGCTATGCTTCTAAAGCCAGACGTTACTGCAGAAGGTGAATGGATCCGAGGTGTTCGCATGTCGCATATGCAGCTCAGCCGAGCGTCGTGCGATGTCACCATTTTTTTAACACTCGCATTGAAAGGAAAATCGCGCAAAAGTCCGACAGACGAACGCATGCCATCGGAGGACGCCGACACGAGACGACTAATGACTGATTAGCTCATAGCACACGAGTAGACTACTCCTGTGCTCATAGCGTGCATTAGATAGTAATAGCTGTGTTGACCGTCGCTGGCGGTTGATTTTCTCCCCGTTTTAAAACAGACGATTAATTTAAAATATATTTTCAAATTGGGGGTGGAAGTTATCGACACCCAATTGCCTAACTAGGTGGTGAACGGTTTTCTGCAGCTTGGGCCACAAGATCCATTTTGTTCTCGGATCGGCACAACTTACGATTCAGCTCCTATTCAGAAGCCTCCTCGAGTGGAAGGCTACCCCGGGTAAGACTCCCGTGTCTCAAGACTCAGAGCTGGTGGACCGGTTTCTCCTGGCGGAGTTGCATCCCGGCGCCACTGGACCGTTTGCGCACCGGTCGGCGAAGCCAATCGGTTGTGAATTCTGACTAATTGCTGAAGGGGTCTGGAGACTATGGAAATACACTGTTTTCTAAGCAGCGGGGGTGGATGTTCACCTGTTATCATACCACTCTTGAAATGGCCTTGGGCAACTCGATTCCGTGTGGCACTACGGGCAAAGAACGCCCAGGTCCGCGATAAATTCAAACTGAGTTACCGCTGGTAGAGGTTGCGTAAGCGACTTCGGACCCATAACCAGTTGGGAGGACGGAGGTATCCTGAAGGTTAACTCCAGACGGAGATGTCCTGCCAAAACTGGTAGTTAGGGGGTGAGGCTGCCCGCTGGATACCTTTCCCGGTGCCTCGCCGTACGGCGTTGGTCTCTAACTGGTTGCTGGTGAACAGACAGTAGATTGTCTTATCCCCAAGTCTTCTACGCTCATCCCACTGCTGAAAGAACGATCTATATCGTTATACCAGCCTGTGGTGACGGGTTCGCCCGTTGTAGTCGACACCGCTATCCTGCCTAACTGGGACCGAACCACCGATCTCTGTTATATTATCGAGCTGGACCGGCTGTAAACAACGTCTTAATGACGCCATTTAATTTTCGTCATTTTGGCACTGTTAGCAGTAGTGAGCGTCCACGGAACAGCCGTCATCCAGGTAGTCGCCGTTGTCCAGTCTACCCTGGACAACGGCGGTTGCGACATCGCCGAAACATCGGGTGATATACACTACACGTGGCAAATTCGTTTTTATCCTATTTATAATCAGCCATCCGTACATTATGCGCCTTTTGACTGAACTGAACTGAAGATTAAGTCAAGAAACAGTAAGCGTAATTAAAGGCCTTTGGAAACATTGAAGCAACAACACCTAACCTAGAATCATATGCAAGATAGTCAGGTCTGTGAATGATAGTGGACTCGCATCTGAAATATTGCAAAGGAGACCGAACGGAGATAAGGATTGACTTAAAACAAGGTAAGTAACAAGTATATATATTATAAAGAATAAAAATCACGACTGCTGTTTCAGAAAGTGAACTATTGTATTAATAATTATTTTTATTACGATCTTTTATGAAATATTAGTGATTTATGTATTTATCCATGTAGATACATATATATTTTCGAAATGTAAACAATGATATCTTTCATTTGACACGAAACACGATACATTTATGATAATTTATTAAAAAATGACATTTAGACAGCTACCTACGTACTTGATATTTGGACAGTTAAGATATCCTTATTACACTCGGGATGACATAACGATTCACACACACTTCTAAATCGGTTCAAGCGTTTAGAAGTTATGGTGGAATAAAAAAACGCAATACATACAACGATGATCCCTAAACACATCATACTCATTTTTTGTTGGGCTGCCGTGTAAAAATAATGTATCTCACTCTGAAAAAAAAAAAAAATTATTGTGCGATATGCCTGTAACAATCCAATATGATGCATTTGGATCAACGACTCTTATAACGGTGGGCTCTTCATCGGTCAGTGGAGGTGTGTCAACTACAAAGGGCGAACCCGGCAACCCAGCGGCAACCCAGGAAGATATAACGATAATACAATCGTTCTTTCAATCTGGGATGAACGTAGAGACTTGGAGACGCAGACATTCTACTATCTAGCTCCGCTAACTGCCTTGCGAGAGTCCAACCCATACCTATATAGTAAATCCAGCGAGCTGACCAAGCGCCCTCGCTACCAGTTATGGCCGGATTTGTCCGTCCTTCGACCGGTTACGGGTTCAAGGTCAATTGCGCGAATTTATCGCATCCGTTGCCAGACTACTCGTTTCGAGAGCGGCTGACTTAAGATCAACAACCACCCTCCGCTCTATAGGAACCAACGTCGTTTCCAGACACCCCCGGTTAGCAGTCGGAGTGCACAATCGATTGGCTGTCGCCGCACGGTGCGCAAATCGTCCAGCTGTGCCCGAAGAACTATTCCCAGGGGAAAGTGACCCACCTGGAGACCAAGCTGCAAGGGGGCAAGAGTCCTTCCTGGGCTCGAACTTTTGAGTGGAGCTGACCTGTGAGTTGGGCCGACCCATAAACGATTCGGGTCATAGTGGCTTAAATGCGCAATATCCATTAGCAAGCCCCCTTCAACAGACAGTGTGACTCATTTCTAAACTATGGACAATTCTAAACTATGGACCCAACTCATTTCTAAACTATGAACACGTCTTTGGTTGTTTCTGTCACGCTGGCAGTCTCCCGACATTCCTTCGTCCGATGCGAGACACTTGAGAAATACATATTGCGATGTCGCAGGTGCGCTTGCGCAGTCGGCGCGCGCCTGTGTCGCGCATTTCGGCGATTTACAGAGCGTGAACAGATCAGCCGCTCATTTAATCAGCGGAGATAATACAATTATAATGGCATGCTTGGCAACCTGCGTAGAATCGAACCGACGACGCAGAATCTTCAGTTGCGTTACGTACGCATGCGCGTCTTCTTTGGGTGGGCGTTTCGGCAATCGTTTGTGTCGCGACTCGACGCGTTCTATGCGAAAGCGGTGTCGCAAGGAGCAATGTAGGAACCTATATATTAATAGGGTGAGTGTTTTCTTTCGGCATCGGAAACTCGATTTTTGCGAAAATAATTCGAGATAATCATACTGTTAAAGGACAATTTTGGAAGGCCTAATTGCTAAGGCCGATTGAATATTGAAATAATACGCTTTTAAACCAAGTAGCTGTCTATTAATCGTATAAAAAGGCGTCTCTATGCCTTCGTAAACAGGCATAGAGACGCCTTTTTCGTAAATTTCGTAACTTTTAAGAGTATTATAGCTATAACTGTAAAGTTGACGTACAAAACACGAAGCCGAATTGTGATTTGGAGTTATTCTGCCATAAAAAACGAAATGCATTTAAAAAAAAATATTTTACCATTTTTAAAGGGCTCTCTAGACGATCAAGCATGCTTGTCAAGCATCGCGTCGCGGGCTGGGAGGGGATCGTAAACCGCAGGAAATTGCATTTTTTTTAAAATATTGACTAAAAATGCCTGATTTTGTAATTTTATACCAGGGAATCACTTCATTCAATTACGTCTTATTAACGTGACTCTCTGGTATAAACTACAAAATTAGGCATTTTTAGTAAATATAAAAAAAATATATTTGCATAATTCCTGCGGTTTACGATCCCCTCCCAGCCCGCGACGCGATGCCTGACAAGCATGCTTGATCGTCTAGAGAGCCCCTAATATAAAATCCGAATTTTCGGGTGTTATGTATCGTAAAATCTAAAAAAAATATTTAGCAGCCAAGCCGCTAACCTGCTGGAGATTAGATATGATAGAGTGATTTTCAGTGCAACTTGTGTGGCCATATTGACCATATTTATTATATATGAACTACAGTTGCATTGGTAAAGATTAATCGACACTGAAAGTCACCCCCTTGATAATCTTTAAAAAAAACGGTTGTGACACTTGCTAGTAGACAAGCCCCCCCTCCCGCCAACTATCCCCCCCCCCCTTCGCGCGAACCTAAGCTCCCCCCCGCGCGTTAATTTGTAGTATTTTTTATGGTATTAAAATGCTATTTTTCCAAAAATTATATAGTTTTTTCTTAAATGCGGTGAACTTTAAATATTATTTGCGTCGCTTGTACACGAGATATTCCAACCATTGTATGCCATACTTCATGTCTCTAACTGCAATATTTCACACACACACACACACACACACACACAGACACACACGGATAGAGAGAGAGAGAGAGAGAGAGAGACAAACACACAGAGAGACTCACAGACAGGCTCCAGTCTGTAAAAAGTCGTAATCGTGTCAGCGGAATATTTTCGGATATTTTCATCTTTATCTCGATTTTTTTAACGCTTTCACAATACTTTCATTTGGGTCGGGAAAATAAAAAAGACTTGCGTAATGCTAATTTAATATGTATGTATGCACTTATTTGTATCTTTTACACGTTTAATTCACGTTGACTTATTTCAAAAATGTTTTGTTTTTTGTGCATTTTTTTTTACGTTTAGTGGAATTTGATTAAATACACGAGGGATTTGCCTCTTCGATCTTCTTTTCTGAGGGAAGAGTAGTCGTTCATTTTGTATGTGTCTAGTGCTGTGTTGGACATAACTTCTGAACTCGTCAGTCTCGAAATATTGAACTATCATTCTATAATATAAATATGTATTACAGTAACTGATAATATGTCACAATAATTTGAAAGCTCTGTTTCGTCGTATCTGAAATTATTTCTAATACTATTAAGTATAACGAAATGTTCACGTAAATTCGCATATGATTTTCGTACTATTAAATCGCATTGTGTAAAAGCATATCTCTTGTATCTTGTAAAAGTTGGCTTGTTCGCGTGACTTGTCCGGTTTTGTTCTCTCAAATGAGTTTTGAAGAGACTTGGTAGGTCTATCCCACATTCAAATTGGCCAATCAGAAGGCGGGGCGAAAGAGAAAGAGTGGAAGTGTAATTTGTGACAATCCCGCGTGTCACAGCGCAAGAGACAAGTCGCAACACGGGCAGCAATGACATGTAATCTCGGTGCGCTCCGGTCGCATAATTGACATTGATGATAAATTGCCATTCTGTGGGTACCGCGGATGAAACTGTCCCATACGCATTCCCACACACAATGGGTACCGTATCCATCACGTAGCAACCATCCACTGTTCTCAGAAGCGAACGCATTAAGGCGCAGAGCGAAGAGGGAGCTTGTACGATTCATGGACCCTTGCAGAAGACCCATTTGTGGCATTATAACAGTTTAAATAGCTAATCGAAGATTGTAATCAGCCGCTTCAGCACAAATTGTTAGAATTACTTCTTTAGAAGCACGTTTTCGACCATATTAGACTTATTACACTTTATCCGCTCATCGGCATCGCTCCCCCTGCAATACGTTGAGATGTCCTGGCTGATTCTGAACGCCTAATGGTAATATCATACCAAGAAACTCACTGCACGGGCAAGAACCACGCAAAAATCACCTCGAATTCCGAAAATCATTCTTGAGCTACACACAACCGCTTCAATATGTACCGCATCACTCAATGGAGGCTTCACTTTGCGAAGATGTTAAGGAACAGATAGCACCGGAGTCCCATCTCCCCTATATCACCTAGCGTAGTCTGAACAGACTGAGGGTGGGTGTGACAAGCCAATCTCGTCCAATCTCGTCCACTGGGGGGTTACACAGAGAATCCAATATGCGACTGTGGAACGCTACAGGATGAAGACTACCGTCTATCCTGCAGGCAGACATGGTCTTTCCAGGAGGCCGCATTTTTTTGGAGAGGTGTCCTAACCTAGCCCGGACACGTTAACGAGCGAACTAACCATGTTAGGCATATCTAATCTGACCCAAATCATTTCATTCGATGCATTTCGAGTAGCATCGAACTTACATCTCTGACGATACTGATGCATAACGCAGGCCCGCACTGGCCAGGTCGGCTAGTCGGCGATCGCCGAGGGCCCCCGACTTAAGGGGGCCCCAAAGGGCCTCAAAAAGGAATTATTTTATTACTTGGATAAACATGTAATTATAGATGAAGTAGCCAGGAGTAATTCAAAACTAGCCAAAAATCTGTTAGGTTAATAATAATAATAAACTCTTAATTTGAACTTAAATAACATACAAAAAGGCGAGCTTATTGCCACATAGCAATGTCTTACAACTAACCTAAACACAGTGGTACATGCGCGCATTGCGAAAACAAAGATTATTACATAACATACAGACAAGTGAAAGAATTTAAAACTAATAATGCCCGAGGAGAGGAAATTGGGAGAGTAAGAGGAGAGAAAGAGAAGAACTGGTTACTTCTTAGAAAGGTAGTAATCCTTAACCCCTCAAATGTGAGGCGTCCCTTAAGGGATGCCTTGGCAAAATGTATACAAAATGTATATAAATTTATATAAATATAAATATAAATGTAAATGTGCGCCGCTTTATAGTAATCCGCTCTATAGTAATGCTATAGCTCTATAGTAAACCCCGCTCTATGTAAATGTAAATGTAAATGTAAATATAAATTTATATACATTTTGCCGTAGGCAACCCGAGCTAATCGCCATTCATTTGAGGGGTTAAGGTGAGTCTTAAACGATGGTAAAGAAGGCGAGTTTCGTATGTTTGCTGGGAGATCGTTCCAGAGTCTTGCACAATGGACACAGACAGAATAGGAATAGAAAACACTATTATGACTCGGAATTTTTAATAAACTGTCAGAGGCTGACCGAAGTACGAGACCGTGGGAACTTAGTGGTTCAAAAAGCTCGTGGAGATAGGATGGTGTTAATTGGGAGAGTACACGATATAGGAGAGCAAGTATAAGTATATGAACATTTAAATTGTAAACAATTAATTTCCTATCATTTTTCTTATGTTTATAAAAACGTAATCGAAGTAAAATACAACCTTTAACTGTACATGTGCCTTGCTTACTCATTAGCGTTTTCCCTAATTATTTAAAAAAAATTAGGTATTGTAGTAGGATTTAGAAAATAGCTTTAGCACAGGTCTAAAAATCTAAAAATCTAAAAATATTTCTATCTCTCATATGCATACAAAATATTCTCGCCACAAGTAGTAAACCACTTGTTATCGATTACTATTTTATCTAGTGTGTACTAAGTTTAGAAACAATTTGAAAATATATTTCATAGTATTGTAAGCACAAGAATATAAAAGAAAGCACTCCAAAAGAAAAGCTTAATTTTTGATAAAGATCATGCCAATAGGTACTCAAATACTTTTCAAATGCCAAAATAGCGGAAAATGTGGTTTTCAGGCATGTATTTTTTTTTTAAATCCGAGGGATAAACCCCGGACTCCCCTCATTATAAAGGGGCCCTACTTTAATCTCTAGCATAGGCCCCCCAAAGGAGCCAGTCCGGCCCTGTGTAATGTCCACAGCGTGTACAATGTGCACAACGTTCACCCACACTGCAATTATACTTATAGAAGGCGTCGCAATAAAAACACAACAGCTTTGAAATATTTTTTTTTGTAATGTTGATTACTAACAAAAACGGGTGCATTTACAGGTTTTGTTAAGGAGATATGGACTCGCTTGGAGCGAGAGGCAGAGGACATAGCTGGATAGGCTCTCTTATAAGCTTAATATTCGTAAGAATCAGCCCAGATTATCGTGTGCGTCCATTACCTAATATTTTCAATGCACCGTCGTAGGTATTATGTTCATCAACTACGATAACGTCAACTCTGTCGAAATGAGCGTTAAAGTGTGTTTGCCGAGCACTGAGTCACACCTCAACAGGACGCAATTATCTTGCGGAAATAAGCATACAGAGCGAGAGAGTTGACTGATAACGCTTCTTATAATACGCGAACATTACACACTTCGCAGGAACAATGGAGTGGAATATAGTGCATTTTATCAGACAGTTTGGCGACTCTTACCTCCATGCAGGTTGCGGCAATTATCTCCGTCCCTGTCAGTCGACCGCGGACTGACTTACGGCGAAAAGAGCCGGTTATCCGTGATAAGCGAACACGCGCCGGGACTTATAGGCCGCGCTAAATTTCTCTGTCCCTCGCCCACATGCTTAAATCGCGCGTATTAGGTTTATTCAACGTCAATGCTCTGAAACCAATAAGGGATCGAAATCTTTTAAACGAGTAGTATAGCTATCCCTTTTTGGTTTCAGTGCATTGGTGTTCAATAAATGCAATACATGTTATCTGACCATGTGGACGAGGGATCTACACCCAGGATCGGCTCCCGACGAGGATACTCTTCCACGGCTAACATCACCGACATACAATTTTGTATACACATTCAATTATGATAGCCCGTTCTAAGTTTCACCGCGACAGGGCTGCTGCACCCAGGGTTGGCTTCCAACGAGGGGACTCCTCAACGGTCAACGGCACAAACACGAAATTCTGTAAAGCATTCAATTATGATAGCCCGTTCTAAGTTCCACTATGGCATGGTTGCTGCACCCAGGATTGGCTCAGACAGAACATTTTAATAAAAGCTTGTTTTTAAAAATGTGTTTTTACTATTACATAATAAAATTATTAACCCAATAATTTAACCAATGAAAACAATCATAACATTCAAATATTTAATATAAGCAGAAGGTAAACGGGGAGGCGTTTTAGGGTTAGCGTTAGTATATGTTGGATCAATATTACGTAGACTGGGCAGGGTGAAAGGTGTCAGGCTGTTCTTTTGAACGGCGGTCTCGCGGACCCAGATCAATCATTTCTTTTGTGTCCGCGCTAGCTCTTCGGTCGTATCTACGTACGGGTTGTTTTCCTATAGCCGAGTCAATCATACTGACCTGAATAGGTGCTGACATGCTTTCATCATGGGTTACTTTTGCAGAAATCGACAATTTAGATAGGTGTAAGAGCAGCGATGAATTGAAAACATTTCATAGTATTGTTTAAGGATTTTAGGTACATAGAGAATGCAATGCAGAAGAATGTTTGACATTGCACGGTTGTTGACATTGTAAATAAGATAAAAACGAGTTTCGGCGATGTTGCAACCGCTGTTGTTCAGGGTAGACTGCTTGGGTAAGGACGGTTGTAACACCGCCGAAACGTCGGCTGCGACAAACTTCACGCGAAAAATCATACGTGGCATCAGCATATCCATAAATCACGCATCGGTCTATGACGCATTGGTCTACCGTGCCGTGCAATATAATGGTAGGTATGGAGATGCTGACGCCACACGGTTGATTATGAATCAGTGCAGTCTGACCATTTGGTTCGAGTTATTTATTTTCAGCTTCTCCAAAACACTTTAGGGGTAACTAATTAAAATTACATCTTTTCTAGTACTTCAGTGCCAGGTGTCCCGAAATCTGGCCTGTTGACTGTAACCTGGCATTCTATGGCCAAAATACTGTCTGATCTGAAAGTAATCAGCTTTTCCAAAACTCTTGCGCTTTTTTGTCGCTGGCTTCCCGTCTATTCGTCGCGAGGTCCTTTGACTCGTGCCCTAAAAACCGCTCCCGACGCGAGCGCCGCGAGTGGCGAGGCGAGGCGCGAGGTGAGTAGCGAGTGCCCGTTCACTTTTTCGTCTCGCACCTCGCCTCGCCACTCGCGAGTGTAAATGAGCTATGAGAGTGTAAATGAGTTATGAGGGTAGTGTGTATGTGTAAGTGAGGAAGGTGTGTTCTACAGTTTTATTTTTAAATATTTAATAACATTCGTAATGCTGAAAAACCCCATTGATCATAACTCTTATCAAGAAAAACGCGTGTTTTTCTTTGATGTTTGAGTCGTTTTATAGCGGATCATAAGAATAAAACACAACAGATCTTATGATACGGCAATTCGCGTCGTATAACTGATCTCAGACGAAATTACCGGGAATGATCTATTTGTAGTGTGATTTGACTAAGCACCTTAGCATATATTTACATGTAGACGGATTGACGCTAATGATAGTCGACCATTCTAATAATTCAGCAATATATGGAGGTGAAATACTGGTATATGTTGCTTGAACCTTTGATGTGTCTCTTGATTTCACTCTCGCTCTGTTTCCTGACGTATATTTTTATTTATTTATTTATTATTTATTTAAGAATTAATTACTATAGAACATTGATTTGCTTACAAAAATAACAGGAACCGAATGGCAAAACCTTAACCTTTTGCTTATTTGATTCTGTCACCCAACTGGGACTAGCCCGTTCTAGGGTGGACAGGACTCTAATATTACAATCAAGTTTGCTTGATTGCTTGATTGCTTACAAATGTACAAGTTTTAGTAGAAAGCTAATAACACTAAATTGCCCTAAAGTGTGGTCTTCAAAAAAAAAAATAATAATATAAATAATTTTTTTTTAATTAAAAAATAATATATTAAATAAAATGCAATTCCATTATATTACCGGCAATAATATAAAATCCGATTAAATAATATAAATAAAGTTATATGTGGGAAAAGAAAGAAACAGTCATTAATATTTAATATATGTTAAGTAATATAGAATTTAATATAAAAATATTTAGTCAAAAAAGCACAATTCATTGTCAAAATATTATATAACAACAAAGTTAAATAATTTTTAGCAGTTAGTTCAATGTTAAAATATACTCAACATAAATGTTTCAAAATATGTTAATAATTTGTGCACCTAAGTTTTATTAAACTATTATTGCTAACATTTGATATAGGTTAATCTGTCATGATTCGATAACTATTTCTTTAATTTATTTTTGTAATTCATTTTTATTTCCATATTGATTAGATTGTAAAATCTCGGCGCAATGAAAGAGTAATGTCTTTGTCCATATGTTTTCATTCTCGGTATTATTAAGCTGTATTATATAATTTTATATAATATGCTAAGGTCAGCTGTTCAACATAGTGTGCCCAGTGACCGTACATCGTAATATATTATCTTTTATGGACCTTCACTGCAAATAACATGTTTTAAATAAATAACTGACATGGGAGTTTTCGTGTAATTAGCCATATTTAAAAAGATTTCGAACTTGTAGTAGTCAAAATTCTAGAAAAATAAATCTTTTCAATGGTAAATACGTTATTATTATTAGAGAATTGGGCCCAGCGCCCATACATGTTTGCCCATTGCCCTTTATGCAATATTTGATAAGTACTGTGTATATTTTAAAAATATATTAAATTAAGTAGTAAAATAAGCATATTTTTATGGCGGGAAAAAGGATATAATTTGATTTGATATTCGAATAGATCTGGCGGGTTTTATAAATGAAGTCTAGGATCTGGCTGATTTTGTTACTAACTTTAACTTTGTTATTGTTTAAAAAAATATTTTTTTATTTCATTCATGGTATATTATAGTACCTATATAACTTTTTCAAATTTTGCATAATAAAATCGGAATTTAAAAATATTTGTTGGATGTTTGAGAAATCGATATTGAGATAATGATGATGAGAGATATTGATATTGAGAGATATTGATGAACTGATATTGAGATATTAAAAATTAAATGCATTGAATGAATACAATACAAAATATGCACTTTTAATAGATTGAATATGGCTTTCTTAGGATTCTGTGAGTTTCCTTCCATTTTCTTGGAAATATAAAATGAATTAATGTTTTTTTTCTCTTGTTACAGATGTTGCTTCCAAACTAGCTACACTATCTTACTTAACTATAAGGGTAAGTGTCTTTAGTTACAATGTCTTATGTTACCTGATAAGTTTTGTCTCTAGTTACCCGTCTTTAGTCACTTGATAATTCGTTTTCAAAGGACGATATATTTCTAGAAATTGAGTTCTACAGACTAAATCATGTTCCCTTTTGTAGTGCTCAAAATCTACCTTTGGTAATTTAAAACATAGCTCATTAAAAAACTAATCACTAGCAAAGTGTCACTCATACGTGGAAAAGTGAAGTGGTCCTCGATAGTTTTGATAGTCACCAGTTTTGTACGACATAGCACCAATTCACCAATGACATTTTGATAGATTTACTTTTGTGACTTTCCAAAACCTTTTTTTTTGAACGTCTATTCTGACTTTTTAAATGACTTTTAATCTGACTACGCTAATAAAATGATCTGAAATGATAATCCAGCATAAGAGATTATAGGATTTCAATAATTTTATATTATTTTTTATTTTATTTTTTTTATTCTGGAACCAAACAGAACTACATGCAATGCAATAAAAACCTATTTAAAAGTGACAAAAATCCGTTAATGTGATTCCGAATATAAATTATACAAAATGAACGCAATATAATTTAATATTCTTTCCGCTTGAGAATGGGGGGAATAAGGATGGAAAGTGAGGTGAAAGGAAGAGACAAAATAGATAAAAATATATTATGTATGTATATAAATATATTTATATTTAATTATAGGTATGATATATAGGTATTATAAATTAATATACTTGAGATAAAATTATGTCCATGAACTAAATTAAATGAAATATAATATGTATAAATGTGTTGTGATCATCTAGATAGACTCTAGATTTTTTTATTGAGTTCTTATAAGAGGTTTTTAATGAGTGTAATATGTTATTGAGTGTATTATATTGTATTGTGGTTCAGAATTACCACTTGGCACTTTTCCTCGGATGATTTATTACTGTATCACACTCGCCCAAATCATGTCTCAACTCCGATCCGGTAGCCTCCTCGAAGAAGGACTTTTTTTTTAAACCGAGAACCCCCGACCCCCATCGGGTCGAGGGCCCGTGGCATTTTGCCAGCCCTGCCACCTGTTAGTTACGCCACTGCTGTTTCCAGACTCCCCCGGCTGTTAGTCGGAATGCACAATCGTAACCGTACCCGAAGGTTGACTCCTAGCGGGGACTGGCCTGCAGGCCAGAGTCCTACCCGGGCTCGCACTTCTGCGTGGAGGCCGCCGGATGGATGTTGACCCGTGGGTTTGACCGACCCTATACAACTGGGTCTTAGTGACTGAACTGCAACAGGGCCTATTAGCTCCCTCTAGCGACAGTATACTGAGTTAGGTCCCTGCCTGTGTGCTGTACAGTGAAACCACACGAGTAGACACGGAACAGAGACAAAGCTTCATACAACCGCGATTTGGTAGGTACACTACTACAAACGTGAGACGCGTGCGTGTATGTCAACTGGCCGCTTCGTACGTACGCGGAGAAAAGTTGACCAACCTCAGGGCCCCCAGCCGCGGCGGACGTACACATCTCACCTGTTGTTTATTTTTCTCCTTACGTTTGATTCAATAAGTGTTTTAACATAAACAAGTGCAAATATGGTTTACTGCAGCGTGTGTTTGAACGATTGTAGAATTATTAAAAACATATCATTTTTCAATTACCCCAAAGATTTCATTAGGTAAGTACAGTAAATAAATAGATTATAATTTATTATTACTTTCCTGTCAGGAAAGTATTGTGGACGCACTTCTGTGTCTGGCTGTGTGTATTATCCGACGATAGCGCCGAAACATTTCATCCGATTGAGCTGAAATTTGGCATGCAGGTATCAGTTGGTCATCATGTTATGAGATGAAAAGATTATGGTTGAAATCCATCCATCCTGGGTTGGACCCCGATGAGGGAACTCCTCAACAGTCATTAGCAGAGACCCAAAATTTTGTATACGCAGTAAATTATGATAGCCCCTTCCAAGTTCTACCATGACATCGCTGATGTACCCTGGATTGGCTCCCGATGAGGGAACTCCTCAACGGTCAACAGCAGAGACCCAAAATTTTGTATACGCATTCAATTACGATAGACCATCCATGTTCCACCATGACATGGCTGATGAACCCTGGGTTGACTCCCGATGAGGGAACTCCTCAACGGTCAACAGCAGAGACCCAAAATTTTGTATACGCATATAATTACGATAGCCCTTCCATGTTCCACAATGACATGGCTGATGAACCCTGGTTTGGCTCCCGATGAGGGAACTCCTCAACGGTCAACAGCAGAGACCCAAAATTTTGTATACGCATTCAATTACGATAGACCTTCCATGTTCCACCATGACATGGCTGATGAACCCTGGGTTGACTCCCGATGAGGGAGCTCCTCAACGGTCAACAGCAGAGACCCAAAATTTTGTATACGCATTCAATTACGATAGACCTTCCATGTTCCACCATGACATCGCTGATGAACCCTGGTTTGGCTCCCGATGAGGGAACTCCTTAACGGTCAACAGCAGAGACCCAAAATTGTGTATACGCATATAATTACGATAGCCCTTCCATGTTCCACAATGACATGGCTGATGAACCCTGGGTTGACTCCCGATGAGGGAACTCCTTAACGGTCAACAGCAGAGACCCAAAATTTTGTATTTTTTCAAAATTTTCGATTTTTGAGAAAGGTCCCTATACTGCAGTAATTCCATTAACATCGAAAGATAACTTAACCCGGCGGTGCAAAAATCGTTTTGGTATATCGTAATTAGATAGTGTAACTAAAGGAGACTGTTTAAAATTGTGTATAATAAAAAGTTGACAAATGTTTAGTTTATTTAATTTTATTCTTCTGTGCCAACCCTAACAAAGTAGGTAAAAATTTTGCACGCTCTTCAGAAGCTTTGCCTCTGTTCGTGTTTACTCCTGTGGTGAAACGGCTGACGCGCATGGATCGATTACGAAAGCGAAACGAAAAGGTGGACGGATCGGCTTCGTGGCCCGTCCAGTCCGCGCGGTGATTCAATCAGCCGAAGAGCTGGTATGCCAGCGGCTGCTTATTCAGCGTTTTCTCTTGTTATGACATCCGCGTAGAGCTGTAGCGGTGGCGGGCCGTGCCACTGCATCTGGGCACGCGCACGCACTGACCAACCGGCGATCGACACCACGTGACGTCAGCGCCACGCCGGGGTTGTTGCACCCGCTCTCTGCCCGTCTTCACTTTCGCACTCGTCGAAGATGCGATCTCGCCTGCTAATTATCATCGATTTGCAGCATCAGATTCGGACTCTCACCGCTCTTCATTTTCTTCTTCGAGAGCTGCCTCTTCGGAGGCTGGTCATCATATTTTATTCGGAAACCCTGCAGCGTTACAGCAAGAGCAAGCTTTGGAAATTAAAAATGATTCTCCTGCCAATTACGATTTAGAAACAGGGACAAAACATTGCTGTAGATCGAGTACCTATTTCAAAATGTATCCCTTTATAGCGGTACAAGTGCTGCGTTTGTATTTACCCCTTTCAAGCACTTGTTTGTGCGAAAAGGCATTTTCATCAGTTGTAGCCATTAAAACAAAGTATGGATGTAAACTCGATAATACTGGTGATTTGCGCTGTGCACTTTCTTTAATTCAAGCAAGAATCGTAAATCAAGCTTATCGTTTTCGTGCGATTTTGTAATTTTTATTCGAAACGTCCTTCGCGATTTCGTCAGTTTCGCTTCGCAAACTTTTCAGTCGCTTGAAAGGCAACGAAAACTTTTGTCTCTGTCGAATTTAAAGTTAAAAAATCACAAGTATGAATAATTATGTGTTTTGTGACAAGTAGTACTTACCTAGTAGTAGTAATCGGAGGGGGGGGGGGGGGGTTGTTTCCAGCTCTTGATGTCACCTAGATCTATAGGATCTTTTGTAACTACCCACTATGTGGTTAGGTCAGTGGTTAGCTAGTAGCCCAGTACTTCTTACCAGTCCAAGTAGATCACTGACCTCCAAGTTGGGCAGATCGCTAGGTTCGAGAGAGGCTCGTCCCAGTAAACTGTGTCTTTTAGCGGTGAGGCCTGGGCAGCGACCAACGATGTGTATGCTGTCTTCAGGTTCTTCGCCACATATTCGGCAGTCCTTGCTCTCGGTCAAGCCAAGGTTGAATAGATGTGCTCCAAGGGTCGTGTGTCCGGTGAGGAGACCGATAGTGGTTCTAAGGTTCTTCTTGCTCATATCGAGTAGGGTCTTGGTTTTCTTTTGTAGTGGTTGCTCGATCATGGCTTTTGCCTGGCGACATCCCTGGCTCTGTTTCCAGGATGTTCGATGTTCCTGCTCCAAGCAGTCCCTGATGATTTTCTTACCTGTAGTGAAGGGGATTCCTACAACTGGCTCCAACGGGCATTCCAGTGTGCCCAGTTTTGCCAGTCTGTCGGCCTCTTCGTTGTCGGGTATGCCTTGATGACCCGGTATCCGTATTAGGGTGATTTTCTTGTGACAAAAGCTTTGACGAAAAATATTTACTATCAAATAAAAACGTGCGTTTTTCCAGAGATGGATCCATATTTTAGGTTAAGTACCGTTTTTAACACCGTTTGACGTTTGATGGTGAATGACAGCTGCCGCTGCGCGCATGCGTGATAGCTCACGCATGCGCGCACCTTGCTTTAGCACAGTATACCAGACAGTAGCTTCTCGTAGAACAAAATTGACATCGAGGCGAATACGTCACGAGTGGTAAGGGCTCGGACATGTCCCGCTACTCGGCCCACGCAGATAGCCAAACGCTCGAAAATTCGCCAGCCTTTACATGCGCGTAATGATAACCGTTCGCTTTCGCCCGGACGTACCCCTCTGCCCACATTCCTCGCACCCTCTTCCCGCAATACCCTGTAGCTCGAGAGTAAAGCTACTGGTTGGTATACTGTGGCTTTGTCAATTCTCCATGCGCTTACTGTAAAAATTGAGCGAAACCATATATTATGATATTCGATAGCTTCGCCAAAATCGTTTTCGAAGCGTAACGTTTCGGTTCGTTTTGAGTTTTTAGAGAAGGAGTTATAAAATCGACCTGTTGGGTGAAGTAAGACGTGAGATTCATAAAAGTTTTTCAGTTCAAAAAAAGTACAAACTACAAACGAATACCAAAACTATTATAGTGGGGAAAGTAGCGGTTGAGCTCGTCAATATGTTTCTTTTAATAGCGGTGTCATCAGAAACCTCCTTTCGACCGCGTTTCTTCTGAGATTGCCAGTAATTTGAGAAAACTGGAGAATACGCCGTGATGGCGTGGGATCCCCCCCCCCCCCCCCCTTGGAATGTCTTCACGCCTCCCCCGAAGGGCGCGCCACCATCTTTGAAAATCAATTCAATACGCGAATTACCCCGAAGTAGTTGATTTCCAATCGACGTATCGGTGCGCCGCACTTGCAGGTCATACGACAACATACGAAGATGCGATTAAAACAAAACCTATGCTACAGTAGCAGGCAGCAGAGGCAGATTAGATCACCGAATCCTCAATTGCAGTAATGGCGGTGTTATTATTTCGCTGTCGGGACTGTTGAGCGAGCATCAACAATGAGGCTGCGCGCGAGACGACAGGCTAATGGCCGAGACTGCGCACGCGCACAATGGCCGAGCGTGTTGTGATCTTCTTTCGTACGCTAGGCTAGCTGGATCATCACTTTCTAGTAGTCAGTCACTCTTGCCGTCGACGCTGCCCACATGTGAAAGAAAAGAATATGCGAGTCAGTGGGCCGATCGGCCGAGGGGGGTTTTCAACATGGTATTGGGTCGATGAAACCCACCTTACAGAATGGAAAAAAACGCAGGATGCAGGCAAACAAAGAACGAGGTTCCGGACGCGTCTAAAAAACTTGCCCGCAACCTCACCAGATTAAAAAGAGACAAAATCCGTAAAGTCATAGGTACTATGACAGGCCACTGTCCCCTAAACAAATACCTGGTTACCATAGGTGTGACAGACAGCCCTCTATGCAGAGGATGCATGTAGGAAGAAGAAACGCCACAGCATGTGCTCATGGAATGCAGGAGCGTGGCAGAGCAACGGGCAAAAATACTACAATCTCCAGCATCTGTCCCGGAGGCCTGTAGCGACCCAAACAGGCTGCTAACCTTCTGGGACAGCCTGGGTTGGCTGGAGTAACATAAACACAAATAGAAACATGAGCCACGCACAACGGCCCAATCAAGAGGCCAAGTGCGAGAAAAAAGCCCAGACAAACTAACTAACTAACTAACTATGGTATTGGGTCCTTATCTATGTGTTTTTTCACACTGTCCACGTTGAACTTGGATAACTTGGGTTTTGAGTTAGAATTTCAAATTCAAATAAATTGTAATTCGAGGCCATGTTATTCTTTTTTAAGTATCACCTGTCTATTTGTCTTTTCGTCGTTTGTTTTGCTCAAATATTTTCGTTTGTGAAACCATAGTAATGTTGAAAATTTGCATCATTTTAAAATATGACATCCTGTGCCGGTGTTTTCTATTACAGCTTCTTGCAGTCTGGCTATACAGTTACCGTAAATGTGTAGTGTTAAGAACTGCAAACAACGATGGAGAAGCTCGTGATTAAATAACCGAGCCTGATGAATCGCTCATAGCCACTGCTTCTGCATGACAGCGTATAACCACAGATTTCACTGCAAACAGTCGCAAATCTGCAGTAGTTGCGGCTGTTTAGTAATCAAACTAAAGCTCAATCTTACATTTAAAAACTAAAAGTACAAATATAGTTATCATTCAAATTGGTACAATAATTTGCTAAGTCATAGCTCTCGAATTCGGTCAGATTATAGAAATGGGGGCCTATCGGTATCTTCTTGATGTTTTTTAAAAAAAAACATCCAGCTGTTTGATAGTGGTAGAGAATAGATCGTAGAATTTAATGCTAAGGTATAAGTAGCTCTTCTGTACTTTTGCCAGTCTTGTTTGGGGAATGCATAGAAGGGAGTTACCAGTGAATGTCCGCTCTAGTTTCAGTTTCTGTTAGGTGCTGTCTGGCATACATTAAGCACTGGTATATGAACGCCGAATACATGGTCATTATCCTTGCCTTACTGAAGTATTCTCTGAATGAGGTTCTGGGCGGTAACTTATACATGCTGCGCAGTACTCTCTTTTGCAAAAGGAAGATTCTTTTACTGATTGCGGCATTTCCCCAAAATAGTAGTCCATAAGTCATTAATGAGCCGAAGTACGCAAAATACACTGATTTGCTGCGAAGCCACAAAGAATTCTGATTTTTTAAAAATTGAGACATTCTTTAGTCTAGTAGCAGTAGTAGTAGGTAGCAGATGTGGGCCTCAATTAGGACGAGACGAACTCGTATGTAATGCTAATAACGAGTTACGAAGCAGGCTGCACGAACGATTGATTTCATAACACCCTGAAGAGCTGCGTATATCTAATCATCATAGCTGGCTTATAAATAGTCTCTATTCCAGATATTCGTGGTCAACTTGCGGTTGTAGTACGAAAAAGGTATATTTAGAAGGAGTAAATAGAAGGTTATAGAAGGCAATCATTAGTGTCGGGTAGTAATCATATTCTTTTTAAACTAATGTGTGAGTGTATGGCTGAATAATACAGTGCGGATGTAAGTATTAAACTAGTGTGAATGTTTATTTTTTTTCATATAACCGAACTTAAAACGACACTTGCAGATGTCAACTACAACGGGCGAACCCGTCACCTCAGAAAGTTTTAGCGATAATGATCGTTCTGTCTCCCGTGGGGTGAGCGTAGAAGACTTTGGGACAATACAAACCTACAGTCCAGCAAATCCTCGAATCCGCCAGAGCAACGCCTTACGTCGAGGCACTAAAACGGTAACGCAGTCTATAATCTCCGTCTGGAATTAACCTTCAGGATACCTCCGTCCTCCCGACTGGTTACAGGTCCGAAGTCACTTACGCGGTTTCTACTATTGTAACTATAGCGGTAATTCAGTTTGAATTTATCGCGGAGCAGGGCGCCCTTTGTCTGTAGTGCAATACGTGATCGGATAGCCCAAGGTCATGCCACTCATGAAAACAGTCTGGAGACAGTATATTTCCACAGTCTCCAGACTCCTTCAGCAATTAGTCAGAGTGCACAACCGATTGGCGTCACCGAACGGTGCGCAAACCGTCCAGTAGTGCCGGGATGCAATCCCATCAGGAGAAACCGGTCCACCAGCCGTGAGGCCTGAGACGCGAGAGTCTTACCCGGGGTAGCCTACCGCACTAGGAGGCTTCTGAATAAGAGCTGAATCGTGAGTTGAGCCGATCCGAGAACAAAATGGATCTTGTGGCCCAAGCTGCACGAAACCCTTTGCTACCACGATGTGCCTATAGGTTGTGGCGATCCTCGTTGCACTTTTATGCTTAGTTTTAACGTGAATATCTTTATATCTGTATATTTGATATCTTTATATCTGAAAAATGTATATCTTTATATCTGTATATTTGATATCTTTATATCTGACGCCATCCATTCGCGCGACGTAATCTCCAGACCGTAGCGCCAATCCTTTAGCAATGCCAATATGGCTAAACTCGCCCACCGCACACATTACGCAACACCTATTAACAACAATAATTAAGAATCTCAAGTAGGTCTTTTGTAATGTAATAATATAATCTAAGCGCCGTTTTCGTAAAGACTGCGATGACGCATCTCGGTTATAATTAATTCTATTCTAATTAAAAATGTATGCATAGCCCGTTTAATTCACTGGCCGGACTATCAACGAAGATGTATCTCGATTTGCCAAGCAGCGAGGTACATTTTTACTCATTTTTGCATCTCATTTCTGCCGTGTTTAAGATGTGTTTATTAGATTTATTCCGCTGTTTGCGTCTTGCGATATTATATTATTAGGCAATCGTGACATGCTATGTTTAAAAGACTGTGCAAAGGCTTTTGACTGCGTAAGGCGGTGCAAACTTTTCTAGAAATGAGAGTTCATGAACACTTAGTTGATTTTATACGTGAGGTGGGCTAAAGACGTATCCAGAGGACGGAGGGGGGGGGGGGGGGGCACGAGACACGCCCCCCCCCCACCCCGGATTTTTTTTGGGTAAAATACATTACATTACATTACATTTTCGTCGTGTACAATTGACGGCTAAAGACCGCTCTTGGACGTGTCAAAATAATTGGGTTATGTAATAAGTTTCGTTACTACTCTTTACTGAACATACATAGGTAGTCAAGAATTAACTACTAGATTGTCAAACTATAAATATAAATAATCAAAATAGAAGCTTAATATTTGAAGTAGTTAGTAATTCAAAAAGATACGTAGTAAAATTATTCATCGTAATATTCAAATTGTCAGTAAAATGTTAAATAATCAAATTAAATCTACGTTATGCATTTTAAACTAAAAGTACAGATATAAGACCATATAAAATAATCAGACAATAAGGCTCTACTTTTTTTAGTAATTTAAATGGGCATAATATTTGAAAAATCATGGCCCTCAAATTCGGCCAAATTATAGAAAGGGTGGCCTATCAGCATCTCCTTGATGTTTTTTTTTTAATTTTATGTCCTCCAGCTGTTTAAATTTTGTAGGGAGTAGATTATAGAATTTAATGCTAATATAAGAAATATAAAGATAAAGATAAAAAAATTAGATAAAATATAACGGAAAAAAAAAATAATCAGGGAAAATCCGCGACTTAAGTATCTAGTGTCAGGTACGTATCCAGGAGGGGGGGGGGAGTTGGGATTTAACCCCGGAAATCACGTGTATTTTCGTTTCATTGTACGGGCAAATTCAAGTTTGATGAGTGCCGCGCGCGTTGTTTCATAGAATGTCCCTCTCCGAAACTCAAGTTGCGTGCCTGAGGTGGACACGCAATTGACAGGACCATCAATTATAACCTGGGCAGAGTGGAGATAACCCCTCAAAATGGCCATAATTAGTCAACGAAAGATATCTGCGGCAACAGCAGCGGCGCGGCTGCAGAGATGATCCACATACGATACCGCCTGGTGTGAAATGATCTATAGGCGCGTGCGGCCAATTAGGCAGCGCCTGCGCAGGTGTGCCAAGTGCCAGCAGTGGTAGGCGCCGCTTTTTTGGACCTGCCTTTACGGCGGCGCTGCCAACCATATATCTATACCGAATTCAGCATTCATTTTTGTACCTTTGCTCAGACCATTATGCTTTACTCGACCAACTAGAGTTGTCAACTACAACGGGCGAGCCCGTCACCTCAGGAAGTTTTAACGATTAGTCGTTCTATCTCCCTGGAGTGAGCGCAGAAGACTTGGACAGAACAGTCCACCGTCAAGCTCCGCCACAAACCTTATCACAAACATATCAATGACCTAGTTTTTAGAGTAATGATTAATCTGTACATTGTTTTGTTTGTTTGTTTATACTCTTTATTGTGAAATGTCACAATGGGCGGGTTTATTGTCATATGACAATCTCTTATAACCAACCCTACTATGACTTGTTATATGTATGTGTGCGTGTAACATGTCTGTAAGTGTGTGTCTTGTTATTGCATTCGATCGACAGAATTAAAAAGGCAATTCCGTTAATTTGATCCCAACGGAAAATGGTGACCCAGCCGGGAATCGAACCCGGGACCTCACAATGTAAGATCAGGCGACCTAACCACTATGCCACCGGGTCGTTACATATATTGTTTATTGCCTTAAGTTAATTCCTAATATTATTAGATACTATTTTTTTTTTAAATCTCTTTTAACATATGCAGTTTGAAGTATGCACAAGCTACTATTTTCTTGGTACGCTTGCCTTAGTACGGGCCTAGGCCTAGTTAGGCGGCGTTGATCTAAAGTACATTTAATAAAAAGAGAGTACTGGGCTGCGGTACTCTCTTTTTTGCTACTATTTACAACGAAGTCTCTAATGATATTATGTACTGTACTGTAGTTTAAAAAATGCGCATTTCTTTAAATAAATAAATAAATAAAATATCATTTTGTTATTACGATTTTATACAGAATAATAATGTTTCAACCATAAGTTTGTTGAATTGCAAGGAATTTGGTAGACACTCCATTACCTACTCTATTATATGTTTCAGCATGTTCCGTACGGGTAATACGAAAATAACGGTATATTGTAGCTTTAACATGATTCTTGCAACTTACGTTACGTATGTAATAACATGATGTCATAGTAAAAGCAAGATTTTGTTGTGCGTGTAGTTACTATGCCCGTGACATGGTAACTACACCGTTACGCGTCAGTTGATATATACGTACGGACAACAGTAATTGCATGTTATATGCGTAATCCATTTTGAAACATGCGTATTTCCGTGTATAACAACGTTATATTTTTCTCGGTGTATGTCCGCAGTGGAAATCTACCGGCCGATGATGATGATGATGATGATGATGACTTAGACTATAGGAGTCCGGATCTCTTAGTAGCTGCTTATGAATCTTGTTCCTTTTGTGTATAGGTAGGTACTATTTACAACACTTCTGGTAATCCTTTTCCGTCATCATCATGTGCTCTACAGTTTATTGTGAGTCTTGGTTTTATAGAGAGTATTCTTCCATTTCACCATAACCGGGTCTTTGGTTTTCCAGTTGTTTACTACATTACATTACATTAACGGACGAAGCTTTAAATGCATCGATTTCTCAACGTCCAACGGTCCACAGCATGTTATCAAGCGCACAACAAAAAAAGAGTGTAATGTGTACGGCGAGCATCTATATATGTTTTCCGTTTCTTTATTCCACGATAACTTCTAAACGCTCTAACCGATTTAGAAGTATGTGGTATTGTTAGAATCGTTATGTCATCTCGGTGTCATATGGTTACTTAGTTGTTTAAATGTCTGAATCTCGAAACGTCAATAAATTAACATAAATATATCGTGTTTAGTGTCAAATGAAAGGTCTGATTGAGAACATTTCGAAAATATATATGTATTTTTATGTATAAATACATAAACCATAAATAATTCATAAAAATTCGTAACAAAAATAATTATATCTACAGTAGTTCACTTTTTGTAACAGCAGTCGTGTATTTTAGAAATGGAAATAGAAATATATTTATTGTCCGAAATTGTGGTGGCACATTTATGGTGATAATGCGTAAAACTATGTCTCTCACAATTACCTGTTATTATAACAGATTGACAAATTTACTTATCTGCTAATTATAATATCTTATTAAAAAATGTAATTATTTTACTGGTTTGCCTATATGTCGTAATGTTCATTGAATGGCCTGAAATAACATTTAAAAGAGAAATATAACATGAAACAAATCTAAACAGTCCGGATAAGTAGCACTAACAGTAGAAGACAATTAATAAAAATACTTCACCAATAATATAAAAATTAAAGAAAAAAAAACAAAATCAAGGAATAAGTAAAAATCCGCCTATCGAAATGTATATAATTTAAAATGTGTAATCTTCCTAATTGAATTATTGTAAAAAGAAAATGAAAATGCATGCCCACAATATAATATTATGAGAAATATTCGTTTAATGTGTAATCGATAAGCCATTTTTTGAACGCTGCGGTAAACCCTTTTCCTTTTATTTCTTTGATATTTGCAGGTAGGTGGTTATAGATTTTTATTGCATTGCATAACATTCCTTTTTTAAATAGAGTTAAATTTGGTTTGGGTGCTTGGAGCTCATTTTTGTTTCTTGTGTTATAGCCGTGTTCAACATTGTTTATTTTGAAATACTGATTACATTACATTACATTTTCGTCGTGTCGAATTGACGGCCAAAGACCGCTCTTGGACGTGTCAAAATAATTGGGTTAGGTAGTAAGTTTCGTTACTACTCTTTACTGAACATACATAGGTAGTCAAGAATTAACTACTAGATTTTCAAACTATAAATATAAATAATCAAAATAGAAGCCTAATATTTGAAGTAGTTAGTAATTCAAAAAGATACGTAGTAAAATTATTCATCGTAATATTCAAATTGTCAGTAAAATGTTGAATAATCAAAATAAATCTACGTTATGCATTTTAAACTAAAAGTACAGATATAAGACCATATAAAATAATCAGACAATAAGGCTTTACTTTTTTAAGAAATTTAAATGGGCACAATATTTGAAAAATCATGGCCCTCAAATTCGGCCAGATTATAGAAAGGGTGGCCTATCAGCATCTCCTTGATGTTTTTTTTTAATTTTATGTCCTCCAGCTGTTTAAATTTTGTAGGGAGTAGATTATAGAATTTAATGCTAAGGTACAAGTAGCTTTTCTGTACTTTTGCCAGTCATATTCGGGGTACGCATAAAAGGGAGCTACCGCGGTATGATGCGAGTGAATGTCTGCATTAATTGCAGTTTTTGCGAGGTGCTGTCTAGCATACATTAAACACTGGTATATGAACGCCGAATACATAGTCATTGCTGAATACATAGTCATTGCCCTTGCCTTGCTGAAATATTCTTTGCATGAGGTCCTAGTCGTGGTCGTGGTTATTTACAAATTTGCAGGTTTCCAAGATGTATATCGATATAAACGTTAGCACAAACTCCTTTTTAAACAGTGGTTTGCAGCTGTCAGTCTTTGGAATTCAACATATAATTCGTAAGCATCGTTTTTGTGCGATGAATATTTCCTCTGCGTTTACCGAATTGCCCCATTTATGCCTTTTTATATATCTATTTGTTATTTCTAAGTCTGTAATAATGCATCTGTTGGTTGGCAACGCGCTCCCGCTTGCTGATGTGCTCTGTTAAATGTTCGGCATGGCGTGATGGCGAGCATTTTCACTTTTGCTTTTGTCGGTCGCTCACAGCGGTTATTATAACCATACCGCCGCTATGCCCTCATCACTTGCCGTTCCACTCAAGAATGCGCCCGATGCATTGCGTGGCGCAAGCTACGCGTCCGGCCGTCCGTCAACTCGTTTGTCCCGCGCCCGATGCGCCGCTTTGGGTCGCGAGCCATCTGACTTTGCACCTTTGCAACGATGACCCTGGCTGGCTGTAGTGTAAAGGTGGGACATTGCGCGTGTCGCGGTTACCCTCTGGAATTTGAGGAAACCTCGCCGTATGTCACCGTCGGTTATCTCGGCCGGTTTAAAAGGAATCTTAGATGTTTATAAACCAATAGTAAGAATGATACCATACTCCACAGTACGATTTCCAGTGGGGTAACTAGAGTTGTCATCTGCAACGGGCAAACCCGTCATCTCAGGCAATTTTAACGATTAGTCGTTCTGTCTCCCTGAAGTGAGCGCAGAAGACTTGGACAAAATCAGTCCACCGTCAAGCTCCACCACATGCCCGTAAGAGACCAACGCCTCAACCGCGAGATAGCCAGGAGTGTTACCCAGCGGGCTTACACTCACGCCCTTACTTCCAATTGCGACTAGATTACAATACTGCTTCCAGACTCCGCCGACTGTTAGTCAGAGTGCACAGTCGATTGGGTTATCCGCACGGTGCGCAGACCGTTCAGGTGCGCCTGAAGGTTGATTCCTAGGGGAAACTAGCCCTAAGGCCAGAGTCCTGCCCGGGTTCGCGCTTCATGCGAGGAGGCCGCCGAATGGGTGTTGACCCGTGAGTGTGACCAACCCTGAACAGAATGGGTCTTCGTGGCCAACTCAGCAAGGGCCCATTAGCTCCCCCAGTGGCCCCTTCCCCTACACGGCGCCATAGTGGCGCCTGATCATACGGCTGCTGTACCCAAACTGGCTACCGACGCGGGGACACCTCAACCGTCAACAGCACAGACACAAATTTTGTATTATAATTTAACTGCGACAGCCCGTTCTAAGTGTCACCAGGACAGGACTGCGGCACCCAGGGTTAGCTTCCAACGAGGGAACTCCTCAACGGTCAACAGCACAGACACAAAATTTTGTATACGCATTCAATTATGATAGCCCGTTCTAAGTTTTACCATGACATATAAGCTGCCACAGTTATTAAAAAAATGGAGTCGGTTTTTTTTTGTTAAAATTTTGTATTAAGCCTAGTTCAAAAATATCTAAATATTACATCGATAAGGGGCTACCTAGACGATCAAGCATGCTTGACAAGCATGCTTGAAAAATGCAAATATTTTTTTAAATATTTCCCAAAAATGCCTAATTTTGTAGTTTATACCAGGGAGTCACGTCATTCATCAATCAATTACATCTAATTAATGTTAATCCCTGGTATAAACTACAAAATTAGGCATTTTTGGTAAATACTTTAAAGAAATATTTGCATTTTTTCTGTGGTTTACGATCCCCTCCCAGCCCGCGACGCGATGCTTGTCAAGCATGCTTGATCGTCTAGGGAGCCCTTATAAGGGAATGAGCTACACACACACACACACACATATATAGGGGAATGTGGGGTTTCCTCTGTTTATTATTATCGAGTAAATAGCCCTCTTTTAAAAAGGGCGCGATGTCAACGAACTGAGATAACAGATTAGACCACACAGTATAAATATTGATCAGCCGAGGACCGAAAAGGATATAGAAAGTAACCATCACAAAGAGATAATATTTTTACTATAATAACTCACCGGGATGACACCGGCCTAATAATTATTAAAAATCGGTTGTGTCACCCCAAGACTTTCCCGGCATGTAACCGAGGACTGATCTCATCCGAATATTTATTTCATAATAAAATCGATGAGCGTCCTCTCTCGGTCGGCGGACGAACCCGGTTGAATTCAATTGCGACGTATAGTCTACGAAATACTATTTGACAAAAGTGTCGTTAAAATGTCATAAAATAAACAGTGATTCCCAACAAGTTTTAACCGTTTATTTTACTATGGAGATCGATTCTACCTGCGTGGATCACTTTAACAAACGCTTCAAAGGCACAAACTGACAGCTGCACCGGGTTCGATCATAACATCTTGAACTTTATACCACCAACGATCTGAGTAAATATTGCAGTATAGGTACCTAACAATAATTATTTATTTACTTATTTATTTATGTATTTATTTGTTAATATATCAAAATATGTATGTATATACATATACATACATATAATATGTCCAGCTCAAAAATTTATTTTTATATTTACTTTTTACTTCAGATACACACACAATGTATATTATATGCTATAATTTCAAATTTAATTTTAAGCTATAATTTTGTTGCCTACTCTTCTTTTCACACCAGCATGTTGGTTGACTGGAAGATATTGCTGTAGTGTAGCAATAAGTCCGCCATTGTACCTTATTTTTATTGTGCAATAAAGAGATTTTCATTCATTCATTCATTAATTGTAAAATTTGTATTTCAGACAGATATATTAAAATACGCACTAAATACTGATGATTTCGAAATCGAACTGTTACTGTTACTCTAATTAATAGTCTTAATCGGTTAGCTATTTAACATGTTAAATTCGGTGATTACCGATTTTGAGTTTATAATTATAACAATAATTGTAAAATGTGTACTTCATACAGATATATTAAAATACACACTAATTTCTAATGATTTCGAAATCGAACTGTTAGGGTTTCACTAATTAATAGTCCTAATCGTTTTGCTTTTTAGCCTAGCGTCCTAATAAGTTTGTTACTTTTTACTACAATAAAGATTTTTCCTAAATTAATTCTATTGCTTATTCAGCTGTCATTGAAAGATTCGAAAGAAAATGTTATTATTAGTGTTTTTGCTTGAAAATTGATACGTATAAATAATTCATATTATTAAGCGATCAAGGCGATTTAGTCTAACCATATCGAGCCATTAGACATTCGACGATAGGTGTGAAAAAGGTCTCGATCGTTTTGAAAAAGGTACCAATGTGCTAACGACACTTTTGTCAAATAGTATTTCGTCGACTATATCTACGCGTTGAATTATATTGCGAGGCGGCGTTTCTTGGCTAAGAGCGGGTTTGGGCCAAGCGCCAACAGATGGCGTTAATATTTAACTAAAATGAATAGGGTAATTTATATATTATTATTGTAGCTTGTATATGAGATATTCCAATAAAAGAATTGGCAATGTGGTTTCGGCCTAACAAGACACATGTGTACCATGTCCAATATTTCGTGATTGAAGTATGACTAAGCGCGCCCTCTGGCGGACCGATTTCAACCACAATCTTTTCAACTCTTGCCATGGCTAAATAATGCCTGCATGCCGAATTTGAGCCCAATCGGATTAAGCGTTTGGCCGCTATCGTGGAGGAATACACACACACAGATTTACAAAGTAGTTTCGACCCTATGACGCATCTGTGTAATGAATTTAAAGTCTCTAATTCCAATATTTCGAGATTGAAGTATGACTAACGCGCCCCCTGATAAACTGACTCCAACCACAATCTTTTCAACTCTTCCCATGACCGAATGATGCCTGCATGCCGAATATCAATCCGATCGGATGAAGTGTTTGGGCGCTATCGTGGAGTAATATACTCGCATCATACCCGCGGTAGGTCTTTTTTATGCGTATTCCGAATACGACTGGCAAAAGTTCAGAAAAGCTATCTGTACCTTAGCATTAAATTCTATAATCTACTCCCTACAAAATTTAAACCTGGAGGACATAAAATTAAAAAAAAACATCAAGGAGATGCTGATAGGCCACCCTTTCTATAATCTGGCCGAATTTGAGGGCCATGATTTTTCAAATCTTGTGCCCATTTAAATTACTTAAAAAAGTAGAGCCTTATTTTCTGATTATTTTATACGGTCTTATATCTGTACTTTTAGTTTAAAATGCATAATGTAGATTTAATTTGATTATTTCACATTTTAGTGACTATTTCAATATTACGATGAATCATTTTACTACGTATCTTTTCGAATTACTAATACTTCACATATTAGGCTTCTATTTTGATTATTTATATTTATAGTTTGACAATCTAGTAGTTAATTCTTGACTACCTATGTATGTTCAGTAAAGAGTAGTAACGAGACTTACTACCTAACCCAATTATTTTGACATGTCCAAGAGCGGTCTTTAACCGTCAATTGGACAAGACGAAAATGTAATGTAATGTAATTCGTATTCACCAACTGGTGAATACGATTATTACTTACCAACTGTTGAATATTACTTTTGTTTGGAGGTTTTCCTGAAAGATTTCAATTATAATATGAACAGATTAATTTTTATATAATTTTATTTTTTATTTATTTATTATTAATTTTTATATATATGTTATTTTCATCACGTGGTGCTGTAAGCAATTCTCGAATAATTATAAGATGAAGTCATTCATTATTATTCTCCTGTTTCGTGATGACTGAATATCACTGAGTCATAATTAAATCTCTCCATATATGCGGCATACTGTGGTCCATGGAACTGTGTCATGTTTACCGAAACACACACACTTCAAAGGTATGACGGAGATGAGGCGATATCCGCGCTGCTCGCATCTGAGTCGTTTATGATCTCTTTGTCTCGGGCGATCAGCCGAAATCTCACACTAAGTGCAGGGGTAAAAAACTGCAGGATTTTGAGCTCTGAACAGTAATTATTATTATTAATAATAAAAATACCCTTTTTTTTCAATAAATACAAGCTTTCGTAGAACAGAGGAAGTCACACACAACAGGCGAACCCGTCACCCAAGTAGTTTCAAGGCAATGGGTCGTTCTATCTCTCATGGAGTGGAAGTTCTAACAGATAAGTTCTAATAAACAGAAAGACTTCCCGGAAAGGTGGCCTAATCGACAGTGAAAACTAAATTAGAATATGTCGAGCGGTTTTTGAGTTTATCGCGATCGGTTTAGAGTTGGTCAAAATATCTATAGACTGCATAAATGCCTTGTTTTACCCACTTTAAGAGGTCGTGCTGGCCGTGGCGGCCAAAAGCTCTATGAAGTATATTTTTGTGGCCTGGTTGTGAGAACACGAAAAAGAGTTTTAATACAATTATGCCGGATTTTAAAAAACCGGTCCTTAAGCTATCATTTCGCCTAAACGAAATTGGTAAATTATTTCCATTTTATTGTAAATTATCTTTATTCTGTTACTGTTTTCAAAAAAAAAACGAACGTGATTTGTCTTCAGTTTTTGAAAAACCTAGAGATTATTCTCAATATTAAAAGTACTATTTACACCAGCGTATGGTCTATTTGCATAGTACCAAGACAGTTTTTGGAACTTCCATACAAAAAATATAAGAAAAAAATGTATATATCGAAAGCGCGCGGGCGCGTGGCATTGCAAAAATATCAAAATTTTTAGTCGCGTCAACTCGGAAGGGAGCCTTAACCCCTTTTTTTAGATATATTGATGGAATTACATACCTTCCTCGAAAGACTCTTTATTGAACAGTAATAACAGACAGACAGGCAAATCAAACAGACAGTCAGGCAGACGCTTTTTGAGGCTTTGTTTTATTTATTTAATCGTTACTATTTAAAACTATTTTCTTTGCTACATTGTATAAACCTGAACTGAGTGTACTTTTCATAGCTATTTTTGTTTAGCGCCGCTCAATTGGGATATATCTGTTCCAGGGTTAGCATTTCCAGGGGATTTTACATTTACACAAATTCAGCACAATATCTAAATTAATTCAACTACTCAATCCAAATGCATAAAAAGGCCACAAAAAAACCTACATTCATCATTACATTCACATTTCGCCGGTAGACACCTACTGTAGGACATAGGCTTTCACCATAGAATGCCATGATAAACGGCCTTGAGCTTCCTCCATCCACCTACTTCGTGCGACCGTGGCAATGCCATTTCTCCATTTTGTAGGGCCTGTTCTACACTGCAGCTGCCGGTTCCTGTTGCCATTCGAGAATCTTTTCCCCAACGGTTGTCGGTTCTGCGATCTATAATTGCCTTCCCCATTTTAAGTGGCTTATTTTAGTATTTTATATATTATCATTTTATAGTATAGATAAATAAAATCTATTTAAATATGTCTTTATTATATTTATGTATTACTATATATTGGTGTTGGGTTTAATAATAATTTCTTCCTGTTTTTTTTTAAATGTTGGTATAACTCTTTGTGTTTGTGTATTTTTATTATGCAAGAATGAATGTTTTGAACTTTATTCCAATAATAATTATATAACCGGACGTCATACCTGTCAGCTCGCAATATGCTACGTTAATTTTCGCATCCCTAGATACGGGAGTTCTTGCTCTATGCGATGAGCACGGCTATGGGTTCAACTGCTTTTCCTGCACGTTTTATTGTACCCACTGTATATCGAATATCATAGCCATTCGTCTGTAAATCATGTTGTTTAATATAAATAAATAAATAAAATAAATTTTACGAGCTATGTCAGTGACCTTGGTTCTTCTGTGGATTTTCTCGTTTCGGATCCTATCACGCAGTGAATCTCCAAGCATAGCTCTCTCCATGGCTGGTTGCTCTTTTGAGCGACTAGTATGCAATGCAATATAGTAATCAAACTCAAATAGAGTTATAATGAGTGGAAACAGTGTTGGAATGAGTATGTGAATAGAGGAGGGAAGTTTTGTAAACAATGATCAATAATCTGTATTTTTTGAAGCTAAAATGTTGTTTCCACCTGACCGCTAAGAGTTGTCCGTCGATGTGGTACCGTGTGTCGACAAGCACCGCTATCACTCTCACTACATCCCCCTTATCTGTACAGGTCAATGAACTATCCCAAGCTGCGTCCACACAAAATCTTCAACCAGAAAGTTATGTAAATAGAATAATCTGCCATCGATCTTAACGGCGGGCTATCGACACATAATTTATATCGTAATATGGATCATTATCATCAGTACCGCTACAACTCATTGTGATTCTTGGCGTCTACAAGAATCTTCTTCCACTCTCCTGTAAGTACACAATCCTGGGCTTTAGCTTCCCAGTTGTCCACTCCAAGTGCATTTAGGTCTTTAACCACAGAATCAAGCCATCGCAGTTTTGGTCGTTCGACTTTATGGTTTCCTTGAGGTTTTCCAAATATAAAGCAATTCAACGGCTGTCCATTTCCTATCCTTTTCACATACTCCGAGCATTTGAGCCTTTACATTTTCGGGAACCCGACAACATTCAGATCATTATACAGGTTATTCAGTTATTTATTTGTTCATCGATATTTTCGAGCCGCTTGGCCGGCTCAATATCCGACTGTTCTGTTCTAAGCTCATGCTGTCATGGATACATTAGGGGATCATATTATATCGATACATTTTGTCAATTTTACGGGCCGGATTAAGTCGAGTACATTGACATATAATTGAAACAGCATTGAAACAGCAGCCTATAGTACCCCCTCTATCCTTGTCTAGTCGTGCATTCACGGAGACACGTACATATTTTTATTTTTAGTTTTTATTTTTATTTTATTAACTAAATGTATACAGCATATTCTTTATATATAAAAAAACATTTTATAAATTAACATCAATATAGCCATTAATACATTTTAAATTAGCAAAAAATATAAAGTACCCATTTAAAAGATAATAATTTTATAACCTTCTTTTTAAGAAAAAAGGAAAAAGAAGCATTTCTAAATATAAATGTATAAGTACAATAGGGGAATGGAAATGGAAGGGAGGGATTGTTATAACACATACATACGTATACTATTGACATATATATACATATAGACATACATACACACATAAATATATTGTATATAATAAAGTAATAAGTAAATTTAAATTTATTATCGTTCCTGAGCTTTTCTTCGACTGCGTGAAGAAAAGGCTTCCTGTCCAGAGAAAAAATGTCAAGGTCATTAAACCTGTTATTAAAAGAGGTGAGTAACCGTATCATAGTAGAGTTGCTGAAGTGGCTTGAATTGCACCTGGGCACATGAAACAAATGAGAAACTCGGGTACTTCTGGGGGGCACTCTCAAGGAAATTCGCTCAGTTAAAGCTGGACAGTCTATTAAACCATGAAGGATGTCATATAGGAAAGACATGTCGGTTGTATATCACTATGGAACGCCTTTATATCACTATGGCAACGCTTCGACGACATAAGTCTGCTATGCTATGGATAAACGCGCATGCGCAACTAGACAAGGATAGAGGAAGTCTCATATGCCCCTATCTCTTTCTATTCGGTGAACGCATTCACTCACAGCCCGCCTTTCGCACTCCCGTTCTCTATTTTGTTACCCTCTCTGGTCGAGTAGCGTTGTCGCGCAGGCGATGAAAATTTATTGAAGCAATTATATCGGGTTTGGTAGAGGTTGTGATGAAAATTTTATCGAAATTTTGTTTAATATGATATTTCTGACGTTGTATTTTTGGAATATAATATAGCTTTTAAATTAGTTTGAAAGTAAAATCTAAAAGATAATAATTTAAAGTAAGGTTTTTAAAAACGATTTAATGAAATATATAATGTTACATTAAACAAATTTCGAATGTAAATGATTTTTCATGGTTCCGTACACTGGAGTTGTCAGATACAAGGGGCGAACCCGCCACCCCAGGAAGGTATAACGATATTGATCGTTCTTTCAACCGTGGAGGCGAACGTAGAGACTTGGGGACGAAAACAGTCCACCGCTAGCTTTCCCGCAAGACTTCAAGTCCCAACTTTCTCGCGAGACTTCTACGTATTACTGCGTGACACTGGGAAGTAGACCCAGGGGGCAGACTCGCGCCGTCACTATAAGTCTTGGCCGGATTACACCATCCTCCCATCTGGTCACGGGTCCGAAGACGCTTGCGCGATTTCTACCTGATTTAAGCGATAATTCAGTTGGAATATATCGCGAACCGTGGCGTCCTTTGCCTGTCTGTTCACACGGGAGCTAATAGGCCCATGCTGAGTTGGTCACGAAGACCCATTCTGTTCAGGGTTGGTCACACTCACGGGTCAACACCCATCCGGCTGCCACCACGCATGAAGTGCGAGCCCGGGTAGGACTCTGGCCTTAAGGCTAGTTTCCGCTAGGAGTCAATCTTCTGGCGCACCTGGACGGTCTGCGCACCGTGAGGCATAAGCCAATCGATTGTGCATTCTGTCTAACAGTCGGGGGAGTCTGGAAGCAGTACCGTTTTTCTATAGAGCGGGCGTGGTTGCTGACTTTACGGCGACTGCTCTCGAAACGACCATCGTCTACCCGATCCCGGGTAAACAGCCGGGCAAAGGATGCCGTCGTCCGCGATAGATTCGGTTTACACCGTTTCACCGCTTTGTAAGGGAGAGGACCAAGCGACCTCGAACTGTTAGAATCGCCACCAGTCGAGAGACCGGAGTAATCTGTTCGCAACTGGAAGTAAGGGCGTGAGTGTACGCCCGCTGGGTAACATACCTGGTTATATCGCGGATAAGGCGTTGGCCTCTTACGGGCATGTGGCGGAGCTTGACGGTGGACTGTTTTGTCCTAAGTCTTCTGCGTTCACTTCACGGGAGATTGAACGACCAATCGTTAAAATTTCCTGAGGTGACTGGTTCGCCCGTTGTAGTTGACAACTCTATTTGTTCACACGGGATCGGGTGGCCAAGGAGTCGTTTCAAGAGTAGCTGACATCAGGTCAGCAACCAACTGCCACCCAGCGTAAGTTAAAACTATAGTCTGATGAGTGTCTTGTAGAAAGGATGTATTTTGAACTAGAGTAGAAGGTATAACCTGTCTGCAGTCATTAAACATACTTTGACTTCTTCTCTGGTGTTGTAGATGTATGAAAACAATACTTATACTGTATTAAAATATATTTTTGCCCAGCGAAAGTCTTTACCGGTGCAGAAAATATTTTTTTTTCTCACGCTTGTTGCTATGATGAAAATACGAAAGATATTATTATTCTGGCGGAGTCAGCATCATTTCAGGGCGCTTGAAATTTGATACTGCGCGACACCGGGAGTCAGCTTCTATTGTGTTATCTCACGGATCTAAAATACGACATTTGAATTGGATTTGAATTATCTTATAGTGTGCTAAAGACTGTCTCCCACATTGCAGCTTCTAGATCTAGCAAGCTCTCTTGCACGAGAACTTGACTTATTTGTTTATATTATTTATTTAGTTTATTTTATCGATCCATAAATTCAATATACAATTATCCTTACCCCAATATTTTTTTGGTAAGTATACCTACATGTTATAACCTCTTTAACATAGTACTAGTTTACCACCTCGCTAGGAATTAACCTTTGTTGAGGTGGTGATCGAGGTTGACGGTGTGATATAATAAAATGCGAGTATATTTCCTAATATATCTAATATTTAAACCAACCTAACTAGGCCATGCCGTGCCATATTAGGTTAATAAAATGAACGTAATATAATATTTTATATTGTTTTCGCTTGAGAATGGAGGGGAGTCGGGATGGAAAATGAGGTGAAAGGAAGAGACAAACAAGTAAATATATATAAAAAAAAAAAACACGACTGCCGTTACACAAAGTGAACTATTGTATTTATAATTATTTTTATGAAATATTTGTAACTTATGTATTTATCCATATATATATATATATATATATATATATATATATATATATATATATATATATATATATATATATATATATATATATATATATATATATATATATATATATATATATATATATATATATATATATATATATATATATATATATATATATATATATATATATATATATATATATATATATATATATATATATATATATATATATATATATATATATATATATATATATATATATATATATATATATATATATATATATATATATATATATATATATATATATACATATATATATATATATATATATATATATATATATATATATATATTATTATTTTCATCATAATCATTCCTCTAATCAATTCTATAAAGAATATACACAAAAAAACTATCAAATATTTTTAAAATATTTACTTTTTACATATTTTACTTTTTATTCACTGTAAATACACCATTTAGGTTAATATAAACTTTCCAAATAATTGGAAAGAGCTGAGTGCTTCCTTTCATATAGATAAGGACATATCACGCTATTAATTTTAAGGTTTTCGCTGACTACTTCTGATCGCAGCTTCTTTATAACCACTTTTTGAAAATAAAAACGAAAATTCGAAATTTTAAATTCTTTCACCTGTCACCTGTCATCTAGTTTTTAAGAAGACGGCATAAGCCGACAAAAAACAAGTATTTCATTGTTTTTTTGCTCGAATTAAGATCTAATCGAGTGATTTTATTATTTAGGAAGGATGGCTGCTTAGTTTAGAGATTGGTTGTTTGAAGGGTGAGTGTTTCTAGATTAAAAAGGCCTTGTAAACCTACATCTCTGTTCGCAAGTCAAAGACAACCAACCAATCTCGTTTAAATATAAAGCAATCCCTAATTCAACCAAGGGACCCCTTTCTCCACTATGTACTATGTATGTAAGTGGCTTTTATTATTATTTTCTTCATAATCATTTCTCTAATCAATGCTATAAAGTATATATATATATATATATATATATATATATATATATATATATATATATATATATATATATATATATATATATATATATATATATATATATATATATATATATATATATATATATATATATATATATATATATATATATATATATATATATATATATATATATATATATATATATATATATATATATATATATATATATATATATATATATATATATATATATTTCCGAAATGTACTGAATCATACCTTTCATTTGATACTAAACACGATACATTTATGTTATTTTTGTTGAAATTTGCACATTTGGACATTTAGATAACTACTTACTTGATATTTGGACATTTAAGGTAGGTTTCCTATGACACTCGAGATGACATAACAATGTTAACAATACCACACACTTCTAAATCGGTTCAAGCGTTTAGAAGTTATGGCGGAATAAACAAACGGAAAACATACATAGATGAACTAATTAGGTACACATTACACTCCTTTTTTGTTAGGTAGTCGTGATCGTAGTCTAGACTCTGGATTTTTTTAGTTGAATTCCTGGAAGAGGTTTTAGAGGAGTCTAATATGTCCAGAAGTATGTATTATAGCTATGATAGGCTCTACCTAGGAATGCATTTTGCGATGCGTTGATTTTCACCACAGGGAGGTGAACTTACCTCACTATTATATGTTTGTGAGCAGTATCTACTAAAACGGCATCCAAAGAAGAATAAAATATTACTAATGTCCACAATTAACCGTCGCAGAATATTAAATATTGTCATAAGATTCACATTCTAATACTCCTAAACAAACAACCGTAAGTGCGTTACGACACTTCGTATTAAATCCAAATTATCCTGCTACGAAATGTATATTATCGAGAAGTTCGCAAACAGTTTAATTTTTAGAAAGTATTCATATTATTGGCGGTATTATTCCAGGCTTATTTCCATGTAAAAATCAGTTAGATGTTATGCTTTTCCAGTTCTTCATATGGCATGGAAACAGGAGGCTGTCGCCGAAGAAGCCTTCATGCTTTCGAGGTACTTAATTAATGTTTTAATAATAATAATAAACGCTGTATTCATAAGAAAAGGCGAGCTTTTTGCCTACAGGCAATATTCTAGAGCTAACCGGTACTGATTTGCGAACATTGCTGTATATTTATCTGTAATAAATACTAACTTAACCCATATAATACAAAAGTTTTAAAAATACAAAAAAAATGTTTAATTCTTTGTGTGCGTAGAATGTAACCAAAATAAACTAAAGCCTATAAAGACGCAAAGATTTAACAAGCAAATATATTAAAAGGAATAAAAAACACGACTGCCGTTACAAACAAAATAACTACTGTATTTATAATTATTTTTATTACTGTTTTATTATGAAATATGTATGTCTTATGTATTTATTATATAGATACATAAATATTTTCGGAATGTACTCAATCAGACTGACACTAACCACGATATATTTATATGTTAATTTATCGACATTTGGAGACTTGGTCATTGAGACATCTATTACTAAATATTTGGACAGTTAATGTGTCCTATGACACTCGAAATGACATGGCGATTCTAACAATACCACACGTTTAAATCGGTTTAAGCGTTTAGAAGTTACGGTGGAATACAGAAACGGCAAACATACATAGATTAACATTGAACACATTACACTCCGTTTTTGTTGGGCGGCCGTAAATAACCAAATTTCAGCTCAATCGGAATAAGCGCTTGGGCGTTATCGTGGAAGAATTCATACACACAGACAGACAGGCAAACAGACACACAATATAGCGGACGTATCACGTACGTTCGTTTAGATAAGGCGGTTAATATAGGAATCAATTTTTCGAATATTCTCTCACAACAATGTATCTATGTGATGCCGTGTGGACCGCTAAAGTTGTTTGGAAGTTGCTCCGCAACATGTTCTAGGTAAAGCTTCCAAATGAAAACTACAATATAAATATGTAATGTAGCTAGGTATATAGGGGAGGAGCCTTTGTTCAATTTTGCACTGTGGCCCATATTTCTTAATTGAGCCACTGCCTTTGAAACTGGGGATGACATAACGACTCTAACAATACGATTCTAACACATTCCTAAATTGGCTTAAGCGTTAAGAAGTTATGGTGGAATAAAGAAACGGAAAACATACATAGATGAACTCTGAACACATTACACTCCTTTTTTGTTGGGCAGTCGTTCAAAAAGGAGGAGAATGGGAAGGAAACGGGAATTTATGTGGGAGATTTCAAATGTTCTCTGAGTCTGTTTTTAAAACATATTATGCTCAGCGCGGTTCTCATATTTTTCGGTAAAGCATTTCAAAGACGGGGATGAGATGAAGTCACTGCTGCGACCGGAGATAGAGAGTAGCAGGTCATCTTGAGATCTCAGAGGGCGTCCATGAGCCGATAAAGCAGTAAATCTGCTGGTGTGATAATCGAGAGCGACGCCCTCCAAGATACTGAAAAGCAGATAGAGACCTCTCATATCTATTTTCTCCCGGATCAATAGACAGTGACGCTTCTTTCTGAACTCCATTATGTGGTCAAATTTCGTGTCCGTGTAGGTACATATCCAATGCAGACGTTTTGTAGACACTTAAACTTAATGGCTAACTCCACTGCGAGGTCGAGAAACGCGACATCTCCGTAATCCAGAAGAGAGAGGAAAACCGACTGACAAATCGTATAATAATCTTGCTCTCCTCCGAGAGGATATTCTACAGCCTATTTAACAAATTAAACCGGCCGAAGAGTTTGCTTCTTATTTCTCTAATATGAGGCCGCCATTAGAGGTTCTCGTCTATATAGACAACGAGGTTTTTAACCTCTGAACGGAAAGGTACCTCACCCGCACCGATGAATATCTTCTAACAGCAAGAAGCTTGTGTTAAATCCAGATAAGACTATTGATAGTCATTCTTAATCGTTCAATGGAAACACATCTTTAAAGAAATAATAAAAATAGCAGATAACGCTTTAAAATATGTCATCACTGCTAAATATTTAGGAATCACTCCAGATAATAATTTAAAATTGTGGCACTGACAATAACGGTAGCTATATGTGACTTTCAGAGTGGTGAAAGGTATTTTAGATGAAAAACAGACAAAAATAGTATATTTTAGCAATTTTGAGTCAGTTGTTATAATTGCTACACATTTGCTTGTTTTGCAGAAATAGAAAATTAGGATAATTAAAATAGGAGAATGTGTCTCAATCATGTAGTCCGTTATTTATGCGCTTCGAAATTATGACAATAGCTTCCTTATTGTTACACAAATTGTTGATAAATTTCCACTCAAAAAAGGAATAATGTACACAACTTTAACACTAGAAATAAAAATGTTTTTATTCTATCATTTACGAAAAGCAATGTATAAATTTGCAGCAATAAAATATAATTGTATGTATGAACAAAATATTATAATATGTATTTACTAAAAGATTTAACATGGCCTCGCGACAATGATCTCTTTCAGGTATTTTGAGTCAGGTGTTGCGATTGCCATAACTACACATATTGCTATCCAGAAACAGGGCATTAGGATATTTACAAAATGGAAATGTGTCTCAATCATATACGCGCCTCGAAATTATAATAATACTTTCCTTATTGTTACACAAATCGTTGATAAATTTCCACTCAAAGAAAGGAATGATGTACACAATTTTAATAATAAAAATGTTAATAATTGATTTTAATCTATCATTTGCAAAAGCAATATATATTTAAAAAAAACCCAAAATATGCAGGAGCAAAATATTATACTATGTATGAAAAATATTATATTTACTAAACGATTTAACAAGGACTTGAGATAGTGTTATATTTCAGCTATTTTGAGTCAGTCGTTATGATTGCCATAACTTCACATTTTTGCTTAGCAGAAATAGGACATTAGGATAATTGCAAAAGGAAATGTGTCTCAATCATGTATACCGTTATTTACACGTCTCGAAATTATGACAATAGCTTCCTTATATTCGCACAGATTTTCACTCAAAGAAAGGAAAGATGAACACAATGAACACAATTGTAATACTAAAAATAAAGTTTTTAATCTATACACGTAAACCACAAATATTTCATAAAAACCGTAATTAAAATAATTATAAATACAATAGTTCACTTTCTGTAACGGTCGTGTTCTTTTATTCTGTTTAATATATTTACTTCGTTTACATATTATGTAGCTGACATTGATAATGTACAATAAATACAATTTATATAAAATATGTATAAAGACTTCTGCAATAATCTCAAAATCTGACCATTCAAAAATCGCATGAATGTTGAAATTTTCCTTTAGCCAATTTTTAAATTCTGTATCATCCAGTTCACGTGGGTTCTGCAGCAGAGCCATTAACCAACTCGCAGGATGGCGGTGTCGACCACAACGGGCGAACCCGTCACCCCAGGTAGGTATAACGATATAGATCGTTCTTTCAGCCGTGGGATGAGCGTAGAAGACTTAGGGACAAGACAATCTACTGTCTAGTTCACCAGCAACCCGTTAGAGACCAACGCCGAGGCACCGGGAAAGGTTAACAGCTGGTAGCCTCACCCCCTAACTACCAAATTTGGCAGGATATCTCCGTCTGAAATTAACCTTCAGGAGACCTCCGTTCTCCCGACTGGTTACGGGTACGAAGTCGCTCACGCAACCTCTACCTGTTGTATTACAGCGGTAATTTAGTTTGAATTTATCGCGGACCTGGGCGTTCTTTGCCCGTAGTGTCACACAGGATAGAGTGGCCCAAGGTCATTTCAAGAGTGTCAAGACATCAGGTGAAACATCCACCCCCGCTGCTTAGAAAACAGTTTATTTCCTATAGTACCCCTTCAGCAATTAGTCAGAATGCACAACCGATTGGCTTCGCCGACCGGTGCGCAAACCGTCCAGTGGCGCCGGGATGCAATCCCGCCGGGATACACCGGTCCTCCAGCTCTGAGGCCTGAGACACGGGAGTCTTACCCGAGGTAGCCTTCCGCTCGAGGAGACTTCTGAATAGGAGCTGAATCGTGAGTTCAAAATGGTTCTTGTGGCCGATCCGAGAACAAAATGGTTCTTGTGGCCCAAGCTGCACGAAACCGTCCACCACCTCGCAATAAAATATCAAACTGCATTTATAATAGATATGGTGAATTCCGTCTCTGATATTTCTTTGACTTGTATTGAATTGATTGGAATAGCTGGCTGATAACCCCCCAGCAGCCTTTAATCGCATATTTTTAAAAATGGAAAAATCTTCCTAAATTTTTCGATATAAACGTCAAACCAATATCGGGAGACAGTATTCGCCGATGTAATATTGTGCTTTGTCGGTATTTTCCTTTGTTTGTTTTTCGTTGCGAATCGGGAGTATTCAAGGAGTATAGAGCTTTGGTCTTATGATGATTGGATAAAAGGTGATTGTTGGCCGAAGATAAAGGACCCGTAAACCTACAATATCCTTATCGAATGTGAGGGATTTCTATTCATCAAATGTAAAACCAAGCATAGCATATTATAGATATAGTTAGCATATTATAGATATAATAGGGAGCTAATGCAACCAACAAAAATATCACCTTACATTATGGTTAATAAACCTTGGTAGGAGAGAGATGGAGAAAACATTCATCACGATTTTAAAATAAATAAATATATTTATTTTCTATATATTTTATATACGTATTTTTACTAATTGTTATATATTATTAGTTATTATTATAAATGATTATTTATTATTGCTATTATATATTATTATTATTATTATACATTATTATTTAGTTCTAATATATTACTTGTTTATAGTTCTAATATTATTTGGTGTAGTGAGAATTTCACTTTAACTTGATTTGATTCAAATTTTATATTTTAATTTTCGAAGTATGTAGTTTATAATCATTTGTATTGGTGTTCTCCTTAGAACAGGCTCTGCCTAGTTAGGAACAACACAATCTATGTTAAGTGCTAACGGTGTATTTTTTTGTAAAAAAAAAATGAAAAAAAAATGGGCCCTTGCTGAGTTGGCCACGAAGACCCATTCTGTTCAGGGTTGGTCACACTCACGGGTCAACACCCATCCGGCGGCCTCCGCGAATGAAGTGCGAGCCCGGGCAGGACTCTGGCCTTAGGGCTAGTTTCCACTAGGAATCAACTTTCTGGCGCTCCTGGGCGGTCTGCGCACCGTGCGGCGTAAGCCAATCGACTGTGCACTCTGACTAACAGTTGGGGGAGTCTGGAAGCAGTGCTGTTTCCTATAGAGCGGGGGTGGTTGCGGACCTTACGGCGACTGCTCTTGAAACGACCGTCGGCTACCCGATCCTGGGTGCACAGCCGGGTAAAGGATGCCGTGGGCCGCGATAGATTCGGTATACACAGTTTCACCGCTTCGTAAGGGAGATGACCGCGCAAGCGACCTCGAACTCGTAACCAATCGAGAGACCGGAATAATCTGTTCGCAATTGGAAGTAAAGGCGTGAGCTCTTACGGGCATGTGCCGGAGCTTGACGGTGGACTGTTTTTGTCCAAGTCTTCTGCGTTCGCTTCACGAGAGATAGAACGACTAATCGTTAAAACTTCCCGAGGTGACGGGTTCGCCCGTTGTAGTTGATAACTCTATATTATAGACATAATTCTGTATCAATATATATAGTCATAGAAAAATTGTTCTCAAATTTCCTTTGTAGAACGTCACAAAATAAGTTACTATAATATGCGATTGCGTTTATCCAAACGCGATATATTTCCAGAATTTTTATACCTGGCAACAGACCGGGATTTGTAATATAGATCATTTCAAAATGTGTCACCTGCGCCGCCTTTAGCATTTGGCGATAACAGTCGCATAACGCGCTCAGATCTGCGCACGAGTGGACGCGCGCGGGCACATCGATCGATGCGAGTGTCGGATAGATCGCTCGCAGATCTATATCCGCTTATAGATCGTTTTCGGTGCGAAGATCGATATTAAATGTGATGACAAGTGGAGTGTATACGGATAATCGAGATTTCGACTGACATGGATTTGTACAGAGAACACTGTAAGTGAATCTTATTATCGTTGTTTGATTTGTGTTATAGGAGGTAGATGTTTATGTTGTTTGTATTCCTTAATAAGGGGCGTGTCACATCTGCATTTCTATCAAGCAGTTCGAGAAATTAGTAATTGTTTATATGTTGGACATTAAGATAAATGACTAGAATTACTGCAGTTTAGCGGGAATTTAGCTTTGTGCTGGAATTTAGCTAACTTCAATATATATATTTTTTAAACTTACTTAACCTACTGTAGTATCATTGTTTGACGCTTCTTTAAATGCATATATCTATTTTATTTATAAAATTAGATTTTTGTGTTCGTAATGAGTCTGATGAATATAGTAGGCGATGTTAAGCATCTCCAATGTAGAAGAGTTTCCTAAACAGCATAAATATTGAATAACGTCGACTTGATGAGGAGTTAGCGCCACTTATAACACCAATTATTAAGAAGATTTCAGATCACTTAATCTTTCACATTAATATAACTAGCCAATTCGATATAACTAGCCAATTTTTATGCATGTGGTAGATATTTATTAACTACATACTATAGGTTCTATAATGAGGAGTCTGTAAGCCTAACCGGTAATTAGGTGTCGACCATCTTAGTATCCTACATGAATGTAATCAAAAGGGTCGCTGCCGTTAGCCATTTTACTATCCCGGCCCACCAACCGACGAGGTAAAGTTTTGTGAACACGCTAAATATTTTCTTCGAGATTTAGACTGAAATACCTATTCCGAGTCCCCCCTGGGACGATTTAAACCAAGGCGGAAATCTGTCTGTGTGTTTGTGTGTACTCTTCCACGATAGTGCCCAAACGCTTAATCCGATTGAGCTGAAATTTGTTATGCAGGCATCATTTGGTCATGGCAAAAGTTGAAAGTCATGGGTGCGCCAGTCATATTTCAATCTCGAAGTATTGGACTTGGAGACCTGAAGTTTGGTACACCCATGCCTTGTTGGGCCGAAATCATTGTGAAATTTAGGTTGGAATATCTCATATACAAGCTAATATAATATTTAAATTCCGCCAAATATTTTAATTAAATATTAACGCCATCTGTTGGCGCTTGGCTCAGACACTTGAAATTTGGTACACAGATGATGTTGAGCCGAAATCACATCGTGAAATTATTGTTGGGATATCTCATATACAAGCTACACGATTTAATTTATGTAATTAATATTTAGATGAAATCAGTCTTTGGCTACTTAAGGAGACATAACCAATTTCTTGAGGATTAGGTAGATCCTTAAAACCAAATCTAGAGCTGATGTACTTACATAACCATTAGAAATATATCAGCGCTTTGAGTTTTGCAACACAAATGTCATTGCAGCCTAAGACAGAAACCGTTACATTTATGTAATTATAATCGATTGGTGACGTATGTTTCCAATATTACCAATTACATCTTGGCGAAAACAACTTATCGGATCAAAACGTCATTGGGCAAGTCACACTAGCTAACCTGAGCTAAGAGACGGTAACGACATATTCTTCTACTGATTACATTAAAATGAAACACTATATTTATGCGAGATTCTAAAATTATGGTTCGTGATTACTTGTTCTTGATGTGACCATCTATCAGAGATCAATGAATTTAATTTGCGTTTATATCAATATTATCAATCACACAAGGTTGTAGTTGTTTTATCTGCAGGCTGCAGCCTAAGGAAATAATAACTAATATGCATATAAAACGCTGTGCTATAGTTTGTTCGTTTGTTTCTTGTTTCTACTCTTTATTGTGAATTGTCACAATGGGCGGGTTTATTATCATATGACAATCTCTTACAACCAACCACTATCAAGTGTTTTTATGTATGTGTGCGTGTGACATGAGTTTAAGTGTGTGTCTTGTTATTGCGCTCGATCGACAGAATTGAAATTCAAATCCGTTATTTTTATCCCAACGGAAAATGGTGACATAGCCGGGAATCGAACACGGAACCTTACAATGTAAGATCAGGCAACGTAATCACCATGCCACTGGGCCGTGTGAGCATCGTAAAGTAACGAAAGATTAGCATCCTTTTGTCTTCAAAATTCCACTTTTTGTTTCCCAAAATCTCGCTTATTAACTGTTGCTTATTTGTTAACTTGTATTCAACTCATTACTGATTTTAAATGAATTGCGATCGAATGCCTCATTAAATATTTTAACAATTGAACAAATATTGCTTAATGCAGAAATTCGAGAGCAATGATGTGATCGAACCTTTTATATTGCAAAAATACGCAAAGAATTGATCATTTCAACTCATAATTGATTTTAAATTGAGGGCGATCGAATGCCTCATTAAATATTTTAGCATATTGAACAAATATTGCATAATGCAGAAATTCGGGAGTAATAAATAGATCAAACCTTTTATATTCCAAAAGTACACAATGAATTTACCATTTCAACTCATTTGATTTCAAATTAAGGTCGATCGCGAACGTCTCATTAAATATTTTAGCAAACCGAACATATATTGCATAATATAGAGAGATTACAGAGTAATAATGCAGTCAAATCTTTTATATTCCAAAAATACGCAACGATTTGATAATTTCAACTCTTAATTGATATTAAATCAAGTGCGATCGACGCCTCATTAAAATGTTTATCAATTAAAGGAATATTACCTAATGCAGAAATTCCAGATTAATAACATGATCCAACCTTTTATTTTGCAAAAATACGCAACGAAGTAGTGATCATTTCAACTCTTAATTGATTTTAAATTAAATGCGAAAGACCGCATCACTAAATTTTATAGCAAATTGAACAAATATTGCATATTACAGAAATGCGAACAAATCTTTGATGTTTCAAAAATACGCAACGAATCATGTCAACTAAAAAACAAAATAGATTTTCAATGAAGTGCGATCGAACGCCTCATTAAATATTTTAGCAATTTGAACAAATATTGCATAATAGACAAATTCGAGAGTAATATAATAGACAAACTCGATATACTCTATTAAAAAAATCAGAAGTCTTTGTGGTTTTGCGGCAGCAAAATCAGTATACTTTGCGTATTTTAACTAATTAATGACTTATGGACTACTATTTTGGGGAAATGCTGCAACCAGTAAAAGAATATTTCTTTTGCAAAAGAGAGCACTGCGCAGCATGTATCAGGTAACTACTAGGACCTCATGCAAAGAATATTTCAAGCAAGGCAAGGGTAATGACTATGTATTCGGCGTTCATATACCAGTGTTTAATGTATGCTAGACAGCACCTAGCAGAAACACCAATTAATGCAGACATTCACTCGCATCATACCCGCGGTAGCTTCCTTTTATGCGTACCCCGAATACGACTGGCAAAAGTACAGAAAAGCTACTTGTACCTTGGCATTAAATTCTATAATCTACTCCCTACAAAATTTAAACAGCTGGAGGACATAAAATTAAAAAAAAACTGGCCGAATAATCTGGCCGAATCTGAGGGCCATGATTTTTCAAATATTGTGCCCATTTAAATTACTTAAAAAAGTAGAGACTTATTGTCTGATTATTTTATATGGTCCTATATCTGTACTTTTAGTTTCAAATGCATAACGCAGATTTAATTTGATTATTTAACATTTTATTGACGATTTGAATATTACGATGAATAATTTTACTACGTATCTTTTCGAATTACTAACTACTTCAAATATTAGGCTTCTATTTTGATTATTTATATTTATAGTTTGACAATCTAGTAGTTAATTCTTGACTACCTATGTATGTTCAGTAAAGAGTAGTAACGAAACTTACTACTTAACCCAAATATGTTGACACGTCCAAGAGCGGTCTTTAGCCGTCAATTGGACACGACGAAAATGTAATGTAATATAATGCGATGAAACCTTTTATAGTCCAAAAATACGCAACGAATTGATCGTTTCAACTCATAAGTGATTTTAAATTAAGAGCGATCGCGACCGTCTCATTATCTATTTCAGCAAATTGAACAAATATTACAAAATATAGAAATTCGAGAGCAAAATATAGAAATGCGTTTAAAATTATTATGTTCATAAACTATGCAACGAATCGATCATTTCAACCCATAGTTGATTTTAAATTAAATGCGATAAATAATTTGGAAAGGAACTTACAATTCATGTAGAAAACCCTCTGTGGCGAGTATTAGAGACTTAAAGATTTTTAGACGTTCTCGGGGGCTACATTTTGGTATACACGCTTCTTAGTATAGAGGTGTAATTTACAGACTGAAATGAAAACTTTTTCAACCTATTATACGGCTTGATTTTCGGACGCACATGGTAATAATAATAATAATAATAAAACACTACTCGTGCGAAAGGCAAGTTTATGCCTTCATCATTAACAACTACAAAAACAATTAAAATAAATATTTAAAGAACTGTCTTGGTGGCATCACATTACAGCAAGTCTTGACAATGTCTCTTGGCACAGAATGTGATGCACCAACATAAACAACAATCTATAAGGACGCAACGGTTTTAAATGGAGCGGATGGGTTGGTAAGGGGAATTTACGTGAAAGATTTCAAATGTTCTCTGAGCACTTTTTTAGAGCATGTGGAGGTTTTCATAGTGTCACATGATCACCTTTTTAAAATCCCCTCATAATGACTCCAAATCCGATTCGAAGTATCAGGAGATAATGTCACTCGAGGAGATCTGTGCCGAACGCTCTCTAATGCATTTTTAAATTTGGAACATTTGCGTCTCTTTTAGGTTGCACAACTTCGTATCACTCGCAATGATTCGAATGATTGTCTCCAGGCTGGATGACCGTCTATTTCAATATGAACCCCTAATGACACAACTCTTAATGATCCACCATAGAACCGAGAAACCCCCTTCAACCCCATATCAACATATAGTTGACCACCTCGGGCACACCTATGGAAAGGTTAGCACATCTACTCCCTATTTCTTCTGTATTTACTCCTGGTTCACTTTCAGTCTCATCTTTAAACTAGAAGAGATGAGCCAGCGATCTTCCCTATAGCATTTCGACCTTTTTAACAGATCTTCTTTCCCTCTGTGCCCAACAACAATTAATTTGGTTATAAAATAATGATTATTAGAGATCCACCTACACAGAATTCATATACTTAATTCGCAGAATCACACAATATAACATGTCATAAAAATTGTGACACTGATGATTTGAAGAATGAATGACGTGCAAGATTCGTGATTTATATTTTCGATACTGTGTCAACAGTTTTAGAAATTGCTCACCATTAGAAACATCTCTATTTTTAGACCCATCCACTCGAATTAATCTATTTCATATATTTCATTTATATATTTGTTTCAAGGAGGGAACTAACCTGAACATTAATTAGATCGCATAATAAAAATAAAACGTTACAATTAATATTTTGACTACAAATACTATACGAATACTTAAACAAAAGTCTATGTCTAAAGTTTTATTTAATAATCTTCTCATAATTTATAAGATATCGATAAACGAACCCAAATAATTACAACAATTTTCAGATCCTGATTTATTAAATAACATAATATCCTAGTGTCAATCTATAAGTCAATAAGTTGACTAATCCCCTAAAGGAGCCGGAATTAAAAAATATATATTAGTTCATTAGTAAAATTCAGTAAAAAAATAGCAGGGAATACGAACTCCGCAAAAAAATAACCAACTGCTTTTTGGCTGAATTTTAGTAAAAAACTAGTATAATTCGAAATGTTTCCGATCTGTTTATAATACTCTTCAGCTTTTTGACTGAGATAAATGATTTTTAATTCTATATCTATATATCTATCTATCTATAGCAATTATTGTGACCCTCACAGGAAAAGACTTTCTGAGCATTTTCAGTGGAAATCATCCATGAATTTCCCGTTATTATAAGTAGTTATATTATAAGATATTATAAGCAGTAATTGATTGATCGATTGAAAGATTGCAAAAATTAATGTTCGCTTTTTAGCTGCATTACTTCTTGCCATTATTTTCTTGACCGAATCGCGAATAGTAACTTATATCTTTTAATGGATTCTGTATATCTCTATATTAAAAACAGATTATTTATTTACATTATTCATTATATTCAGTATATTAATGGATGATTTTTTTTCTACTCGATGCGATGTGATTGTCTCCTGAGAGTCCCTTCAGACCTTCAAATTAATCATTGCAGAAAATCCTATGAACATGCAGATTTTTTTCATTTGTTTCAATATCAAACATTCTCTATTAACAAAATGTGTGTTGCCAAACTTTGGTTAGCTTACTTTTCTTATCCCTAGATTATGTATTTTTTAAATACACAAAGGAGAAAGAATATAAATATTTTCGGGGCGTAGTTAGACGGTGGACTGTCTTGTCCCTAAGTTTCTGCTTTTACCACACGGTTGAAAGATTGATTATATATTATTATATGTATACCTTCCTGGCGTTACGGGTACGCCGAGCCAACTCTAAAGTGTTCTCCATTATTGATGAAATACATTATTATGAATATTATTGTTCTGCCGCACTAGCCTGCCGTGCGCCAGTGTCCAAACCGCACGTTTTGCGAGATAAGGACATGTGTGATTCAGCTGCGCATGAGCCTGGTCCAGGGAATATATTCCGTGTGAATCAAGCGTTCTAGAAAAGAAATCCCGGACGTCAAGCTGACCACATCCTATACCGGAATGTAACGCAAATGCGGTTACCCTTTATAAATCATACGAATATTTAAGAGCACTGACGATCTATGTTATGTGATATCCGCTTTTAATTTTTTATATTTAATTTAAGTATCTCATTAGATACCTACAGAGCTATACCCATTGATTATATAACGTATTAGATTGCTCAATGCAGTACTACAATTTAGCAGCTAGGATTTTACTAAGAAACGCAACGTCTAGATTGCACTTAATTAATTAAAATTCTCTTATGTTCAATATGGCGGCGTTCGTGGTATAACGGTATGGCGGCGCACTTTAGATGGGGGGGGGGGGGCTCTAAGCACGCCTACACTGTCTCCTATCTCGAAATAAAACAAGAATATTTTTACAATTGACATTTTAGATTATTTTAATGTTATTTACATAAAGAAGTCAGTTTTTAATTTTGTATACACGTTTCGATACGTAACATTACATTACATTAACGTGAACTTTATACATTCATAGTGACAAATTAATAGTTTAAAAAAAACACTAAAAACACGCTTTATACAGGCACCTATGTCAATATTTACACTATTTACATTCAATATTTTCAAGTCAATATATAACACCGTCCAGATATAACTCTTTACTCTCTATCTCGGAAGGTGGCTCTTATTGTAGAATTAACTGTTCCATGGGAATCAAATATCCCAAAAGACCACGAGTACAAATTAAATAAATACCATGATCTTGCAAATGCCGTAACCCGGAACGGCTTCACTGTTCACCTTCACGCGGTGGTAGGTAGTTGGCGCTCGTGGCCTGCCAGCTAAATCTCTATTTCACCTCTTTAAAGATCTTGGCCTTTCCAGAAAAATAATCAACTCTTTCTTAGAAAAATTATCTAAAACTGCGATTTGCGCATCTCAAATTCTATGGCTTCGAAGGGGGAGTGAATGGGTGGCAAGGTGAACGCTCACATGTGGCAAGACAGCTGTCCTAAACCTACCACAGCCGGTTCGTAAGTCCGGAATCCACTGCTCACCCCCCAGAAGTGTAAAAAATAGTATTATGATGGGCCCGACTCCGGTCGGTGAATTCCATGGCAGCTCCGTTTGTCATAACCTTGAAACCTGATCGTGTTCAAAGTCCATTACGTGACCTTTCTCACAAGTGCAAACACGACTATGATATGATATTCCATCATGGAATGCCAGTTCCTGTCTTCCGCCTTCATCATCAGACCTTGAAACTTAATCGTGGTCAAAATTCATTACAAGACCTTTCTAACAAGTCCAAACACGGCTATGATACGATAGTCCATCATGGAATGCCAGTGCCTATCTTCCGGCTTCATCATCAGACCTTGAAACCTAATCGTGGTCAAAGTTCATTCCAAGACTTTTTTAACAAGGCCAAACACAGCTACGATACGATGTTCCATCATGAAGTTCCAGTTCATATCTTCCGACTCCATCATCAGATCGGTTCGACAGTACCATATTATCGTATTGTCATCAGAACTACATACAGCTGTCAATTTTCACGACGCTACAATCCTTGGAAGATGGTTAAATTAGTTACCTTAGATTCCATTACATAGTTAGTTACATACAGGTCGACTTAATAAAAGCGTGTTAAATAGGTTGAAGCTTTTAACCTTCTGCCTTTAAGAGATCAGAATAAAGATTAATTAGACTCGAAGTAAAATCTAAATAAGACATTTCTTTCTATCGAACTCTATTATATAGCAAATTCAATATTTTGTGGTTTGCCTGAAACGATCTGCTCTTCTTGAGAAGCTGGTATACATCAAATATGAATGACCCTAATAACTTCATAATTTCGGCTTTATTAGAACCCAAAGTATGTAAAAACGCGTTGTGCAAGACTTACTATTCTATACAGAAGTATAGAATAGTGTAATAAATATCACTTCTCTATACAGAAGTGTAACGACAAGAAGAAGACTGATACTCCACATCTGTTAAAGGACAGGATAATTAACGATATTTACGAGTTAATGATAAAATAAATTAATCTATAGCTGTCCTCGTCTGAAACCGATAACGGACGATCTTAATCGATTCTCGAAATAGAATAACAAATATTCGGCATTGTCTTATCTGAAGCATTTTTAAAACTTTTGCCTTATTCCGCTAGGGCCTCTAACCTAACTTAATACCGTAAAATTAGGGGGCACGCCTTTATACCTTCAAGGGTATGCACCCCATAAAAGCACTTAGTAGAGGGCCTGGTCACAGTATACAGGCATTAGCTTCTCTTAAAATCGAAACGAGCGACGTTTAGAGACCTAAGGGCTCGCTTATGGCCGCTACTCCACCGACGCAGGTATTCAAACGTTCGATAAATTTGCCAACCCCCAAGGTGTTCGCCGAGACGTGTCCCTCTGTTAACTTCACTCGCATACTATCCCCGCATCGCACTGCCGCTCGAGAGTGAGCTTACTGTTCTAACGCGGCATACTATCACACGAATTTACTCCTGTGATACTATTAACGGTCACGCATACATTTACATCATTCACACACGCTTGCATTTCATTAGTATAGCACTGCTTATACAAAGTAGCGAGCGACGGGGTTTATGTCTTCGCTGATCACTTCCGCGTGCTTTAAAAATCAAACGGTAGATGACTATATAATTTCTTTTTTTTTAAGTTTTTTCGCGTAGGGTCGTTTTTTATGATTTTCAAAAATAGCGGTTAATGCAACGCTATTTTTGAAAATATGAATTGTATGCAAAATTAATAGGCCTTAGTCCTCCGTTAACGTAGGTACTGTAAGTTATTATCTATTGTGAAGAATCAAATGGTGACTACACGATTTCATTCTGTCGATATGTTACAAAATATTCACCAATTCAGAAAAAAAATATCGATAAAGTGATATTTAACAACTGAAATAATGCAAAAAAATCCACTTAAAGAATCCCTATCGTTCCCTCTAGTTCCAGGTCAAAATTTGGCACGACATACACGGATGTCTAACCTAACTTCGAATCCATTGCATGTCATTGCATACATTATTTGGGCTGCCTTTTGTTTTTCGCTGTTGACTATTGAGTAAAATATGAGTCCGATACGCTTTGTCATTCTGCTTTCCTAGGCCATCAACTAACAAGGAGCGATATTATCGTGAACGCGCAACGTTCTCTACGAAAACGCCCAAACGCTTAATCCGATTAAGCTAAACTTTGGCATTCAATCATAGTTTTGTCATGACAAGAGTTTAAAAGTTTGTGTTGAAATCTGTCCACTATTATGTTTGTGACTATACTCTACTGCGAACTAGTCATCAGGCACGTATCCAGACTTCATTTTCGGGGGGGGGGGGGGGGGCGGACGGACATTCATTGAAACAACACGCGCGTTGTTGTTTTTTTACTCAAAACATTCCGGGGGACGCGTTCCCTGTGACTCCCCCCCCCCCCCCCCCCCCTAGATACGTCCTTGCTAGTCATATTTGAATCTCGAAATATTGAACGTTTATACTTGAAATGTGGTACACAGATAACTTTTTGGGCCGAAATTGTATAGAATTTTCGCCGGTTTGAATATTTGCGTGAACGATTGAATTAAACGTGTTTAATGCGTTGCATTCTGCCAGTCATTGGTTCTCGATATATTCGATGTTTCGTCACCGTACGGTGAAAGCTCCTCCTGTTAAAAATTGACACAAATGGTTAATAGTGTCAATTTTAAAACACAATTGTGTCAGTTTGAAATTGTGTCAAAATCATAACACAAAAAATGCATTTTTTCCTATTGCCGGGAACGTTTGAGGTGACACTACCGATCTTTTATGGATTGTTAGTCCGCCATTCGTTTTACTAGCGTTTTGAAAAAAACTAAAATCTATACCTTTAAGATAGAGATTCTAGCTATGAAAGATTTTCGCACACATTTTCCTATACGGAAATGGAGTTTTTTGATAGTTAAGCTAGGTGCGGGCGAGCAAGTTCTGTACCATATTCGTGTAGATAGCATTAAAATCGCCCACGATAATCGAAGGAAGAAGAGATGAAGATCCGGCTAGGTTCGCGCGTTGTACAATTACGAAAAAGAAATTGCCAAAGGCCTAATGACCCGTTAATTGTGTGTCAGTCAGTGTAAATATTGAGATTTAGTTGGCTTAGGTAGGCGAATTCCTCAGTACTGCAGCCTAATGAGGTGACGATCGTTAATGACCTGTGAAATCAAACACTTTGAGACTGTAATTTGAAGCTAAAAGCAGGCAGACCTTCTACGTAAATAATTTCGTTGATACTGTGCATATATTTGCTAATTAATTGGATGATTAGTGAGTGTTACAGTTGTGTGGGATTTCCGAAGGAAATATCGGAGATCTCGTAACACAAGCGGGCTTTAGGAATAGTTATAGAAACAGTGATTAAGTAGCCTTAAGAATGAGATTGCTAAAGACACTTCTTTTCCAGTAATTTTATATGACGTAGATACTTGATATATGAATAAATTATGCATTCGAATACTCAATATACTACAGGATCTTAGGATTATTTGAACTAATAAAAGCTCTAAATAAATTGGTACTTCAAAGAATGAAGGAAGAATATGAGATGCATACGACATTGGAATACTTAGGCCACGTTATGGGAGACACGAAAGTAATACCATCTAATAATTAACCGTATATCTTGGAAAAATAAACAAATAGGAGTTGTTTCAGTTTTCCATTACACCAGAATATGGGATAGCATATTATAGTTTATGAAATGGCATATGGCTACAGCAAAGATGGAATGGCATTAGAATCATAGTGACTCGAAGAAAGATTTTTTGAGTGTGGTATCGGTGAAAAGCGTACTTTAGCTGTCTTTTAGCCCAACAGTTCTTATTTACAGCATGGTCAACGCCGTCCAAATGCCACAAGGCAAGTCTCGTCACTAGACGAAGAAGAAGACGTCGTCGGTATCGTAACAGAATTAGAGCCAGTAACGGAACTCTTCCGGCCTGATACCAGGAAGTGGAAATTATCTGGGCCTGAGTCGGTTATCTTCGGATGCAGTCATCGCTGTGTCAATACCGCACTAAGAGCATGCGACAGTTGAAGGCGTGGTTGGAACATCCATAGATTAGTTGATGTTTGACCTGTCGGCACTTTGATTATTGTGGCTCATCCCGTTTGGTTCCTCGCAATTCAAGAAGTTGTCAATATATATATATATATATATATATATATATATATATATATATATATATATATATATATATATATATATATATATATATATATATATATATATATATATATATATATATATATATATATATATATATATTGTGACGCAGGCGCGTCTTTTCCATGTGTAATTCACAGATTTTCCCCATAATTGGACATATTTGTAATTGAAAAGCGGCGTCCGCCTATACAACAACAAAACGTCGTTTGACAGCTCGCGTCGCGGCGACCAAAAACAATATTGTAGAGTTCGGCGGCAGGACTGCCAATCGGAGCAATACCATTTCGCATTGCTGCCAATCACAGCAGTAATAATTTTATTCGAAAAATATAAATAAATAGTAGATTTTCCATTTTCGTTTATTTAATATAAAAATAAATTAATAATGATGAAAAAGTGGTTTTAGTAAATTTAAACATGCAATAAATAAAATTTGTTCAACGCACTCAATAATTCCTTGCGTAAAAATCCAATATCGCAAATTGTTAGTTTTCCGGGTTACAGCAGTACTCAAAATTAAATATAATAATTTTAGATTTAATTACTATATTTTTTAAATGAAATAATTAATACCGGAAGTCTTATAATGATGTAGCAAACGGAAGAGAGCTCGCAGATTCTGACTTTCTCTAGGTCAAAGTCATTCATTTTCTTTCCATCGTTCGAGAAGCGAACATTTAAAATTAATAATTTATAGTGAGAGTCCCAGAAGTTCCTTCAAAATTTATTAATACATTCTGGAACCCTAATTACTGGTGAGTAGAGTGCTTGCTTGTTTAAGTGTATATACATGATTAATCCTCTTCCTGTGGGAAATAGGGATGGGTAATTGTGGGAATGGGGTCGATGAACTGGCAGGGTAGTTGTCGGTTGTCCCGTTAATTTTCCCTGGTCTGATCTCCCGTGTTTTCCCCAGGGACTCTCTTTTGGATCGAGATCAAGCTCTCTTTCGAACACGCAACACACCTTTTCGTAAGGGCAAGCGAAGACCACCGTACTCGGGACGAGGGGGGAGCGTTGTCCAGCATTCACTGAACGTCGTCGGCGAACGAAGAAGAGGCCCTCCCGACATTCCCGGTTCACCGCTCCATAGCTTCCGTGTCTTGATCGGATTGCAATTTTATCCTCCATTAACGGTTTTAGAATTTTCTTCAGTGTCATACCCGCTATTACTTAAGATCGCGAGCCGACCCGCTCTACCGACTCGTTAATCCCTGTAAATTCCGATTTTAATAAATCTACTTATTTTTGACAAACTGCGTTTCTATTCTACAATTAAATTTAAAATTTAATGACGTAAGTGTCACAATATATATATATATATATATATATATATATATATATATATATATATATATATATATATATATATATATATATATATATATATATATATATATATATATATATATATATATATATATATATATATATATATATATATATATATATATATATATATTTATCACTAAATAAATGATAAAATAATGAAAGGGCACTTATCTGGTCTGTGGTGACCAGGAGCGACTCCACGCCTTTTTCGTTTTCTCTTCTTTCAGTATTTGCGGTTTCCTACTGTGCCTTATTCGAACCTTTCTACTTTATCCTACAGCGGCAACACAACAATGCGAAAGACGAGAATGAATGCTGGAAAATAATAGGCGATTAGTGTTTCTTAAATATTAATGATTTTTATAAAATGTATATCAATATTTCGGCTCAGCCGTCGTCAAGATATATGACATTTCTGAAATCGAACAATTCGTTCGAATAAGGCACAGTAGGAAACCGCAAATACTGAAAGAAGAGAAAACGAAAAAGGCGTGGAGTCGCTCCTGGTCACCACAGACCAGATAAGTGCCCTTTCATTATTTTATCATTTATTTAGTGATAAACATAATTTCAATTTGAAAAAATAATAATTTACACATTTACAATCATATATATATATATATATATATATATATATATATATATATATATATATATATATATATATATATATATATATATATATATATATATATATATATATATATATATATATATATATATATATATATATATATATATATATATATATATATGTATGTATGTATGTATGTATGTATGTATATATATATATATATATATATATATATATATATATATATATATATATATATATATATATATATATATATATATATATATATATATATATATATATATATACCTATATATATACCTATATATATATATATATATATGTATATATATATATATATATATATATATATATATATATATATATATATATATATATATATATATATATATATATATATATATATATATATATATATATATATATATATATATATATATATATATATATATATATATATATATATATATATATATATATATATATATATATATATATATATATATATATTGATTTACCTTTACTTTCGTTTCTTAAAGGCATGTGCTCCTCAACCTTCAAAATGTGCCCCCTGGTATAATTTCATCCTCTTAACTATTAAAGAAATTACAAAAAAATAACAAATGTTTAGTATTTTAATATTACACAATTTTGCCACTTTTGAAACATTCTTTAAAAAAACTATGTAAATATCGTAAAATATATAACTTTAAAGCTGTCTATGCACGTAACGCAAGCAATGCTGTGTTTGAAGCTGAACTGTGTTTAAAGCTGAAGCTGAACTACGGTAACGTTGTTGTAAACTGCTCAATCCAGAGTGAAGGGTGCAGTGCTTCCTTTCACCAAAATAGGCATATCAAGCTTTTTTATGTTGATTTATTGGCTACATAATAATAGTTAATGCTTCCTTTAATTATCATTTTAAAAAAAAACAGTTTTGTCAATTAGCATTCACCGATTTGTAATAAAATATATTTCCATTGTTATTTCGTTTAAAATCAGCCCTAATAGAATGATTTTGTTTTGTAGGAAATAAACGCTTAGTTTTGAGATGTATGGATAGACAGGATCGTTCACCGATGACGAGGAGACTTAAACTACGTACCCTGACCTGCGACATCCATCCTGGCTATTAGTCTAAAAGTGTGGCCATCCAGGTGTTTAAAATCTCCCATTTCAGTAGATACTCTACCATTGCCAATATCTCCCTAATAAAGTGGCACTAATGGCGCATTATTGTGATTAATGATATCTAATGAGTAAGATCCACGAATTAAGCCTTTTGACGTTTTTTTTTGCGATATCTTATCTATCGGTCCGTACGGAGCGCAGATCGATCAGCCATCGAAGCGCACGAGTCGAAAACAATCATTTCTAACGGATAATTTGTTATCTATGTTACTGGTCGATCGCAGCAATTATCTGTACATCGTTAAAGTATCTTTGTATTTTCGGGAAAACCCCTAAATATGTACAGATATGATTTGGCGAGATACAATGTGTGGGGTCGTTGTTTATAACTTAACAGGTGAGCACTATTGCTCCTTAGTCAATGTGATGTTTCCAGAATCTTTCCAGAATACATGCAGTAGATAGATGCCTTATAAAATAAAACACAAAAAATAATCTACCGCTCGAAAGCCAGCCTTCGCACGCAAAAAACTGCGCCGCAACTTTTTAGTCGATTCTATAAATAAATACTAACAATATCGCTTTTTCATGAATTCCCTCTTGTTACCTTGTAATTAATCTTGTTGGTCATGTATATTATATATTTATATAATACTAGCTGACCCGTGGCCACTTCGTTGGGCGGCAAAACTTTTTACTTGTGATGAAATTATGAGTGTGGTTTGGTTAGTACTGAGTGCTATGATTTATTTCCTGACTGCCAAAAGAAGGGTTATATTTTTACTGCATACCTACGTATGTATGTATTTACATGCCATTTTGACTATATTACCGTTATTTGTGAGTGTCTTCTTGTGAGTGTCTTATTTGTGAGTGTCTTCTTGTGAGTGTCTTATTTGTGAGTGGCTTATCTCTTTAACCATTTATGCAGTAAAAGTGAAATTATATGCAGTAAAAAAGAAAAGTCTTTTGTTTCGAACACTTGAGACGATAAATTTACTTATTTTGATATGAATTCATAATTGTTGATAATATGACCAATAAACATGACCTAACGATTTAAATTATTTTTTCAATATAAAATACTAATTTTTGTTACTTAAATATAAAAGTTAGACATATGCTGTCGTTGACCTTTTTTGTAGGCATTATCAAGCTCTTCAACTTTTCTCTGGAACTTAATCATATATCTCTCATCGTTAAGGCAGCGTTAGTTAGAAACGTTTTCGTTCGACCGTTTTTTCCGACTTACTTTGGAAATCCGACTACCACGAAAAAGTCTTTTCATTTTTCGGATTAATATATAGCCTATGACACTCACGAATACCATGGCTTTCTATTGGTAAAAGAATTTTCAAAATCAGTTCAGTAGATCCAGAGATTACTTCCTACAACGTCACAAACTTTACCTCTTTATAATATTAGTATAGATATGGAGGCCAGCCGAAACGGTTTCGCGCGGATCTGTCAAACGACGCAAAATGCCTATAGGAACTGTTGGCGTCCGACGGGTTAAGGAATAAACCCGAATATACTTAAATCAAATCAGTTCGAAATATTTATTCAATGATTAGAAATATTTCATTAAAATTTAATACACCTAATCTAGCTAGACTGACTTGCCACTTGTTTGAAAAACAAAAATATGTAATTTTTCATAATCGAGTAAACATTGAATCAATCGCATTGTTCATTGCAAATGCCACCTAACTAGGCCGGCACCTTTTCTAATGTACACATTTAATTTTGTATTTGCTTGATTTTGCCATTTAATGTGCTCGATTTCGCCATTTCTATGTGCTTGAGCTTGTTTGCCATTTAAAGTTGTATGTGCTTGATAATACTGTATTTATAAAAATGGCATATATTTTTTCGTCAATGATATACAAATCAATGATAATGATTTATAAAATGAGGCGTTTACTAGAACAGATGCTGAGGTATTCCCGTGAGGTATACTATAGAGAGTCATTAGATGGGCGAAGCATTCATACCGTAATATGTTCTATGTAGATTTCTCGTTATTGTGTTTAGAAGACATATTGTGTTTAGAACATATTGAACATATAAATGTTTATTTACATCGTAGCTTGCGTTTCGGCTACACATCCGTATATAATTTATAGAAAAATCATTTCTAAGAATTCTAATATCACCCTCACGGGAAGTTTTAGCCTTGGATTACCAAAGCCTGACAGTCGCACAACTTATCCATCCTCTCCGCACTCACTCAAAGATGATCAGTGGTTGTCCAGTTTGTTGATACCTACTATTTATGCATGGTTTGTAAAAGCGTTTATCTTTTGTCGAACTACATTATGGTGTAATACAATGTTTTTGTTCTTGTTGCCACGGGTTTTCCGTCGGATGGCAAACACGGAAGCGTAGTGGTAAGTACACATTCGCCTCATTGCCTCACAATCAGGTAGGAGATGCGTCGCGTCGCGTCGCCGGAGTGTGTAGGTACGCGCGAGTGAGACGGCCTAAGAAAGGACTCGAATGCGTGTCATTGTCCCGGACGGGCGGGCAGACAATGGAGAAGACAAATCAAACACGTCTTTCGAGCTGAGCGTGGATGAGGCGAGCCACAAACATCCTGCCTGCGGAACCCACTTCCTGCGACACAGACGCGCGCGTGCGACACATCTCCTATTATATTAGATGCTGACGCTGCTTTTGCTAAGCTGGCCTGGAATCTATCTATCGTTGTGCTGCTAAAAGGGACTATTTGGTCAATATACTCACAAGGTTCTAAAGACACACTGCGAGAACTTTTTAAAGAAATTGATATTGCTTCTCAATTTATATTTTCAAATATAATTTATGTTCCCAAAAACGTAACACAGTCCACAAAAGTAAGTAATCGCCACAATGTAAATATAAAAAATGGAAATGTTCTTGTATTTTCTAAATTTCGATGTGGTCACTTTTATAATCAAATTCCTAAAGAAATTTTAAACTTGTCGGAGAAACAATTTAACCTTCGGCTACGTAACGACCGAATTTGGTTGCACATCAGAACACCGTTGACTACGTAACGACCAATATTGGCGGCTTGCTCCCGGAGCGCACAGTAATATTATTTTCTAATTCGAACGCATCCTAAAATCCATACCAAATATTTCATTATTACCATAGATACATAGACGTCCGCTAGAATAATTTCGCGCGTCATTTCGCGGATATTTTAAAATTTTATTCTCAAACATCATCATTTTTTTTTCGAGAAATCATCAAAAATTTTATTGGTTTTTATGAGCTAATATCTAAATACTTGTGTATGTAAATGAGCAAAACAAAATATTGCCTTTGATAGAGAATCTAATAAAGATTATGGTAGTATTTACAATTTCTAAATAGGGTTCCATATTTTTCCGTAATGCCGACTTTTTTTCACTTTTTCGATTTTCTCATATTTGTTCATAATTATCTAATTGTTTTACAAAATGAGTTTTTAATGTTCTGTATACGAAATTTCAATGCGATCATTGCGCAGTTATTCTTTTTATGATTGCTATAGCAGTTCCATAGTTATAGTATTTTTTGTCAAGCGCGGCGATATTGCAAGAAATGCCAATAAATTGCCGCGGTCTGCCATGAAATTATGCCGCTACTCGAAGGGTTAAGCCTCGTATTGAAAATAGGCTGTATAAAAGAGCAAAGTTCGCTAATGGTTACGCGTAGTTTGAGTGGTATTGGCCAATCTTTATGACATCTTGGCTTACCCAACTTACGGTTTAACTCCTATCCGGTAGGCTCCTCGCAGAGGGACTTTACCTGCCAGGGCCGCTATGAGCTTCTCTCACGGCTATAAACTGCAGTCGGAGGCGGTTAGGATCAAAAGTTTTGCGGATTCGGAAGATTCGGGCGACCGTTGTCTGTTTGTTTCTACTACTCTTTATTATGAAGTTTCACAATGAGCGGGTTTATTGTCATCAGACACTATCTTACAACCAACCCTCATACGTTTAGCATGTATATGTATGTGTGCATCTAAGTATGTGTCTTGTATTTGATCGACAGAATTGAAATGACGTTAAGTTAATTTTATCCCAACGGAAAATGGTGACCCAACCGGAAATCGAACCCGGAACCTCACGATGGTTTCTTCCAAAAGCGCTACACGGGTGATTCAGCCCCTGCGCAGGTTCGATATCCTTATCTGACACAGTTCCTAGTACACCTCGATTTGGTATTACGGGCGTTTTAATCTCCCGCCTGATCGAAAGATGATGACAATGCGAGCAGCGTAGAGCACTTGAAGATAAGGCGCAGCGCTGTTCCTTATCCGACCTCAAATTCTCTTTTAATCGTTTATCGGCGGAAGGCGAGGTCGACGCTGTTGCTACCACTCATGTGATCGCTTTTCGGGTCCTTCCTGGTCCTTCGAGCCGGATTTTATAGTGATAAAAGGTTTGATTAAAATACAAAGGTTTGGTGGGATATAGGTGTCGTATTGCTTCAAACGCTGACTCAAAACACACTTTAAAACGCGCTCGTACCTATATTTCTCTCCCCCCCCCCCCCTTCTCTTTGTCATTTTATTTTTTATTTTTTTATTTTAAAGAATTTTACTTTACCGGCTTACCAACCAACGAGGAGATAAAATATTGTGAACGCACATTTTTTGACATTAAGATAGATATATACAATTCCCCCTCCCCCCCCCCCCCAGCTCCGAGACAATTAAGACCATTTCCGGAATAAAGTCTGTCTGTGTGCCTATCTATCTATGTGTGCATGTATTCCATAACGATAGCGCCGAAAAGCTTGATCCGATTGAGCTGAAATTTGGCATGCAGGCATCATTTGATCATGGCAAGAGTTGATTGTGGTTGAAATCGGTCCACTAGAGGGCGCGCTAGTCACTACTTATATATCGAAATATTTCACTTTGAGACATGGCATGAAATTCGGCACACAGATGCGTTGTTGGACCGAAATCACGTTGTGAAATTTCGGTTGGAATAACTCGTATACAAGCGACACAAATAATATTTAAATTCCGCAATATTTAAGAAAATACTACATCGTTTTTCGAAAAATAACATTTTAATCACACGGAAAATAATTCAAATGTACTACGAATCGACGTGCGGGGGGAAGTTGGGTTGGCGCAGTCGGTTGGAATATCTCGACATAAATAATATTATTATAATCTAACCTGGACATTTGAATATTTTGAATCTTATATTATATTATTTTATATTATTAATAATATTATTTTATTTTTTATTATTGTTGTTTTTTTTGTTTTAACATATATTAAGAGATAATTTGTTTTAGTTTTAACACTATTTTATCTTAGTTATAAGTAAAATGCAGGACTATTTTGTTTAAATTCTTATTTTAATTTTGACTATTTTAAATTGTTTTGTTTTTTTCTGATTTGAATTTATTTGCTGACATTTTAATTTTCCACTTCTAACTTTAATTTAATTATTTAATTTAAGTATTTAGTCATTTTTAATATGGTTTTGCAATTCTATTATTTTGTGCATATATGGAATATATGCCATTTTTATAAGCACGGTATTGTTGCAAGCACATTCAAAAATAAATGTTTACCTTAGAACAGGTCCCGGCCTAGTTAGGTGACGTTGCCACTAGACTGAACGATGTATTTTTTTTCTGCTTTTGATTCAAGTTTGTAAGTATTTTTGTGCATAATTCCTACGCTGAAATTGTTTACTCTTATTTTTTTAATATTTGCATTAGTTAGTTATATATAAATTTTCTAAATCATTTTATAAAAAAATGCGCGGGGGGAGGTTGAGTTAGCGCGGGGGGGGGGGGGGGGGGGGTTGTCTACTTGCCGAGAAAAGTCTTGAGGTGACACATCCGATTTTTTTCTTTGTTACTTTGGTGCGAGTCAGATGGAATTGATGAAAATGATCCAATGTCCGACTCGTATTATTATCGGCACTATAAATATCTAGTTATATCATGGAGTGCGTAGATACTTAAACAGCAATTTGGCTGCAATCGTTCGATCGAAATAAAATAACACGGTTTTTATCTCGGCAAATAATATCTATCAAGATGACATCCAAAACACTTGTAGATAAAAATGGCGTTATCCGTTCTTTAAAATGCCATTAATCACTTCACGTCGCCGAAATCGACCTCTCTTTTTCCAGGGCTTACGTGACGCGCACAAACACATAGCTGGTTTCATTGGGTGTGGTTTTAGGCGAGGAAAAATAAAAAATTAACGCTTTTGTCGTCTTCTTCTTCTTCTCCTAGTGCCACATCTAACACTAAACCGGCTATTATTTATTTATTTATTTATTTATTTATTTTATTTTCGGGAAACATACAGCGCTTCATTAATTATGACTAATTATCTTAATACAGTGTTTCGCTGGCCGATTAATTGTTTCCTACATTATTTTCTTATAAGGTAAATCAAAAGTTGCATTGCACTAAATTAAATTAAATTACAATCGAACTATTGCAAGGATAGGAAAGGAGAGGGATGGGGTATATGTACGATAGGATATAGGTATTCAGATTATACTCTTTTATATTCTCAATTTCGCTCTGAGTGTTTTGAAACAATTTGTATACTCACTATATTATATACTCACTTCCTAGACGCCTAGTGAGCTAAGGACAGCCTCGCTGAATATACATAGGTTGGTTCAAGTAAAAAATGTCGATATCTTCGAATCGACTATTATATGTGGTCATCAAGCGGTGCATAACAGAGTTTTGTGCGTAACTAGTGCTCACACGAGGGATTTCGAACGTACGAGGAGAGCGAACCCTTCATGGCGGAACCCACAATGACAGTTTCTTTACCAAATGAGGGCTATCAATTTTGTTATGTATTATTTTATGCAATAATGTCATATCAGCCGCTGTGCGGCGGTCTTCCAGTGAACACATACTAAAATAGTTCAGCCTGCTCTCGTAGGTTCCAAGTCCCAAGTGCTCACGATAGTCCAGGTGTCTAATGAAACGTCTTTGGACGCCCTCCACCCTATTTTTATACAAGCTATATTGCGGATTGCAAATCTGCGATGCGAACTCTATGATATATTATAATAACTATGATAACGTCATTAGCCGTCGCTCAAAATAAGGATGTGGTAGATTTATTTATTTAATTTGTAATTCACAATCATGCACAGTAAAATGGACATGTACAAATTAAAATGTCAGACAAAAATCCAGTAGCTATAGAAACTGATAACAAGATACGCCAAAAACTGTTGCCAGTGAACCTATTTTAATGTCACCCAACTAGGCCAGTGTTTTTCATTCAACCTTTTTAGATCGCGACCCCTTTTTGGTACAAAAAAGTCACAACCGACCCCACTGATTTACCTTTCACAGCTGTTGTAACTGTAAGAATCCAATAAGTTAAGTGTTTGTAAAAATAATGGCGAAATCACATAATTTTAAGTGTTTTTAACTTCTGAAGCTGTACGGTACAGCCGAACAGGCCCGGACTGGCCAGTTCGGCTAGTCGGCGATTGCCGAGGGCCCCCGACTCAAGCGGACCCCGATGGTACCCCAATCAAAAGTTGTTTATATTTTTTATTACTCGGGTATTTTTTAACTACTTACAAGAAATTTGATTAGTTAATGGTCCAAAATTGGCTACCTTTTTATATCTATCGTTTTTCTAGATTTATTTCTGGTTAAATCTCCTCCATCGGCTACCCGATCCTGGGTGAACAGCCGGGCAAAGAGGAGAGGACCGCGCAAGCGACCTCGAATTCGTAACCAATCTAGAGACTGGAGTAATCTAGTCGCAATTGGAAGTAAAGGCGTGAGTGTAAGCCCGCTGGGTAACACTCCTGGCTATCTCGCGGTTAAGGCGTTGGTCTCTTACGGTCATGTGGCGGAGCTTGACGGTGGACTGTTTTTGTCCAAGTCTTCTGCGCTCACTTCAGGGAGACAGAACGACTAATCGTTAAAACTTCCTGAGGTGACGGGCTCGCCCGTTGCAGATGACAACTCTGGTTGTTATTATATTATATGTATTTGACTGTGCTACAGTGACCTGTATCATGTATCAGTGATCAGTGATCTATAAGGACCAAAGTTCTGATCACCGCTACATTATTTTACAACTTTCGCGTGAAACTAGGTTTTATCTATACTGTAGAATTTTTCCGATTTTTAGTTTCAGCTGAATGGTGAACATTGGAATATGGCGTGTCGTAAATGTTTGAAAGTTTCCTGTTAGCTGACGAGATAACGCAGAGATTAGTGTCATTTGCCAATGAATCATTTACCTAGATATAGCTAAATTAAGTCGTTTATCAGCCGCGCAGGACAATATTGATTGCGAGATCGAAGTTGTTTATTACTGTGAGATATTTACATTTGATTTCATTTAAGGCCATTTAAGGCGACAAGCGAAAGGCCTTTACTTTGATTTTGATATTGGCATTCTGTTTAATTGATTTTTATTTATTGCAGTAATGTAATTATGTTATGTGAATTTACAATATCAGAAGATGGGTAATATTGTTTTGAGAAAGCGAGCAAATTTAAATTGCGTCCCGCCCCTTCTTCACCTCCCATCTGGCACACATCTTTCACTACCTACCTTTCTCGCGGCTACTGTATAGTATGTTAATTTGTCATTCATGTCGTGCGGCGACATATCTTTGTTACTAATTTCGTATCCGAACACGGGCCCTGGCAAGTATGTAGTCTTTAATATCATACCTTTCTGTCACCGGTAAACGACAGCGGAAAACAACCTTTTCTTTTAATAGCAAGCAGATGAGCATCGTCCTGTAACGAATGTGATTTCAACATAGGTGGTATAAACCCGAACGTTATGTAAATTTTCGTTGATTTTCATCACCTAGCAAAAAGATGTGCATTTCTTTTTAGCAATATCAAGGATTATGAAGTGATAGGGCTTTGAAGCCGGCTAACTTGCTACATTTCTTTTCAATTTATTTTTTGATGAATCTTAACAGGTTGTTAAAACTTAGTTATTTGATTTTTAAAAATACCGCCGATCATCGTTCATACACTCAAAGGCGATCGCTTCTAGGTTCATCTTTAAAGCTCCCTCTTTTAAAGCTTTTAGGTTATCTTCAAATCTTAGGAGCTTCTTCAAATCTCCTAGGTTCATCTTCAAAGTTTCCTCCTAAAGCTCCTAGGTTATCTTTATAGCTGCTAAGTTAATCATCAAAGATCCCTCTTTTAAAGCTTCTAGGTTATCGTCAAAGGTTCATCTTTAAAGCTCTCTCGTTTAAAGCTCCTAGGTTATCTTCAAATCTCCTAGGTTCATATTGAAATATTCCTGTTTTAAAGCTTCTAGGTTATCTTTAACGCGTTGGACGCCAACAGTGCCTATAGGCATTTTGCGTCGTTTGACAGATTCGCGCGTAGCCCATTCGGCCGGGCATCGTATATATTATATAAATATATAATATACATGAATAACAAGTTACAAGAGGGAATTGATAAAAAACGATACGGTTAGTATTTAATTACAAAATCGACCAAAAATTTGCGGCGCAGTTTGATGCGCGTGAAGGCTAGCCTTTGACCGGTTAAAGCTCCTAGGTTCATCTTCAAAGCCACCTCGTTAAAAGCTCCTAGAATATCTTCAAAGCTCCTAGGTTCATCTTTAAAGCTATTCTCTCTGTTACATTCAGCAAACAAATCGTTTGTTTCTTTCGGTAATCTACTATTTTGGCCATGATTCTCGTACCCATCTCGTTTCAATTTCTTCTAGGCAACCCGATCGTGAAGGTTATTGAATGGTTGCACACCTCTGCCGTTAACGGTTATAGTGCTTATGGAGCTGTCATACGGAGTGACTTAACGGTCAGATTGTCAACTGAGCCAATACGGACGTAGAGTGGACGGAAGCACGCCCACCGCCATAGCTATCTGGGTGAACTCGACACATCCCATCTGTAGACTTTTACCTATTGCCTTTGCTCACCTTCACCGGTACAATAATCCTAATATTCCACCCAGACATTTCATCAGAACCTTCAAAATCACAAAGAGAGATTAAACAATCTAGTGGTTTAAAGAGTCTATTTCTTTAAAGCCTACATTGTATGCATGCATAGCACGTGGCGATAACGATTGGCATTATATGTAAACTCGTCCGCCCGTCAGGTCTAAGGGGCTATCAGCCCATTATGTACAGGCTTATTTTATAGTTAGGTATATCGTAATGTAGAACTTTTAAAATTGACGATATAATTCGTGTTGTTATTATAGTAACTAATTAAGTAAATAGTTTGCTTGACACAATTCTACTACTGACTCAGATCAAATTCATAATCTGTGTGTTCTTGCCATCCACGTGTACTTATCATTATAATATTATTATAAGTATAACGTATGCAATTAGTTGTATGCATATTTGTTGATGAGACACTCAAACAAGCTGAGAAATCGCTATGTTCCATAGTCTATATATTACATTATTTTATATATTATAATTGCAGTTAAGACATATATGTAACACATTTGAATCTTGACGACCAATCGTCACAGAATGTTTCCAATATACTTGCGATTTAAATAAACACAATAATCTAAGAAACAAAGGCGAAGTGACAAAATAATACAACGTATAATCAAAATGTAAAGTATAATCACAAATCTTTCAGCTATATATTTTATAGGAAAAGTAAAATGAAGATCTAAGGTTTGATGAAATTAAAGTTTTATTAGTATTCTACATCTTAATAAATATGCGGAGGAATATCGATAAAAGCGAGCTAATATGGATTTATGAATTTTGAAACGTTTTATAAAATACATAAAATATCCCCTTCCTACGTAATTTCTAAATCAGTAGGTACGTTGAAGAATCCTCAAAACGAGTTAAAAATCTTTCACATTTCATTAGTTTTTCAGTAAAATTCAGCAATAAAAATCATGTAAAACGTTCCTCGACTTAATAACTTTGAAGACAAGTGATTTAAATGCATAAAGAAGAAACAGTTAAAGCATTTTTGAAATTAGTCACTGGCTTTCACTGCCTAAATCTTATAGTATTAAGGAGGTTCATTAAATGATACCTTAATTTACCATACTAAAATAAAAAACAGATATTTTTTAAAACGGTGTAAAATTTAATGAAATGCGTCAGTTTGCGCAACAATAAAAAATAACGCATAACATGCACAGCCAGATATTTTATTTATTATTTATTTATTTATAGCAATGTACATAATAAGCAACAAGCGTAACAAATTATATACAGCAAGTTGTGTCACGCTTATAGTGAAGATCGCTCCCATGTCGCCCAACTAAGTATGAACACTTGTTCTAGGGCAGACATATTAAACAAATACTAGTTTTAAAAGAAAACATAATCAAAAGAAAAAAAAGTAGTTTAAACAAAAAGAAAAAAAGCGAAAATGGAAAAAAAACATTGAATTAAATAAAAATATGCATAAAAACTAAAATATGTAAATATATAATTATAATAAAATAAAACATTGAAGTAAATAGATAATTAAATACACATATCCTTCGATTAATAATAAACTATACAGTCATAACTTAAATTATAAATAAAATTTGTAATATTTGTAAGAAAAATAAAAAGTCACAATATAGACTGTCTACGTCTATAGTTGGTTGTACGATTTCGCTTCACCTTGGGTATGCTCGCATAAATATATGGATAGAGCTATGGATGAGGATAGAGAACATTTATGAACTCGTGTGTACAATCTGCATATCCAGTTCTTTCTTACTTCACTACTTAATATAATAAAATAAATAAATAATTGAAAATGCCAATAGATACATATATAAATTAAAGTATATGTAATACATTATATTGCTGCAAAAGTGAGACTACGAAATGATGTTTCAGGCTTTCCTGAACGTACATTTCTTTATTGCAATATAATCTATTTATTTAGCTAAATCAATCCAGGAGGTTTAAATTAATAAATTGTATGATTCCGTTATCGATTCGCATTGCTGCCAGACATTATCTAAACAACCCCCCCCCCCCTGATAAGGAGATCAATTAATTCAGATAATAAGCCAAAGATGGATGTACTTGTATTATTCGTACTTTGATTTCTTTGTCTTTTGGGATCTTTGTCTGATATTGTATAGCTCGTTGTTTTCTCGCTGTATTGTCGGTCCTAGCATTGGTTATATAGCGTATTAGGTTGCTCAACGCAGTACTGCGATTCGGCAGCTATAATTTCACAACGAAACGCAACCTGTAGATGACACTCATAGTTCCAAACTTTCATTAATCTTCTCTTATGTCCAAAATGGCGGCGTTCGTAGTATAGCAGTATGCCGGCGCACTTTAGATGGCTCGCTTTATTCACACATAGTATCCTATATATATGAACAATAATATATCCTACAAAAAACAATAATATAATAAGAAAGACATGTTTAAATAATAGCTCTTATTATTTTAATATTATTTACATAAAATGACAATTTTAAATTTCGTATTCAGGTTTTAATACGTACTAATTGCGCACTTTGCTGTTCGGATAGACTAATAGATAGCATTCTATCTCTCCGTATTATTTCTGTGATGTATCAGCCTATATATAAATGCGATAGAGGACACTAATAATGTCATTATATTATTGTTACCATTGGTTAAATTAATGGGTTTTTATAATCAATCAGTCTTTTATAAAAAAAACATTACGGTAATAAATAATAATATAATAACGATTTTTTTAATCATAATTATTATTTTAATATTATTTATATAAAGCTGTAATTTTTTTCATTTGGTATACCAGTTTCAATAGGTACATAATAATTGCGCACTTTAATGTTCAAATAGACTAATTAATACATGGCATTCTAGCTCCCCCTATTATTTCTGTGATGTAATCAGCCTATGTATACATGCGATAGATGGCACTAATAATTGAATGATATTTTTGTTACCATTGCTTAATTTATTAGGTTTTTATTATCAGTCAATCCTTTATAAAATAATACATTCATTATCAATGATATAATGTTGGCCAAATAAATTGTTGTTAGTTTCGCCGTACAATGTTATCGGCGCCACCTGGAAGTCGCCGGCGCAGAAGGGTTGCCTAAACTTAGTATGACGTTAAGCAATGTAATAACATATAATCAATGGTTCTAGGTAAATAAAACTATTAAATAAGTTTCATATTAGACATTGCTCGAGCCACAGTTGACGCGCGGCGATCTATAGATCAGATCCTTCTGCTCGATCGGCGGTTTTTTGATCATCGAAATTGCAAAGATGGCAAACGCATACAGCCACGCAAAATATGCGCAGACGATTCCGAGAAGAAAGCAGACGTACTTCGCATTTTAAAATGCACCACAGACAGACGCATTGTCTTCGGAATAACGCCAGACCGATTCGAGAAGTTATAAAGCGTTCGATTCCCGGAAGCGTTATGTGCGTCGGTTTTATGCCATTTTTGATGATTTCTGTAGTACGAGTGAAATAAAACTGGTCAAGTGCGCGTTTGGTTTGGCTCTTGCTATAAAATATTTTGACGTATTCGATAGAGTTGTCCATTGATATTGATACTCAGGGTTAAAATTTCATTTTTGAATTTTGACTTTTGGGCTAGGTTAGATTAGGGCAAACAAGCTCTGCTATGCAAATATTCGATTTTAAAACTGTTCGAAATAATTGTCACTGGCATATACCTACACAGACAGACCAGTAGACATATCGATATCTCTCCGATAGGTTCCCGTTCGTACGCTTTGGTACGGAACCCTAATAAATCGTCGATCGATCGTCGATATCGTCGCGAGAAAAAGCACCTGAAACAATGGACCAATGATAATAAAAACGGGCAAACGTGTGCGCTATAAACACTTGTCATCTTGCTTTGAAAACATTACATTGTTGTAACACGCAGGTAGATAGGAAGGTGTTTGTGCTGGGCCTCGCGCATTGATATGCAAATCGATGCCGCATCCGCGAATAGATGAAGCGATCACTGTGTGTTTGTGGACTCTGTCGCCTTAAGAGGAGCACCTGTTCAAAGATTTTCTATAATACATGCAGATACTATACAAGTATGGGTTCGTGAGATGTGGGACTGAGGCCGGGAACTTACTGTATCTATATAAATGAAAAAATAATGTTCGTTTGTTTAAAATCTTAAATCTCAGAAAGTTCGTCACTGATTGATTTGAAGAGTTGACACAACGTTGCATTCGAATACTCGCGTGTTTTTTAACCGACTTTTAAAAAAAAGGAGAAGGTTATCTATCAATTCGGTAGTATCTTTTTTTTATTTTAATGTTTGTTACCTCAGAACTCTGCTATTTATGAACCGATTTGGATTTTTTTCTTGTTATTCGAAAGAATATACTTACAGATTGGTCCCATTTTTATCAAAACCCTGTTATGATGATGGGATCCATGAGAAATTGAGGGAACTCCTCAAATATTATCATATGAGATTAAAAAATTACATGTTGGTTCAATTCCGATGACAATTCATTTATTTTTATGGTAAGCATGACCTGATTCTACACCCTGGGTTGGCTCCCGACGAGGGAAATCCTCAACGGTCAATAGCACAGACCCCAAATTTGTATACTCATTAAGTTATGATAGCCCGTTCTAAGTTTTATCATAACATGGCTGCTGCATCCAGGGTTAGCTGCCGACGAGAGAACTCCTCAACCGTCAACAGCACAGACACAAAATTTTGTATAGGTATGTATTCAATTACGACAGACCGTTCTAAGTGTCACCATGGACTGCTGCACCCAGGGTTGGCTGCCAACGAGGGAACTCCTCAACGGTCAACAGCACATAAATAAAATTTAGTATACGCATTCAATTATGATAGCTCGTTCTAAGTATCACCATGACATAGCTGCTGCACTTATTTAAAAAAATGTAGTCGGTTTTTGTTTTTGTTAAAATTTTGTCTATTATCTTGTAGTATAATATTTTATTGCAATAAGAGCGCCATCTGTTGAACGTAACAGCAACCCAAACACAACGCGACGCAACGCGTGGCCGGGTACAGCTAGTTACCAATATAATTAGGTAATTGTAATTAATTGGAGATGTGTCAATACTATCACTGAATTGGGTCTGGGCAGAAGCGAATGAATCCTTCACCCCGAGTAGTTTTCTCTGGCCAGGTTTTAGGTAAATAAACGGTCCAACTCGTCTCGGGCTAACCTACTTCCAATCAAGTGTACAGTCCGCGCTCAAGCTCCTATAGGAATCGGGGACTGGGAAAGCGGGAAGATGACGCCGCCCCCGACTGTCGCTTCATACCCCGCTCTCTCCCAGTACTAGTACTCTCCCAGTACTAGTACTCTCCCAGTACTAGTACTGAGAAAGTGTGGGGTGTAAAGCGACGGTCGGTGCGGCGTCATCCGCCCGCTTTCGCAGCTTACGATTCTTTGGAGCTTGAGCGCGGACAGTAAGTAGTAAATGAGTCCTGGAAAAACTCGAGAGTTTAATATCAATCGCTACTATCTGTTCTCAGATTTTAAAACTGCCTATGGCGATGCTACGCGGTCGATATTTATCATAGTATTTGGATCGTGATCCTACCGGGATCTCAAATACGGGAAGTAGAGCAATATTCAGTCTACGTAGTTCTATAGTGGTCCAAGCGATGGTTCCGTTGTTTCTTCTACGGAAAAGCAGTGGAATGTATTTTAGCAAAAATTTATATTTGATTTTTGTTTTTCTTTCCTTTTCAGGTATACGTAGACGCGCTGTAATGCAGGGTTCCCTCAGGACCATCCAAGGTGAGGGTTTTTTAAAATAATCATATAAACAAATGAAATTCATCTTAAATTATACTTTAAATAATGCAATGGCTGTATGGGTATTGCTATGGATATTGTAAAATACTGTATGGCTATTTAGCTACAAATAATATTCATAGATAATCAACCAGATAACTAGTTATTTTATTTATTTGTTTATTTATTTATTAGATAACAAAAAAAAACATCGTTAGTTTTTATATTAAACATAGTTTGTATCGCTCATAACTATGGAGAGCCTATTCTAATGAGAACACCAATACAAATAATTATAAAATCAAAAAACTTTCTAAACAAATTTTCGGAAATAAATTATATATTATAAAGGATAAAAACACGATTGCCGTTAGAGAAACTGAACTATTGTATTTTATAATTATTTTTCTTACAGATTTTTATGAAATATTTGTAGTTTTTGTATTTATCCATATAGATAGATATATATTTCCGAAGTTTACTCAATCAGACCTTTCATTTGACACTAAACACGATATATTTATTTTAATTTATTGACATTTGGACATTTATACAATTAGGTACTTACCTACTTGATATTTGAACAGTTAAGGTACCCTATGATACTCGGGATGATGCAACGATTCTAACAATACCACACACTTCTAAATCGGTTCAAGCGATTAGAAGCTATGGTGGAATAAAGAAACGGAAAACATACATAGATGAACCCTGAACACATTACACTCCTTTTTTGTTGTAGTCGTGTAAAAATAAAATGGTAGTCGTGTAAAAATAAAATAATAAATATAAATCAGTAATAGGTAGGTAATAATAAATAATAATTAATAATAAACGCGTATAACAAACACTTCAAGAGAATATATTATATATAAATATGTGTAAGGCACAAATAAAAAAAAGAAATTACAAATTTTACTTTTGTGCTTTTTTGTGATTTATACCAACGCGTACAAACTGATTCTTATATTGCTGACTTCGGAACATAGACGTTTGTCTGTGGCTGTATATTTTACTACCGTCGATTATCTCGGTCAGTCTTCATGCTATCGATAAAAAATTTGGAACAGTCATAGTACTTGCTTGCAAGCACATATCCGACAGAAGTCAAGTTTTTTTAAATAATAGGGCTAAAAGGGAAGTCGAAAAATATTTTCTTTCGAGATCCCATTTCGTTTAATTTGGAAAGAACTCTTTGTGTATCTTACTTTTCGATATCTATAACGGCTACTCATGCCGATTTGTGCCTCGTGTCGCGGGCTCGATCGAGATGGTACAACGACCCAAAACAATGGCGGTGTCCCGCAAGGATCGTGCACGTTACCAAATTAATAAAATAACTGTCGAGAGAGTCGGCGGCTGTTTGATATGCGCGACGTTCGCCACCTCAGCAGCGGTACTCGACTTGGAGTACCTATCTTGCGAGAGGCGACCCACTGTGCATGCTAACGCGGGCGACGGCACTCGCCGAAGCAGATGCTGCGAGAAGAAACTCAAAATTTTCAAATTCGAACGACGCAAAAGTTAATTCGCTGATTTCACCGATAAAATTTGTAAATCGAACGCCGCAGTTGTCAAGTTTGACAGTTTAAATTTCGAACGAAAGAATTCGTCGCCTCCGTCAATAAAATTTGAAAATCGAACGCCGCATTCGTCAAATTTAAATATTTAAATTTCGAACGAAAGAATTCGACGCGCCCGTCAATAAAATTTGAAAATCGAACGACGCATTCGCCAAGTTTGATAATTTAAATTTCGAACGAAAGATTTGGTCGCCTCCGTCAACAAATTTTTAAAATCGAATGCTGCATTCGCCATGTTTGAAAATTTAAATTTCGATTGAAAGAATTTCGTCGCTTCAATCAATAAAATTTGAATATCGAACATAGCATTCGCCAATTTTGAAATTTTAAATTTCGAACGAAAGAATTTTCTCGCTACCGTCAATAAAATTTGAAAATCTAACGCCGCATTCGCCAAACGAATGACATGTATTTTTTAAGAATATTATTGAGCACAACAATATGCCATATCCCAAGGATATAGATTAAGTGCATAATTAATATATGTGTAGATAAGGCGTAGTGCATATTGCGCTCGTGAGCGGCGTCTGTCATTATGCACCGTCAGTGAGGCGTAAAAAAGTAGGTGAGCACCCGAAAGGCAATATTATTGCTGAGATAATGGTCTTTTTATCTTAACTACTCCGAGGAGGCGACATTTATTGCCGTCTTCAGGCGTCACACGACGGCGACATCCTCACGAGCGCGCGGAACACACCGGTGGGGTAAGTGCGCAGCACAAAAATTATGTCGAGTAAGCGGGGGAATCAGAGGCCAGATATTCCTATCATCTATAAAAAGTGATAGCAATAGTACTTTCAACAGAAAATCAAAATGAAATAGTTTTTATTCAACGTAAATACATCGCATATATTTTCAGAATATCAAGAGACTTTTTATAATATATTTTTCCAACTATGAACTCCACTGGAAAGATTCGTCAAAGAAAACTAAATGGGCAGTTTTAGTAATCTATTATCGTCAAGGTATAACCCGTTTTTTTGATTAGACATAACTATAGTATCAAAAAAAATACTTTTCGTTGAATTAGGTACATACATAGAGTAGAGAATCTGAAATATAAGCCAAATTAACACCATACATATTTATCATCCAACTAGTCGGTAACCTTATAATAGATTTCTTACAAAATAGATATTTAATTCAATGCTTAAACTGTTTCACTGGTAACTGTAAAATTTCCATAGGAAATTTGTTTTAGAAATGTATACATTGTCCCATAAAAGAAGTTCTGACCTTTTTAATTGGAACTTCTATATATGATATTTATTTATATTTTTGAGGTCATTAAATTTAATGAACAGCTTTAGATTTTACCGACTTTGATGTCCTAGAATACGAGGAAAGACGGACATGAATTCCTAGAGGAAACGATATCCAATGGTTGTCTGTAAGATATCGCTATAGTGATACGTCCACCATTTGTGCATAAATTGTCTTTTTTTTATAAAACCAGTATAATATTCATTAGGTAATGTTTTTATAGCGCAATAAAGTTATTCTATTCTATCCTATTCTATCACAATATATTGTCCTCTTTTTGACCCCCCCCCCTTCCCTCAAATTAAGTACAGGAAAAGCTGCAGGCTATCAGAAAAGAAGGTTTGCGTGTTTAGCAAGAACGTTTAGATTTCGGGGTACGGTTGGAGGCCAAGGAGACTCGAAAGGCAAACTTGCCGAACTAGGACTCATCGAAGACCAACGATGCTCTTGTGGTACGTGCCACTAAACTGCAGAATATATCACCTGGAAGTGTTTGATGTTGAAATATGAGAGCCGCCTTACATTTGATGTAATGAGTGATAGGATTAGCATCTCAGTCGCAGTTTGATGATTCAAAAGTTTGACTCAAAAGCGATGTTACCGCGATGTAGCCCGAGATCTGCCAGAGCCTTTATGAAAAAAGGACAAATCTCTAGACATTTGCTTCTTATACAGTCCGCGAAAGAAAGATTGACTCATGTGACTTCTTCTATGAGGGTGACGATATGAGCTGCTTCCTTGAGAGTAATATTTATGATTTTGATATGTCTGCTTGCGTGTCTATCTCGATTGATGTTATGCAATGGCTTGAATGAGCAACGCAGTTCAGCTACCCAATTAAGCTATCTAACGATATAACGATTGCTGAATGATAGTCTTCAGAAACCTCGAATTCTAGTAAAAGCACAGTACGCCTATAATTTCGATTGTATTTCTCGCCAATTTACAAATTTTTCTTTACAGTATTGAAAAGTAAAATAAAATATAAGCCCACAAGCTGTAATGGTATTTGATTACGACAATTATGTAAAAGGCTAACACGCGGTAAAATGTAAGGCTCATATTTATATTGTAATGGTTGAAATGTGTACTTTTACAATTTATGAACGCTATAATAACGTTTAATTTCATAAGGAAATAAAAACATAATTTTATGATAGTTAGGGTGTTGAAAGTGTTAAACAGGTTTTTTTCTTTAACATTTTAACACGTTTTAACATCATAAATAGCAGGCTGTTAAGTGAATTCAGCGTAGAAAAAAGCTTAACACTATATAATAATGCAAATTAGTACAGAAATGCAGGCTAAATGTGCCTAATAATATAGAAACGACTGCATGAGACCTATCATAAATTTAAATAATATTCTATCGAGTGTAGTCTTCGCACTTTGTTTGCCGTGTGGCAGCGCCGCGATGAATATGGAGCCGACTTGCTTTTCCGCTCCTTATCGACGGGACGTTGTCGTGTTTTTCGCGCAATTTACTGCCTTTTCTTCCATGGATAAGTCCGAAGATTTACTGACTCGAATATCCTCTGAAGTCATTTAAAGTTCTTAAAGTATAATTATTATTTTACGTTTTAAAACACTTTTTCACGTATACTGGGGACAATAGAAACAGGGGGACAATTAAAACAGTTGATAAAACAATTAGAAATGAAATGTTTTTCAATCATAGCATGTTTATCTAGTGCATAAACTACTTTTGGAGATTTTCCCAAGTTTTTTAAAATTTCAAAATAGAGACGATAACACTATAAAAGCATTTGTTTTTGGACCAAATATTTGACATCTTCAAATTGTTTTATTAATTGCCAAGAATGCTCTTCTATTTCTCCATATCCTGGGCATTGGCTATCCAGTTGTTTTCTCTAAGTGTTTTCATCACAGGTTCGGTCGTCCGATTGCGTAGTTTAGAGGGCCATCGTAGTGTACCACCATACTGTTATACCATAAAAGTCGCCATATTGAATGAATAATATTAGATTAATCATTTAATAAATCAAGAATAATATTAGATTAATCATAAAAAAAATAATAATATTAGATTATTCATAAAAAAATTAATAATATTAGATTAACCATTTTTTAAAATATGAGATAGACAGTTTCATCTATCACTATATGTGGCGTTTCGTAGTACATTCTGGTTGTTAAATTGTAGTACAACGTTGATCAATCTAATCTATACTAATATTATAAAGAGGTAAAGTTTGTGACGTTGTAGGAAATAATCTATGGATCTACTGAACCGATTTTGAAAATTCTTTTATTAATAGAAAGCCACGTTATTTGTGAGTGTCATATGGCTATATATTAATCCGAAAAATGAAAAGACTTTTTTGTGGTAGTGGTATTGGCAAAGTAAGTCGGAGAATAAGCGGTCGAACGAAAACGTTTCTAACTAACGCTGCCTTAACGATGAGAGATATATGATTAAGTTCTAGAGAAAATTTGTAGAGCTTGATAATTCATACAAAAATATCAGCGACAGCATATGTCTACCTTTTATATTTAAGTCACAAAAAGTAGTATTTTATATTAAAAAAATAATTTAAATCGCAAGGTCATGTTTATTGGTCATATTATCAACAATTATGAATTCTTATCAAAATAAGTAAATTTATCGTCTCAAGCGTTTACAACAAAAGACTTTTCCCTTTTACTGCATAAATAGTTAAAGAGATAATACGCTCACAAAATAAGACACTCACAAATAACGGTATTATAGTCAAATCGGCATGCAAATACATACATACATAGGTATGCAGTAAAAATATAACCCTTCTTTTGGCAGTCAGGAAATAAATCATAGCACTCAGTACTAACCGAACAACACTCATAATTTCATCACAGGTAAAAAGTTTTACCGCCCAACGAAGTGGGCACGGGTCAGCTAGTACGTTATATAATGAATGCTTGATGGCTTGTGGATAGCGTACAATGATGAATATCATCGGCATATTCTTGCCAGTGCCACTTCTTGCCAGTGCCAATTGTGCGGATGTTCTTTGAAAGAAGAGTTCTCTTTACTTTATAATTTGTATGAATCGTGTGGTGAGTGTGTGGCTTGGATCATGGATCGTGGATGAATCTCATGTGCGGCATGCGCGTGCGCAGTGCGCGCCGCCTGGCATCGTCACGTTCGTTGCTGGCGATGAATTCGTGACTTCCTGCTTTCGCGCCTAACGAGCCGAGCATCCAAATAGACCACTTGACCCCGACTCCATACATCTCCTAAGCATCTCCATCTCTATCAGCTCACCTTAAAGGTGGTAGATATTACTATCAAGTAGATAGTTATGAATGGTTTGTATATACGAGCTGTGTTGCCTCTTATCCAGCTGATCTACCACCAATCCCGATATTTTGTGATAGTCCACCAATATATGTGGCGAGTTTAGTACATTCGAGATCTTGTTGTGCAACTGAATCAGAAGCTGACGTTAGACCAACACTTTAATAGCATTGTTAGTAAAGCTTTAAGAACTCTAGGTTTTGTGAACATAATATCTAAACCATTCTCGAATATAAATATCTTTAAAACGCTTTACTTTTCTTATATTCGTACATTAGAGTTCGCATCTCAAATTTGGAATCCGCAATATGGTGTATATAAAAATAGAGTGGTGAGCGGCCAAAGACGTTTTATTAAATTCCTGAACTATCGCGAGCACTTAAAATTTACTAGAGCAGGCTGAACCATTTTCGTCTAGTGACCCGCATAGCAGCTGATATGATATTATTGCATAAAATAATACACAACAATATTGACATTTAGTATTCTTGACTTGGATTTCTTTTTATTTCTTATGAATATGAAACTGCGCAAGATATCAGAGACAGGCAGAGTGAGAGAGGAAAGGAACGGCTGCGTCTGCGCATGTCCGGACTACCAATCGGATTCAACGCCGATTGATGACTCTACGTGATTGAATGCAGTACCATCTCGGCCTGAGAAAACTCTCTGGCCGCTCTTCTTCTTCGTTCAGTTAGTCGCACCGGCTTTACGAAACTATAAAATGTAATGGTTATTTGAGCAACTCCCGTCTATAACATCCGGGGTAATTAAAAAAAAGGCACAACCCTCATCCCTTCTAAATCCGCAAAAATGTCATTGGAAAGTTTTATGTGAACAGCGCTTTCGGCTCAGCTACGAACTTTTTCAGGATTGGATGTTCGCTTGGCAGATCGCATTATGATATGTACTGCTTAGTCTATAGACTATCATACCATAAAATGACTAAAGACTATCATACCATAGTATACCGCATTCCATACTTAGCTGCCACTATGATCTAAGATCTACTTTATGATAAACGGGCTATTTCTAACGATTTTCTTTCTTTTTTTTACAGATACGAAGATGGATCTATCATCAGTTACCAAAGACACAGAACCAAAGAGCTTCGACGTAAAGGTGAAGCGGCAACAGTCCAAAAGCATCGACAGCGACAACCGATCCGAGAGTCCCAACTCCACTCACGGGGCAGATCTCAACGCCTTCGTCTGCAAGACCTGCGACGCGAGCTTCGCCTCCGCCGCACTCGTGCATCGCCACATGCGAACCCACAAGGAGCAGTACGACAGCGACGAATCAGCGTCCTCATCCAGCAGCACGGAGGAACTCAGCCAGAGATACACCAGGAAGAGACGCTTGGAATACAACAACAACGACAAAGACGACACCGACCCGAAACGGAAGAGAACCATCAACAACAACCTGCTCAACGGCCACCGTCTACCTTGCCCCGTCGCACTCTGCAGGAACACCGACTTTCAGACCGTGGAATCGCTCGAGGTCCACCTCGAATCCGAACACCCGAACTACGAACTCCAATGCTCGTCTTGCACCCTCACCTTCAAGAACTACAGGGTGCTGAACCTGCATCGGTTCATGGCTCATCCTAGTCCCGCCGCTAAGAGCCAAGTGACTGGATTCGACGACCTGACCTTCATCGACTTTTCCAGCCGAAAGTTTCCGCAGATTGCAAGGACGGTATGCGAGCAGAACTATCACAAATCCGTGACGGAGCTACAATTCCGTTGCCTTAAGTGCTCCAGGGACTTCCCATGCGAAAGCGCTCTGGATATACATAGACAGGTGAGTCTGATCTTCTTCTAATTCATTAGATAGGACACCACTGACTGGTCAAATCACATTTTCCTTCTGAAACCCTAAACTCAGATTGATTGCCCTGTAATTTGGCATCTTCCGTCATTCTCACGTTGTTTTAATCATTCGCAGGCTTGTTTCACCCCGATCACAAAGTCCAACCGCCATCCATCAGATAGCTCCGACGAGGAGATCAAACGAGAGGACTTCTTCGCAAACCTGGATCTGCAGAATCGCAGCCTGAAGGTAAAGAATGATCTGGTGCAAGATAGCGGCAAAGACCTCGCCGACATCCAGTCGATTTTGTCGGTGACGTCGACAGGCGGACTGCTCGAGCAGCTGACCCAGAAAAACCACGAGCTTAACCACATGACTCCTCCGGAGATGAACTTAAAAGAGAACGAACGAGAGGTGAGGAATTCATTTTTAGATTTTAGGACATGTTTTTAAGAAACAAGAATCTGGGCCTCACTGCCTGGAGATTGCAATTTCATATCTGGCCCCTGCTTCGATAAGACCTGAGAACCCTTAATAATATAAATAAAACGCCTTGTTTGTACGAAAAGCCTTCACCAATGTTTTGACTTTCTTTTAGGAGGAGACTCAAGATGCCTTCGCCTCAGAGTTCAGAAAAATGAAGTTGCGCGGAGAGTTCCCGTGCCGCCTGTGCTCAGCCATCTTCCCGAATTTGAGGGCTTTAAAAGGTCACAACCGGGTGCACCTGAGCGGCAACGGCCCCGGACCGTACCGCTGCAACATGTGTCCTCACTCCTCGCTGGACAAAGCGGCGCTGGTCAGGCACATGAGGACGCACAACGGCGACAGGCCTTACGAGTGCGCCGTCTGCAACTACGCCTTCACAACCAAGGCCAACTGCGAGCGCCACCTCCGCAACAGACACAACAAAGTCACCAGGGAGGACGTCAAACGCTCTATCATCTACCACCCCTCCGAGGATCCCAACAACGACGAGGTGAACAACAAGCTGAACATATCGAGAGAAGACATCAAGAGGTCGTTCGTGTTCCACACTCCAGAGAGCATGGAGAAGGATCTGGAGAGGGAGAGAACCGTTAGCGACAGGAGCACTCCCGTGAGCCACTTTCCCCGGGAGCAAAGCATGGCTTTCGCTAAGGAAAGGTTGAATATACCGATTCCGAGGGATTTGTCTATAGTAATTCCACAGCCTCGAGATATCCTGACGAGGCACATCGTCGCTGAGCCGTCTCCGAAGCAAGAACAGCTCGTGCAGCCGCGTATTAAGGTAATTAATTTGTTGAGGTCTATCAATGGTACACGACACTGTTACAGATGTCCAAGCTAAGGTGCTCACTGTGGTTCTTGAGGTCAACAGGTGGGAATTAAAAGATCCGGATTCCAAATCCTGATTCCCACAAGGCAGTTACCACGTTTGTTGTCTTTCAAAGTAACAAGAGTTTTACTTTTTCACGAAATACAAAAGGTCCAGACTAAAGCTGCAGCCAGGTTTCTGATTTGCAATTATTTTTCTTCATCTTCCGCGAAAGGACGAGTCAGCCATGCTATAAATGTTTGTTAGGGTTGTTTGCTTAACCTTGTTTTTTCATGAGGTGCAATACTCATTTATCTCCGTCATATATTAAGCGATCCTCTCTCCTTATGGACAATGCTAGGCATTCATAGGTGGCGTGCTGCCCCGCCGTCTCCTTCATAATTTTACACATATGAGTCGAAAATGTCTCGTGAGCAAGATTGGCTTTGGAAATCCCCAGGCAGCGGTGTGTACCCCTCCCAGCGGCCGTCAAACCGCAGAGTATCTGTGCTTCGGACGCCAGAGATGAACTTAATATACTGATTATGTTATATTTTTCTTTTAATAGGTCCGAGGACTTGGACAGCTTACCCAAATCCCAGAGTTCCAAGAAGACAAGAAAGAACTGGAAAGAGACAGCGAAGACGAGGAAGAAGAGAAGGTACCGTACTGCGGTGATGCGCCCATTGATTTGTCGACGAGCGAAGGCGATGTCCTCGATCTATCGAAGAAGAAGAGCAGCGAAGAACCAGAGTTCAGTCCGTTTAACATGTCTATGACGCAGCAGCTGCTGTTGGCGCAGCAGCAAATCTTGAACATGCCAAAGATAGATCCGGCGTCTTTCTATGCGTCGCAGCTGAGTCAGCTGTACAGGATGCCGATGCCGCCGCCATTCCCGCTAAACCCGTATTTCCTGCATTCGAACCCGTTTTTGACCCCCACTGCTAGTCCGCAGGATATCGCTGACATGAAAGAGCGCATACAAAAGGAGATCATCCGCGGGCTGCAGATGTCTGGGGGAGGCCTCGTCAATATGGACCACACGAATATACTGAACAACATGGCTTTGGCTAACGAGAGACTGCAAGCGCTTCAACAGCAGGCGGCCATGTCGACCCCGGAGCCGAAACCCACCACGCCGGTGCCGGTCATCAAACACGAGGAAGAACAGCTGCAGAGCGCCTCGCTCTCCCCGAAGCCGAAGCCGCAGCAGCCCATCCAACAGAACTCGGTGAAGATGGTGATCAAGAACGGAGTGCTCATGCCGAAGCAGAAGCAGCGCCGCTACAGGACAGAGCGGCCGTTTTCCTGCGAGCACTGCTCGGCGCGGTTCACGCTTCGCTCCAACATGGAGCGGCACATCAAGCAACAGCATCCACAGTACTGGTCGCAGCGGCAGAGGACCAACGTGGGAAACCTGCCGCGGAAGATATCTATTCCGCAGCCCGGGGCGCCGTACGACTGCCGCATGAACTTCATGAAAGCGGGCGTCCCGAACGAGAACGCTTTGAACATAAACGAACCCTACAAGCCGATATCCGATCAGGTAAGACCCATTGATTCAATGACTACTGCTGTTCTCCTATAATCGATCTTTCGTGACTAAAGATTATGAACTTCTCTCGATAAACTGGCTCTCGTTAATCGTACCTTCATGACTAAACATTATGATCTCCACTCGATAAACTCACTCTCGAACGGACCAAATGCCGCCATACATAAGCAGCCGTTGCAAATTAGTATGGCAATAAACAATCGAGCAATCTTCTATCTCCCTTTCGCGTCACTCTCGCTTGTACTCGTTGTTCCACTAAAAGACTATTATTCTTTTATTACCATATTATTCTTAGCCAGATTACTATATAGAGACCCTTAATAGGCTTTAAAACTAAGTCACATAATAAAAATACGTTACGTTATTATTTTCACAATAATAATACGAGTATTTTCATATATTGAAATTGCACCGCATGCTCGCTCGTTTTTAGGAGGTTGCCGGCATGCAAGCCGAGTTTTTCGGCTCCCGATTTTAATATCTTTTTGGAACTACTTTTTATCCTTCAACTTCAATCCTTCAACTTACTCCAAAAAAACTTTAAAAATCTGGTAAAATCCGTCTCCAATATGGATCAAAATGATCCATCTCCAATTTTCAAACTAAATTTTCCCCGTGAAAAACCCCATTTTACTAATAAACTACTACATTAGATACCCTTAAAAACCTACCTCTTTAACGTCAACATATTTATATTTCATATAAATCTACTGAGATTATATCGGCGTTCCTGATGGCTAGTTTATGCTAAGAAAGGAAATCACGTTTCGATTGTTTTTCTGTTCTCTGTCAATCTCCATTACATGCCGTGAAGAAATATGGGGGAAACCATTGCTCTAACTAAACGGATCTTGGTGTTTATGGTGATGGCTCTGTTCTGCAACTATTCTGAGTCGGATCATTATATTTTTAGCCATTGCAATTGTTTTCTATATTTCTGGTGGATAGCTTCCATCGTTAGATATGTAGGATCCAAGATAATTGGATATTTTATAGTTTTCCTGCTCGGTCAACGACCATGAGCTGATGGCGAGTCCCATATCCTCGCTTTCAGAGGTCAGCCTGTGTGTCAGCGCATTCATGTCGGGTGCGGATGTTGCTAACTACACAGTGTTATCGGCATAAAGTAGGTCAGCAATCATTTTGCCACCAATGGCGACAACTCCCTTTCAGTTCTCCAGGCTCTCTCCGCAGATAAGCGTGTTATGCGTATCCAAAATCTCTGAATCGTACGTAACCACACATGCTACCATAACCGGTGCAGCTGACCGCTCCGCGTTTCTTCAAGTAAAAAAATAATGAATACTTCAATTCTCTTAAACTACAATAACCCAAGAATATCGAAGCCTGTTTCACTAGCTGATCTGCGGTACAGCATTACAACATCATGTTACATGCCTCCGCAAAAGTTTGTGTATATCAGGCTAATCTCGTCAGATGGCGCTAATTCATTCGTCCATTTTATTTCTTTAGGTCAAGTACGCGATTCTAGCGCAGCAGCTCAAATCCCAGCACGTAACCAACCCGTACGCAGCCCACTTAAACCAATCCGTCATGAACCACCTTCAAGAGCCGAAGCAAGAAGAGGACGACATCGAAGAAGAAGACGCTCTGGTGATCGACGAAGACAGCGAGGACGAGCAGAAGCCGTCCGTGATCGAAGAGCCGAATTCCATGGCCAAGAAGGTCGCCAACGAGATCCTGATGGGCGTGTCCAAAGCCCAGCCCCACGACATCAACAAAGACTTCGATTTGAAGATAGCCGGAAATTTGATCAGCAAGAACCCGCACCATCTCGCTATTCCGCCGATCATCCCGACGCTCGTCAGCCAAATTCCAACGAATGCGTCCCCTACGGACTTATCGCCCAAGGATGCGGGCACCGATCTGGTGCCGGTGTCGCGGCTGGTCGAGAATTCGGTGAACCAGCTGCCGTTCGGACAGTACTTCAAGATGTCTAATCCGGAAGCGATGAAGACCGACGCTGTTCAACCGCACACGGAAGGATCCGAAGAAGATGAAGAAGGATTGGTCGCTTCCGGATCTACTAGCGAGGGGAACAACTCTGGGAGCGACGAGAATCGGTAAGTTCCTTTTAAAAAAGTCATAGAAAGTATAGACATTTCACAGAAATTAGCACCTTTCATAGAAGACACTACATACACTTTCATAGAAAGACACTACATTAGAAAGACACTACATTAGAAAGACACTTACATGGGAAGACATTTTCATAGCAAACCCTTTCATAGACAGACACTTTCATAGACAGACACTTTTATAGAAAGACACTTTCATGGAAAGACACTGTCATAGAACGACTCTTTCATAAAAAGACTCTCATAGAAAGACACTCTTAAAGACATTATGAGACACGTAAGAATCGGAGAGTTTCAGACAAGCGCTTAATTTTCGGTAAATCGGTGACCCGTATTTTTTAATTCCTTTTTGGCCAGGTACCCGCAGGGCATCAATAACCAACCCTTACAGATTATAGTCCGATAGATTATAGTTTCGAATGAAAGAGGTGAGAAAATGAAGCTCAAAGAACCCAAATCTTACAGAGTCCATCATCAATCATAGAGTCCATCATCAATTATCAACCTATCTCGCCGATCGACTACTCTCTCTCTCTCTCTCCTCACATTTTTCGTTTTCTAGCTCGGATTTCGTTATCTAGCTGAGATCAATGCCTTGTCAATGCGTCCTAGTTATGTATGTTCCTTTTTGATCTTAGCTTTCGCTTCTTACGCCTAATGACAATCTCATGGTATATTCTTTTGAAAAAATTCAGGTCGGAATCCGAAGTGACGAACCAGCAGCCGCAGAAGAAGAAGTCGGCGTACAGCCTTGCGCCGAATCGTGTCTCATGCCCTTACTGCCACCGAAAATTCCCCTGGTCCTCGTCTCTGAGGCGTCACGTCCTCACGCACACGGGTCAGAAGCCATACAAGTGTCCTCATTGCCCGCTGCTGTTCACGACCAAGTCCAACTGCGACCGCCATCTGCTGCGGAAGCATGGAGGCCAGGGCGGCGCCGTCGGGCCCACGGCCTCGCCGGTCGTGGAGGCCACGCCGCAGCCTGTGGACGCGGGAGCAGCCGCCAGGTGGGTTTTTTGAAATATTTACTCATAAATTCTGGTTTACAGGGTATGAGCTCTACGAAGAAAGCCGGTGCCAACGCGGAACGCCATCGCCCCTCGAAGGCTTGTTGGAGACGAAGTCTGTAATGTGGGGGAAAAGGGGTTAGCGGAGGTTCTAGACTGAACATGGAACAACGTAGTGCAATCAACATATGTTTTTCCTACTTGGGCTCAGAACAGCACTTCTTATGGGTCATAGGGAAGTGATAATAGCAGTCATACGATAGTTGTCCACATTTGTCTATCGATGGAAGTTTATTCGGGAGTGGAAACTTGACGCTGGCATTCCATGACTCCTGTAGTTCTTGTAGTTTATATACCGTCCCGTTCGTTATTGCAGCACTAAAAGAAAGCGCTGGTTAATTGGGGAGTCCATCAAGTCATTCCAGTGTGGCACAGGGAAGAACAGCATCCAACTCACAACTGGTTAATTGGGGATTAAATAGTCCCATCTTGTTTGGGCCACAAAGCCATTTTATTTTGTGGCTGGTACAACTTTTGGCTTAGCTTCCATCCGAAAGCGCCAAAATTGTATGAAAGAATTCCCCGGGCGAGCCCCAGACAATGCACTCTGTAAAATCAGTGTCTTATGTGGCGGATTACCAGGTTCGGAAACGTAGTTTCCGTAAGTAAGAGGTGGGCTAGATGTCGATCTGGCATTATAAACGGACGGGGAACACCCGATTCTGATAACAGCAGGCAAAGAGCTCCTCAACTTGTAATAGCTCACACTACTTAGTTAGAGATTCGGGCTAGTGACGTTAAGCCGTTACCAGTATAGGTGGAAGGGAAATTCAGTTCAGAACTAGTAAGCACGGAGCGGAGTAACTCTACTGGCTTGCCAGTACCCTCGATGTTTGATTTAGGTCTTCTCTCAGAGTGAAAAGACGACAGGATCGTTATTGAGATGGCGGGTTCGCCCGCGGCACTCCCTATTTGGTTAAATATCGTCACGTCTGGGGAAGCTAGTTAAATCCGTATTTCACGAGCCGGTGTCACGAGATCCTGTGACAGTAATTGGCCATACGATAGAGTACGTCGATGTATGCAATTACAAGGAACAACCATCAATTTTGGACGGGATTCCCTTCCTCGCGAGCATTTAACACACTTCCACAGACGTCTATCTTATGGCCATTTATTATCACAGCATCTCGTGACGCGTCGGCGGTGCCCTGCGTTATTGTCTTGCGGGTGATTGGCACCATTGTGGGTTCATTTTCAGGTCTTTGCGGTGACGCGAGGCAAAGATCGTTTAACATTGCATTTGCATATTATCAACCTTTCGTTCCTCGCTGACGATAGTTTTCTAGCATTTTAATATTGATACACTTTTATTACTCAGGGTGGTGCCGGAGCGGCCGCACAAATGCTCCACGTGCCCCAGCAGCACGTTCTCGACGCTGAACAACCTGAAGAAGCACATGTCCTCGAAGCACTGCCCCGGCGAGCAGGACGACGCCTCCGACAAGGAAGACGCCCTCTCCCACCACTCCGACGAGGAGGCCAGGAGCGAGCCGCCGCCGTGCAAGGTCGACTCGCTCCCCGTACCTCTGAACTCGGATCTTCCTTACAAGTGCCACCTGTGCGACACTTCCTATGGCGAGAGGCACGAATGCTTGGACCACATCCGCGAACATCATTCCTCCGAATATGAACTCCTCGTGACCAAAGGTAAGAACGGTCTTCGTAAACGAAATTGTCCTCTTTCAAGAAAGTGTAACGAGTGATAAACGATGGGAATTCAAAGCGGATCTCTAGTTGGTTCCTGACCCTTTGCCATTGTAAATGACTCCAAAATAAGTTCCCATTGGACGTTAGAATAGCTGGCAAAAAGCGACCTCCAAACTCCAGACTTCGTCGAGAAAATTTGGTTGCGAGTATTCTGCTCTAGTGGTATCCGACTTTTTTTTGTTGTACCTAAAACTTTTGCCAGTTATCGATAGTGCTTCCGACTGCATTCTGTTGGCCGATTCGGCTTCTAAACATCATCTCCCCGATCTGGACTTCGTAGCCCTCCGTACAAGTATAACTTTTTACTCCCCATCTCGGACGAAGGCACTCATTCCGTGAATTACATTTCCATGGGAATCAAATATCCCCAAAGACCTCAAAGCTATCTCATCTTGGACATTGTGCAGCACTGCCCCAATTTCTAATTTGGCACCGAAATGACCCCTCGCTTAGAGTCAATTCAGTCCAACGTAACCCAGTAAGCACTGCTTGAAAGCATAGACATCCCCCATTGTCTTTCCTTCGTTAGCTTATGTATGTGGTCTTAGAAAATATCTTATAGCATTTGGCAGTATCCATGCATTAATAAGTTCTATTCAGTTTACTAATTGTATTATTCTTATTTATAGGTGCTCTAGAAACCGGTGCAGTAGAAGAATCATCAGTAGCTGCTGCTGGTGGGAAATTGGAAGCTACTGAAGAACATAACGGCGAAGACAACATGGAGCAGCTTAGAGGAAAATTTCCAGACTACGCAAACAGAAAGGTGGGTGTACTCCTGGATATGCGTTACTGGTACATGATACTGGTACAAGTCCCTATCGCCTAATGGCTCCATTTAGAGTCCGTAATGGATCTTTGGGCAGCTTCTCCGTCTGGTGCCTCTAGGCGATTACTTCCCAAACGATGCCTATGCGATATTGGAAACGATAGTTGAAAGTCGGTCCATGGTCCGTTCATGGGAGATTTGTAGAGAAGGATCAAGGAGGGACGTCTACTATCTGCAATAAAACCCGATCTTCGTCCCTAATGCTGTTAGATTCTAACTTCTATTTTCTCAAGATTGTTCTCCGCATTCTCAGGTGGTTTGTGCGTTCTGCATGCGTCGTTTCTGGAGCGCCGAGGATCTGAGGCGTCACATGAGGACGCACAGCGGCGAGAGGCCGTTCTCCTGCGACATTTGCCGCCGGCGCTTCACCCTCAAGCACTCTATGCTGCGCCACAGGAAGAAGCACTCCGGATCCTCGAAATCTACATCCGGAGAGGAGTTGTCCACTGCCAGCGGAGACGAGGACGCCCACGCTGAACAGGCTGATGGAAGGGTAAGTAGAGTCTTTTAGCAATCTCTGGAACCATGATCCTGAAGGTGACGATGAAACCTACTGCTGTTGATTCATGTCTTCGTCCTCTGTGGTCTGCCTTCCGGCTCGGGATTTTCTCGTTTAACTACTTACTTGCTGGGTCTTCCCATCCTAGAAAAAAAAAGTATGCCCAAATTCGAGTGAAGAATCGATGCATCGCTTTACCTCACGAAGCAAATAAGAGGGTCTCATTTTTACTAATTATAGTGACCCCGTGATATCAGCTCGTATCGTTCTCCATGCCAGCACTCAGCATGCCTTACATATTTAAATACTGCATGCCATATTTGAGCCAGGATCGGTGTGGCCTATCCCAATTCCATCTCTCTTCTACTGAGCTACCTTTCATGGAAATATCTCCTGTCCTCAAAGACAAGTCGATCCTTAGCCGCATAACTTTCTCTTTGTGGTAGCCTTCTGTTACTTCGATGGGAGCTAATGGGCCCTGTTGCAGTTTGGCCACTAAGACCCAGTTGTATAGGGTCGGTCAAACGCACGGGTCAACACCAATCCGGCGGACTCCACGCAGAAGTGAGCCAGGATAGGACGCTGGCCTGCGGGCCAGTCTCCCCTAGGATTCAATCTTCGGGCGCTCCTGGACGATTTGCACACCGTGCGAGTCTGGAAACAGCAATGTTTCCTATAGAGCGGGGGTAGTTGTTAACCTTATAGGAACTGCTCTTGAAACGACCATTCGGCCACCTGATCCCGAGTGAATAAGCCGTGTAAAGGATGCTGCGGTCCGCGATAGATTCGGTAGACACCGTATCACCGCTTCTTAAGGGAGAGGACCGCACAAGCAACCTCGATCCTGAAACCAGTCAGGAGGCAGGAGGTATCCTGAAGGTTAATTCCAGACGGAGATATCCTTCCAAACTGGTAGTCAGGGTTTGAGGCCCCCGCTGATACCTTTCCTGGTGCCTCGCCGTAAGGCGTTGGCCTCTGACGGGCAGGTGTCGTAACTAGACAGTGGTCTCAGCACACATTATAAGTGTGCCGGGATCTACATCCGCGCTCCGCTGTGTCACGATGACCTCGTACTTCCTCGTGCGGCAATTCTCACACTTGGTCTGCCCCAGAAAGCCACCGAATTTTTCTCCATCGAGCGAACGTGTTCCCTTAGAGGAGCTTTCGTCTAATTTCTTGCAAGTATCCTTATTGGCAGCGTAGCTCAGCCTACTGAAGGACTCCACCGTCCATGCGCGAGGGTCGTTGATAATGCTTAATCCCCGGATGGACCTCTTTCTTCGTCGTGTGTTCTACTACTGTAGAAATCTGCTAAAAGATCAGCCGATTCCTGACGTTTCAAGTATCGTCTACTATATCATAATTTCTTGATTGTTTCAGGTACATCCGGAGACGAATTCCATCACTTTGAACGGCTACCAGTTCTCGCTGAGCAACAAGAACCTGTCGGTGTCCCCGGAGAAACCGCGCAACGTGAACAACAACAACTCCCCGCCGATGGCGAAGGGCATCATGGTGGACGGGAAGTTGCGCAAGTATTCCTCGGACGACAACGACTGCGACATCGAAAACGGCGCGGGCGACCTCATCGGCAACCTGCTCGGCATCAGCGACAAGGGAATGATCAACAAGCTGCTCTCTTCGGCGGACGAGGCCGCCAAGCTATTGGGAGTTAATAAGTAGTTGTTTTTTTCACACACCCTGAAATTGCATTCCAAATTCTGAAAGTGGAAAAATCAACGTTTTTCCGTCGTGAGAAGATGCGGTTTTCACCAGTCTCTCGAAGGGAGGGACTTCTGTAGAACGCTAACGGTGGCCTTGAAAAACTACAACTAGCACTAGCGAGTCCACGGTGTTAATGTTACCAGTTAACGATCTCAGCGCAGTCTTCCCATCTCTATGCAAGGTCTTTTTATACATCTAGGATTGCTTTCGGGTACTTCGTTACCTACTTATTGTTGGTTATTATGTACAACTAGCTAAACCCGACCACGCTCGCTGTGGATCAGTCTGATCGCACCGATGTCGAAGCGCACCGAAGATTCCCCCTGTTCAGGAAGACTTTTGTCGCGCGTATTTGACTGTATGTGTCGAAATTTCATTTTACTATAAAAAGACACGCGTATTCGAAAGCAAAGTTCTGTCAAATTTTCAAGTCAATCATCCACAGAGCGGTTGCTAGCTGCTCCGTTCAATCAACCGACTACTTTTTGAGCTTGTACAAATTTACGCAGGCTGATTTTTTATATAAAGATAGATAGACAACTAGGGTTGTCGACTACAGCGGGCGAGCCCGTCACCTCAGGAAGTTTTAACCATTAGTCGTTCGATCTCCCTGGAGTGAGCGCAGAAGACTTGAGAACAAAACAGTCCACCATCTAGCTACGCCACAAGCCCGTAAGAGGCCAACGCCTTAACCGCGAGATAGCCAGGAGTGTTACCCGGCGGGCTTACACTCACGCCCTTACTTCCAATTGTGACCAGATTACTCCAGTCTAGTGATTGGTTACGAGTTCGAGGTCGCTTGCGCGGTCCTCTCCCTTACGAAGCGGTGAAACGGTGTATAACGAATCTATCGCGGACCACGGCATATTTTGCCGCTGTTCACCCGGAATCGGGTAACCGATGGTCGTTTCAAAAGCAGTCGTCATAAGGTCCGCAACCACCCCCGCTCTATAGGAAATAGTACTGCTTCCAGGCTCCCCTGACTGTTAGTCAGAGTGCACAGTCGATTGGCTTACGCCGCACGGTGCGCAGACCGTCCAGGAGCGCCAGAAGATTGATCCCAGGGGAAACTGACCATAAGGCCAGAATCCTACCCAGGCTCGCACTTCATGCGTGGAGGCCGTCGTATAGGTGTTGACCCGTGAGTGTGACCAACCCTGAACAGAATGGGTCTTCAGGGCCAACTCAGCAAGGGCCCATTAACTCCCAGATAGATAGACAGATGGAAGGAGAATATATAATGATATACTCGTATATTCATGTTATATATATATATATATATAAATCTTTAATAGTTATAACAAAGTATACCCGACGCTGGTGCGGCGCATGTTGTAGTTAAATCTGAAAGAAAGAATTCTCGAGAAAAGTAGCAGTAAAAATATATTCAAATGAAATTGAATTGCATAATAATATAATAATATGAAAAGTAAATATTACGATTGTTTTGAAAGTAATAAAACATAAGTACAGGGAACCTAAAAACAGACTCTCAGATACCGAAAGCAACTTCAGCCCGATTTCCAGATACCGACATTGCTCTCTTTATGGCTCTCTGTGCAAAATCATTTTCTAGTCCCCCGAGGAAAGAAAACCGCTTCTTCGATCGACACATATTAAATTAATATAAAATTTAAGATAGACTAATATCTTATAGTTAACAACGCAACGAAGTTATCAGTAATTTTGAAGAGTTATTGTTTTCTAATGTGGTCTCATAATATATGCCATATATTTGTATATTACTATATATCTCGCTCTTAACTCGTCTTTAAAATACCTCTTTTGAATAATTCGAAGAATTGCATAAAACAATCATATCGTAGATTTTTTGTATTTAAGGGAGCGCTTATGACGCCATTCTAGTCAGACTAAGACATATTATTAATTCACTTAAATGGGTGGTATATCGTTCACCATTTAATCGTTATTTAAGACCGAAAGTCATTTTTTGTAGATTTTTGTAGTTTTTAAACGCTTGCGGGCTCTAAAAACCAAAAAAAAACGTACTATAAATAGAATTTAACTGGCAAAAACCGATTGGCCTTCTTAGATATAATGTACTTAAAATGGGTATAATTCCAAAAAAAGCAATATAATTTAATTTTTTTAAAAGATAATCGAGTCAGAGGTTTATTTATTAAATTAAAAAGACACTTAATTATTTATTAAATTAAAATTTAATATCGTAGTTTCTAAAGTAATACGCATAAGTAGATACAGCACTAAACCAAAGCTTAACGTGGCTACCTAGTTATATTAAAATTTACGAATCGCTTTGAATTTGTGCGTGCTTTTCTCCCAAAAAATCCGTGATTCCATTTTTTGTCCGCCGAAAAATGCACGGTAGAATTTTTGTATAATTGTGTGGGTTTTGAATTCGAATTTTTGAATTGTATAAGAGCACCGTTTTGAGCTTTTTTGAAAACTACCTTACATTCCACGGTCTCTATCTTATTCGAGGCTATATCCCATCGGACGTACTCTCTCTTTTCGTCGATTCCATTAAGTCTATATAATTATTATAAAGGACTTTTCGATATGATAGGCAATTTTTCTGTTTTTTTTTATTTTTGTAATTTTTATTAATTATTATCTATTATTGATGATTTGGATTACGTGAGGTACGTGTTTTAGATTATAAGCGGCTAAAGTTTATTAATTGTTCACACAACATGGATTTGTATTGTAAATACACGTTTGAATTGGAAAAATAAACCATTTTATGGATGATACTGTTGTTTCACTGATGATATTTCCAGAAAGTTAATACTAATATATATGCACATAAAAGAAGAAACTGACTTACTGACTGACTGACCAGCGAACAGCCTAAACCACTGGGGTTGAAATCTTGAAATTTTGCACAAGGCTTCCATTCATAATGTATGCGAGCACTAAGGGTTTTTTGGAAATTCAACCCCTCTAAGGGTGTGAAAAGGGTGAAATTCTGTTGTATGTATAATCAAAACCTCTGATGCTATTGACATCAACATTGATATTTAAGCTACTCATAACAAATGAAAAATAATGACATTCAGTTTTTTTTTTCAAAATCAACCCTTAAGGCTTAATTTAAGGGATGAAATATTGAATATATACCTTAATCGTTGGAACTGGAAGCTATTCTACACCTGGATTTAATTGGTAATAGAGGTAAGCACGTAAATATTTTTTATTTAAATCCACCCCTAAGGGGTAAAATAGGGGTTGAAAACTTGTATTATAATACGTCATATACTTATTTATTATTATTTATTCCGTAGCCGGCGATTGGGGAGGGGGTCGCCCTCGCAGCCAATACGCTGCTGTCGGTGCCGCTGTATCTCGTACTCCACGATTCGCTTACATTCTTGACGATTTTTTGCCACGTCTCAAGCATCCCTAGTCATCCCTAGCATCCTAACGTCATATACTTGGTACTCGTTTCCTCGAGTAAATAAATAATTTAAAAAATATGTGTTTTAGAATACTTAGAAATTCAACCCCTAAGGGGATAATTACAAAAATCAGTATTTGTATGAAAATAAATATATTTTTAGTGAACTCCATAAGAAATTTTTAAATGAGAAACTGACTTAACTGACTTACATATCAGCGAACATTTTACACCACTGAGACTGGGAACTTAGATTGTTGCACAAAGCTTTCTTTTATCATGTAGGCGGGCACTAAGAAGCTGTTTTTGAAAATTTAACCCCTAAGGGAGTGAAAAAAGTGAACTACTGTAGTATGGAAATTCGAAACCGCTGAAGCTACAGATATAAAAATGTATATTTAAGCTACTCATTACAAATGAAAAATAATGACATTCACAGTTTTTCACAAATCAACCCTTGGGGGAGGGGGGGGGGGGGATAAATTAAAAAATGAAATATTGTTCGGAGATACCAAAACCAGAAATTTTGCACAAGATTATATTCGATAGTGGAGGTAAGCTTTTTCTGGAATTTATAGCCCTAAGAGGGTAAAATAGAGGACAAAAGTTTTTATGAAAATTTATTTATTTTTATTTATTTATTTTTTATTAATTTTATTTATCCCTAGTATTACATGATTAAATTTCCTATAGTATATTTTACATGATTTAGTCGTACATACAAAATGTAGAATTCTGGAAATTTACTAAAGGTGCGGCTTCGGCGGGACTTTATCACCTCACTAGGCAGAGCCTGTATTGAGGTGATATTTAGTACTGTGTTCATCTGTCGGGTGTATAGGTAATTTTTGTAATCTTGGGAAATCCTACAAGTGTATATTGTATAACTATTATAGTATATATATATATATATATATATATATATATATATATATATATATATATATATATATATATATATATATATATATATATATATATTATAACACAAAAAAATATTTATGAAATTAAATGAGATATAATATATATGGGAGATATATGAATACAGTTATGAGGCTAATGAGATAATAATAACAATAAGTAATATAAATAATCTGTGCACCTATTTAATACCCTTAGTTACTAAGGACTCACAGTGCTCCCTCGTCGAGTGTAACAACCATAATGTTACCAGTCTTTTGTAGTGAGCGTCATTTTGAATGATTGTCTTTATGTCGTGTCATGTCTATGAGCGTTACTGGTCGGCTTGCCGTTGTCCCGTTGAAGTTCTTTCCTGTAGCATATCAAGACCTGCCGTACGTATAGCTGTCTTGCATCCAACACCATAAAATCCCTGTAGAGCTGGTCACTGGAGTAGCGGTATGGCTTCCTGGCTATAACCCTAATCAAGGTCTTTGGGCCTTTATCAGAGGATCCAGATTTGTTTTGGCCAGACCACCCCAGCCTAGTTGTCCGTATATTAGCAGATTGGGCTAACGCGTAGTACCTATATCGTCCTCAAGACATTGATTTCAAAGACGTTTCGAATATTTTTAAAGACATACATTAGTTTTCTCATTCTTGACGCTGTGATGTCAACGTGGTCATACCATTTTAGGTTATTATTAATAGTGATTCCTAGGTATTTTATTTGACATGCTTTTTCCAATGGGTGGCAGTTGCAGTAGTTATCATAATTGCATTCGTGCAGTATTAGTTGCAATTCAGACGATGGCTGCTGCCTCCTGTCGATACGAAAGGTCACATACTTCGTCTTTTCCTTATTGAGTGTTAGAAAGTTTTTGTCTAGCCATTGATGGGCTGCTTTTAATCCAGTCTGCCTGGCCGAATACTAACTCCCATGTCTCTGCTTGGAAAAGTAATACGTCAAGTACTGGCACTCGGTCTCTCGATTAATAAATTTATTAAAAATATGTGTTTCAGGATTATTGGAAATTCCACCACTAAGGGTGTAAAATATGAGATGAAAATTTATATGACTACACATATTTTTTTAGTAAACTCCATGGAAAAAATATAAAAGGAGAAACTGATTTATTTACTGACTGACATATCATTCCGAACCACTGGGATTAGGAACTTGGAATATTTCACAGGGCTTTTTTTATAATGTAGGCGAGCACAGGGAAGGGGTTTTTGAAAATTCAACCCCTAAGGGGGCTAAAAAAGTGAATTACTGTATGAAAAATCGAAACCGCTGAAGCTACAGCGGTTTCAAATATCAAAATGAATATATTTATGCTAAACATTACAAATGAAAAATAATGACATTCACCGTTTTTTGAATATCTACCCTGGGGAGGTAGATATTGAAAAATATTTTATGGGGATACCCAAAATAAAGGATCTTGGAACTCGAAATTTTGCACAGGGCTTTATTTGAGAGTGTAGGTTAGCACCTAGATGGTTTTATGTAATTTACACCCCTAATAGGGTAAAATAGGGGATGAAAAATTGTATGTTGTACCTGACTGCAGATAACGGCTCTCCAAAGAAATGTTTTAGAGACCACACTTACCATAACAGTATTTATATCACAAATCTATCTATCATTAATACCGCCAGAACAGCCGTTTTGAGTTCAGGAGATTCTCCCTGAATGTCTGCTTCGCCATGACTAATAATAAAACACAAGAACAGTAACTGAAAATGGCAGGGGTAAACCTTAGGGAGGACTGTTTTTCTAACGGACAGTTTTATGTGGCCTGTTCGAGAGTTAGTGCCGCAAGCAGTCTGGTTATTATACATGTCTGACGCCGCACAGTGCGCAAACCATTCAGTAGCACCGGAGGGTCTCCCACAGGGAAGTCGATCCACCAGCTGAGGCCCGGGTTGCATGAGCCCTTCCCGGATTTTACTCGAGGAGACTACTAATTAGGAGCTGCATCGTTTAACCGACGCGAAAACACAGTGGATCCTATGGCCCGAGCTGCACGAAACCATTTGCATCCAAAGAAGAAGTATGAAGCAATTATCAAAAGTTTCACATATAAAATATCGCCTTCCACGGGAGCGAAGCCGCGGGCAAATTTTTTGGGATCGCAGCTACATTAATAGGAGCAGGTCGAACTGCGTAATCTGCTTTAAAATTGCCCCTTAATGTTACCAGTGTAGAGACTCCAATGTGCAACATTTCGAAGAAAAGCAAACTGCCGAAGTATTATGCAAACAAAAATAATAGTATGGGACGAAAGCACTATGGCACGTAAGAGGTAACGAAGCATTAAATAGAACTTGTAATAGACAACAATACTTTAATGGGTGGTTCGACAGTATTACTAGCTGGAGATTTTCGACAAATTTTACCAGTCAAACATATCGTCAAAACTTTTTCAAAAAGAACACATGCTGATGAAATTCAGGGATGCCTCAAAAGGTCTCATTAAAGGCCCTTTATAAAAATCATAAAATTAACCGAAAACATGAGTGCACCTGAGAGGGGATGTCTTAAATTATTGCACTATATATCTAAAGGTAGCGTTTGAAAATGCAAATGAACGCCTAATTAAATTAACAACTCGATTCGAAACTGTACGCGAAAGGAAGTTGTGAGTAACGAACGAACGGCTAGTATTATATATAATGAATGGTGATAATCAGTGAGGCGTTTAATGTTTTGCCTTTTTAATAATAAATATATACAGCCCATATCAGAATGCAGAAATAATTTATTTATTTAAGAATTCATTACTAGAAAATATTGTTTTGCTTACAAAAATAACAGGAACCGAATGTTGCTTATTTGTTTCCGTCACCCAACTGGGACTAGCCCGTTCTAGGGTAGACAGGACTCTAATATTACAATCAAGTTTGCTTGATTGCCTACAAGTTTTAGTAAAAAGCTAATAGCACTAAATTGCCCTAAAATGTGGTCTTCAAAATAAAAATAATAATAATAAAATATTAAGATAATATAATAAATAAAATGTAATTCCATTATATAATCGGCAATAAATATAATATAAAATTACATTAAATAATATAAATAAAGTTATGTGAGAAAAAGAAACAGTCTAAGTTTAGTAATAAAATACCTAGTCAAAAAAGTGCAATTAATTGTCAAAATAATATATAAGTCAAATAATTTTTGGTAGTTCAATGTTAAAATCTTAAGAGTATATATAAAATCTAAGGTTAAAATATACTCAACATACATGTTTAAAAATATGTTAATAATTTGTGCATCTAAGTTTTATTAAACTATTATTTTTAACATTTGATGTATGGCTAGTCTTTCATGATTCGATAACCATATATTTCATTATTTTTAAATTCCCTAAATGTCAAATTAATTTTTATTTCCATATTGATCAGATTGCAAAATCTCGGCGCAATGAAAGAATAATGTCTTTGTCCAAATGATGTTTTCATTCTGGGTATTATTAGACTATGAAATGTACAAAAATTATATAACTTCAGTGTAGAATTTTTGGTTTCGGATCGTACATCGTACGGAGGTGAAAATTATTATACAAATACGACAATTACAGTACACACGGCGACGCCGGCTGCAGGTTAGTCCACTCGCAAGAGAGGCGGGTAGCATAACACATCCTCTACGGCGAAAATAAAAGACAAGAGAGCTTTTGTACATTTTTTTAATAACTTTTTCCTTGTATTATAAAGTATGAGGAATTTAGCTTAGACCATTTTCCTCAAGAGTTCGTTGATCTTATCCTCCCTGTTGCCGAAGTCGCCGCCGTCCACGTAGTGGGTGGTCTTCTTGCGCCAGCCGCCGGTGGGCGTGTTCAGCTTGAAGGGCCACAGGAAGTTGGTGGCCTGCTTGAAGCCGCCGCCCACCGTGAAGATCTCGTGCACCAAGTCCTCCACGCAGATTATGTTATTCCTGGAACCGGCGGAAGGGACATTTCAATACGGCTTCCTTCCCAGATTCTACAACTGTGGAGCGTTTACAATCCACGCGTCGGCTAGGAGCGAAAGACAAATTGCACTCGTCGACATATTGTGTTCAGCTGAACTATGCGATCATCATAGCATGGATAATAACAATCATGAAGCTATAGAAAAAATTAACTAGCAATTTTCCATCAGAATTCGTTGGGCTAGTCTAAATTTTGTTTTGTGTGGTACTAGATCCGTTGCATCATCGGCCATCTTGATTTTAAGGGTCAATTTTTGTTTATCGAATATCTTTGGGGTATATTATCTTTTGGCGCATAAAACAGAAAATATCCATCCTAGGAAAAAAATGATGAAAAAGAGGAATGCAGAAAATTTAATTGGAAGTAACTTTTGTAATTTTACATTTTTCGTGTGAAATTGAAAATAAAAAGTTATTCAATAAACAAAAATTGACCCTTAAAATCAAGATGGTGTATGATGAAACGGACCGAGTACCTCGAAAAACAAAATTTAGACTGCCAATGACCGCACCCCCCCCCCCCAACGAATTCCGGAAGAAAATTACTATTAATTTTTTTTTCTTTTCTCCGGGTCAAATCTTAATTCAACTGTAAAATACGAGACTTAATTCAACTGTAAATACTTAATTCGTACTAGTAAAATACGAGATAGCATTACCTTCTCCACCTCGGCACATTTGCATGTGTGCCAATATTATATTTCAGCAGCAGAAAATAGACCTAAACACGGCCTAACCTATACCATTATTATACGGGGTGTTATTACAGCCCGGGCTTTTTTTTCTGTGGGTGAATCAGTACAACGTAGTAAGCAACTTTTGATAAAAAATTTTGGAATAAACTGAAAAACAAACTTTTTTTTTTAAAAAAAACGTTTTTTTTTTTGAAAATTTGTTTTTTTAATTTTATTTTTAAATATTATGAAAAGCTATGATCATGATGCGCTATCTAGCGGTTGGTAAAATGTCGCTGATATTGTTTATTTACGACTTATTACCTACCGCTAGATGGCGCAGCACGCTCAAACGCTTCTCAAACCTTTATTTAACAGTCAACTTCTTCAAATTTTCAAATTAAAAAAAAACAAAAAATATTTTTTTTCCAAAAAAAAAAATTTTTTTTTGTTTTTTTTCCAAAAATTTTTATCAAAAGTTGCTTACTACGTTATACTGATTCACCCACAGAAAATAAAGCCCGTGCTGTAATAACACCCTGTACGTATAATGTTTTATGATAAGCTTGTGTTCCGAAATATAATTCCAAGGGCGGCAGCGATGCAGTAATTTTATTGTTTTACAAGAACTCGGTTTTATATTATTATATTAACTCGGTAAATAGCGAGAATAAATAACAAAATAAATCCAATTTCATGAACATAACCAACAGCATACAACTCGTCTGACGTAAGGGTTAGCGTTGCCACATCAAAATATTTCCCTCCCTTTGTCGAATTAATGTCTCCTAATTGCCAGACTTTAATAACAACACTTTTAATAAAATAAATAATAAAAAAAATTGTTATCGCACTTTAAAAATAAAATAAGAGCTGAGCTTATTGCCACATGGCAATATCTTGCAACTAACCTAATCATACATTGTGGTACATGCATTCGTTGTGGTAATAAAGATTATTAAAATGCTACTGATAAACAAAAAATACTATATTTTTAAGTTTTAAGAATGACCGAGGGGAGGAAACTGAGAGAGGAAGAAGAATGAAAGTGAAGAATTGGTTATTTCTTAGAAAAGTAGTACTCTTTGAAGTGAGCTTTGAATGATTCTAAAGGCGTGTTTTGTATATTTACTGGGAGATCATTTCAGTGTTGCTGCACCATGAATATTGAAAGCATGAGTAGATATCATTATTATGGTGACAAATTTAGAGTAAATTGTCAGAGGCTGACTAAAGCATGAGACCGTGGGAAGTCAATGGTATGAATAGCTCGCGGAGGTTGACTGGGAGAGAGAACACAATAGAGAAGGAAAAATATATGAACATATATCTCCTTTGGCGTATCAGCAACCACATTAACTGTGCCTATATTCATGGTCATAGAACGAAGATGAACGGAACCATATGCATAAATTTTGCAAATGTTCAAATTAATTGACCAATTACTCTGATAGATAAATCGAGAAGTCTCTCCCTAAAATATCAAATCCTGTTCAGCCAAATGATGTCAGGTCAATATCTATTCTCCCTGCTCTCTCGAGAGTTTTGGAGAATTCAATATATTTACCTTTCAGTCCAGATTACACCTTGGAAAATTGTGTGTATTATGCACAAGTTTGGAGAGGGGGCTCATAAAAAGATTTTGATAGAAGATAATGGACATGACAAAAACCATCCATTTACAGATAAACCCATAACCCAGTGTTTTTCAACCTTTTTTAAATCGTGACCGCCCTTTTCGGTAAAAATAAAAACTCTTATGCGACCCCTCTTAAACAGTTTCTCTTCCACAGCTGTATGTATTCAAAAGTAAATGTAATTCAATAAATAATGTTTTTATAAAGACAATGGCGAAAACCAATATTTTTAAAACTGTTTTTCACTTTCTGTAGAAGCTGTACCTAACTGTTTCCATCTTAGATCAACATAAAGTTTTGTAAAAGCAATAGAAAAAAACACATAATAAATATTTTGGACTTACAACGCTGTAAATGTTTGCATATGGTTTTATTTAGCTTTCGATTTTTATTTTAAGATAGGTTATCCTAGCACTGCGACCCCCATGGATCTATTTGCGACCCCCCAGCGGGTCGCAACCCACTGCCATAATCAACTTCATGTCCATACTTCGCTAATGATTTAAGTCAAATGCTACCGCCAAAAAAAAACCAGGCACAGGTTCTGAGGTAGGTAAGAGGCACAGCTAATATTAAAATATTTCATACGAACTTTTTAAGTTTCTTCTCAATGATGGTGTTGGACGTTATGGCTATTCTTTGTCCCTTGATCTTGGCATATCCGCGTTTGTAGATCAACTATAAAAGAATGAAAATAACAAATTAAAAATATAATTAGATTATTTATGATACATGTACGTATTTATTTTATCCATGCGTCAGCTAGGAGCGAAAGACAAAATGCTGTTGTCGACATGTTTTGTTCGGCTGAACTATGCGATCATCATAGCATGGATAATAAATGTTATCAATCAAAATTTAACACTTAGATCACACTGAAAGTTTCAGGAATCTGAACACCTTATTTACAAGTTATTTCTAAGCAAATATTCGGTTCTTAACCCTTGGAGTAAATGGGTATTTTCATGGATGCATCTGTCTCTTTTGCAGGATTTTCGGCGACATCGACCTTAAAGTACTATAACTACGAAACTACTACACCAATCATAAAAAGAACAACTGCACAATGATTGCATTGAAATTTCGAATATAGAATATTGAAATATCATTTTGTAAAACAATTAGATAATTATGAATAAATATGAGAACGTCAAAGAAGTGAAAAAAACGCGGAACCAGATCTGGTCGTATCATACTCAACGGATAATTGTTTCAGAACCAGATTTGGTCGTATCATACTCAACGGGTTAAACGAATATCCGCTAAATATCGAAAATGTAAAATATTACTGGATATCTAATTTGGCCGGCCGACTATTCGACTATTATCTAATACCGACTATTCGGTATTTGGCTTATCACTAATGAAGTGTGTTTTATCATACTATATGAAGTGATTTATAATATAGATGCCGCAGTTCAAAACTGCAACAGATAAAAAACATAATTTGAGTTAAGTATGAAAAGGCGTTATATTTTACCTTATCTACTCGCTCCAAACATTGACATTTCGAAAAAAAATCATTGTAGGCTATAAACAATCTAAAATCTAACATTTCGAATTGTCAGTTTGAAGCTGGTAATATTGTAACAAATCTTTTTTTTCTGTGGGTTTCGTCACATAAATTTACAGAGTAGTAAATAAATCATAAAACCATAAATAAAATCTAATAATTTAATTTTGTGTTTTTAATAAATTTTATAATTTATTTTCTTTCTCAAAACACTCTAAAATGTTTAAAGCAAAGCTGTTGGCCGCCACCTCCAGTCACTTTAGTTCAAAATGGCAGGCGTGAGGGAGGTGCTCTTGTGCAGAGAAGGTCGAATGCAGTTTTTTTAACCCGGTCGAGCGCTCGCCGCTGCGAAAAATGCAATTTACAATTCGAAATGCGGTACTATCCGCTTTCTGAGGGCGCTACGATATGGCCAAAATATCTCCAATTCAAGATTTCCGTCTGGCAATATCGAAGGACGATTTAAAAAGTGAGGCGAGACGTCAAACGTCAGTGATCGCTGGCCACTTTCACGGCCGTGTTTAGTCGCGCGAAATGGGTGATAAAAACGGTGTTTGTGCAGTGTTTCTGTGCCATTTACTGGAGAACAGTGAGTATTTGCATTCTAAAGTAGTTAATGAATGAGGATTAGTCAATTGAGATAGTCCATTTGCTGTTTTTCACGAATATTTATGCAAAATGCTTCGGCGACAACACACGCCTCGGGAAAAAATGGCCTTTTTTGTTTTGTAATGTTGATGAAATATCCGGAAATATCGAGAAATATGACGTAATATCGCTTTAATTCACTGATAAAATAGGTATTGCTGCATTTACATCCTAAGTAATCACATAATTAGCCGTATTTTGAACATTATAAGTTGTTTCGCAACATGGACTCGCGCAAAGAAATTTGTTTTGATAATTACTATGAGAGAATTACCATATTTTGAGTGCGATTTTCCAGTTTTTCGATGAAATGTGACTCTTTGGAGTATAATTAGTTATTGGACATATAATAAGTATATAATGAGACAATATATTTGAAAAAATCTAACCAATTTTATATTATGAGCATTCAAAGTTTATTATCAAGTTTCGGACTCTAACTCTCAAAACTTTAGATTTTTATGTAATATCAGACAAAGCTGAAAGTTCTGGTGTGATTTTCTAAGAAGTGTGATATAGTAATAAAGTTATTTTGAAAGAATTTCATATAAAAAAAACCTAAGTAGTCACAAATTAAAAATTATTGTTTTTTTTTTACGAGAATACATAAAATTGTTCTTGGCTGAATAACTAAATATTTTTGTATGCAAATAAGTAAAACAAAATAATAGTTTTGGTAAAGCATTTAATAAAGAATATAACTGTATTTACAATTTTTGCATATTTTACGTATTTTGTGATAAAAACATCGAAATGATTTTATAGGCGAGTTTTTTCAGTTCGCCAACTTTGTAATATTTATTCATTATTATTTTAATTGTTTTACGAAATAAAGTTATGTTTTATATTTCAAATCTCAATGCGGTCATTTTACTTATTCTTCTTATGATCCGTATAGTGGTTTATAACTTATGATTGTTTTCCTCAAGGCCATCGACTCTCGCCAATTTTACGCGCCAAACTGACAAAACAAACGGGACAGCCGAATTTTGACTTCGCGATGTGAAGGGTTAAATAGATAGGCTCTCTATTATGATCGCTTAGAGCAATTTTTTTTATGGGATAAACGACGTGTAATGGGGTAGGGTAGGTGGGGGTAAAGCCCCGCACGGAGCAAATCCAAGCACGGGGGTTTTCGTAGGGAATTTTTGTAATTATTTCCATAGCCGCCAGGTGGCTGACCCGTCTCAACAACTTCCAGCTCTACACCAATCCTCAAGAAGTTGGGTCGCACGAGAGCCTGGAAAATGCGGTAAGTCTGTTTTTCATGTTTTGATGTAATATTTCTTGTCTTTCCAAAACTGTTTAAGCTATTTTCGCAATTGAACTTACGGTGATGAACTGCCTGCATTCGAGTGTTAAGTTCCTCGATATCATTTGCTTACATATTTGGAGACGAAGCCATGTTGAAAATGTGAAATGGTGAAAGTGCGTGGCTTTGCCCCATGTTTCGGGGCAACCCCCTGCAATTGTATTTTATATATAATTTTAGATTTCTCTGCAACTGATGATTGAACATGCCTGCTGATATTTCCAGGGGTTATAAGTAAGACCCTAATCTAAAACTGAAATAAAATCTATCTCTAATTCTCCACAATTTTCAAAAAACCGAAAATTGAAGGGCCTTGCCCCCACCTACCCTAAGTGTTTTTCTAGTTTCTGTTGGTGGATTGGCGTCTGGATTGGTGTGACATCAGTGGATTTCTTTCCTTGTAATTTGCAGATGACGGGCACTTTAAATAACGATTAAATAACGATTGTGTTACTATGCCGGAAATTTAACACCTTTTTCTTCGTTTTTCCCTGGGAAGCACCGCTCTATTGTTTCTTCAGGCCGCGTGTGAAAATCCCCGCAGAAGTACCGTTTCTTGTCAAAATAGCACGGATTTTATAAATAAATTGGTCTGTCTAGCTGCATTTGTTATGTGAACCTTGAGTCTTTAACTCGAATGGTTATTTTTTCTTTCATTTCTGTCAGTTCTGGGCTACCTGCGGTTATTATGGTATATGCGAATTATAGTTGGTTGCGGCACTAGGCAACCTACAGTTGCCTAGTGCTACAACCAACCAGGCTGCGGCAACCAAAATATTTAGCAGCCAACCCACGCTGCCAGTCGTAACCACGAGTCGAGCGAGGTGGCCGCCTATGAAAAATATGTCCGGCTGCTTCAACAAGTGCGCGGGGACTGAGGGCAGCTCCATACATTTGTCTTGTTGTGCTCCGGCTGCGGCAGCCAGTTGGCTGCCGTTTTATTGGCTGCCCAATTAGCTGTTTTGATGCGCGGGCTCCAATTAGCTGTCATCAGATAACTGCCGCAGCCTGGCTGTTCATTGCACGGGAGCTCTAACAGTTTCATGGGAATCAAACATCCCCAAAGACCAAGTGTACAAAAATAATAATAATATGATCTTGCAAATGCCCGGAATCGCTTCAGTGTTTACCATCATGCAGTGAAAGTTGGCGCTGCATGTCACGTCTTTGTTCTATTTTATCTCTTTAAAGATCTCTGTCTCTATAAGAAAATAATCCACTCCTACCAACAACAAAAAAACAACGATTTCCTTATTCCTTGTTTTATGGCTTCAAAGAGGGAGTGAATGGCTAACCACCCCCAGTGGAGAATGCATGCATGTGGCAAGACAGCTGTACTAAACCCCCCAGAAGCGTCGTAATAATATTAAAGACGGGCCCGACTTGGGTTGGTGAATTCCATGGCAGATGTTTGTATGTTTATATTATGTAAGTCATCAGTTCCAGAGACTTTCAGTATGCCCCACGAATATATGTTCATAACCTGGTTATTTCATGATCAATCTAAGATATTTAATTGGGTTCTTACCTCCCGGGTGCTTTTCAGGTTGGGATATCCCCAGGTGATGTAGGGTTCGGCGATGCGCAGCATATTGACCGTAGCCTTGTTTAACTTAACAAAAACTCCATTATTGATCTGGCGAAGCCTAAACAGCTGGAGGACCTTGCGGACCTTTGGCGACACCTGAAACAAGGATTTAGAGATAATCAGAACGGCTCCGCATCAAAGTTGTGGCCTTTTTGAAAACAGCGAGCTTCAGATAGGAGCGAAAGACATTAAATGCAATGTCGACATGGTTTGTTCAGCTGAACTATGCAATCATCATTTAATTTAGACAGTTAAAATAAAATAAAATCGAAGAATATAAATAGCGGTTGTTTGTCCTTATAAACAGAATAAAAAAGAAATTACCGCATGAAGTCTATAGAGACAGACGTTTCGGCGATGCAACTGCCGTTGTCCTCGGTAGACTGAAGTGCTGTCAATCGTCATCTGTGAGTAGGTGGTAAACTGCAGCTGTTCGGCATGCGCGAATTTTGAAAACCCACACCCGCCGCCCTACCACTGTTATAATCTGTAGCAGTTTGGCGCCTACCCGCAGATGACAATTGAGAGCACGTCAGTCTACCCTGGACAACGGCGGTTGTAATATCGCCGATACGTCGGGTGCTACAAACTTCATGCGGTAAATTTGTTTTTATCCTATTTAAAACTCTAGTAAGATCATTGTAACAACCACAAACAATAATAGATGAACACACTGAAATGACAAATATCTTTAGAACAAAATGAAAAACAAACAGAAAAGAACTTGCCAACTGCCTAATCAGATTTGGCCATAAGGAAACTGAGAAAATTTCAAATTATATTTCTATGTAAAAATATAACATTATTATCTAAATCCTTATTGTGACGATTATATAAAATTAAATGTTCCATGAATGACATTCGATGTTTTCAAATTATTGTTTTATTTTATTATACACTATCCATACACTTCTCGCTGTTTTTTATGAAAATGCAAATTTATTGTGAAAAAATGATTACAAATAAATCATTCAAAGTATTGCCCATCGCTAGCTACAACTTTTTCCCATCTTTCTGGCAGAGCTCGTATACCGTTGCGGTAAAAGTGTTCATCTTTTGAGGCTATCCAAAAATCAAGCTATTTTTTATGTCCTTATATGAGCGGAACTACTGATCAGCCAGACCATGTGCCATCAAAAGGAACAAGTAATAATTGGACGGTGTAATATTTGGGGAATATGGCGGGTGGGGTAGGACTTCCTATTTGAGCGTTTCCAGGTAGGTTTTAAGAGATTTGGCAACATGAGGCCGAGCGTTGTCATGCTGTAGAATCACTTTTTCGTGCTTCTGCTCGTATTGTGGCCGTTTTTCGTGCAGTGCACGGCTCAATCGCATCAATAAAGTCGATACAGTTTACCCCCAGTGAAGGTTTCATTGGGTTTCAATAGTTCATAATAAATAACACCGGCCTGATCCCACCAAATACACAGCATAACTTTCGCAGCGTGAATATTCGGCCGAGCTGACGACGTAGAAGGATGACCGGGCAGTCCCCACGACTTTATTCTCTTTGGGTTGCTGTAATGAATCAATTTTTCATCACCTGTTACGATGCGATGAAGAAAACCCTTCCTTGCTTGCCGCTGGAGCAGTTGTTCACAGGCGAAAAAATGACGCTCAACGTCCCTGTGCTTCAAATCATAAGGAACCCAAGTTCCTTGTTTTCGAATCATTCCTAACGCAATCAATCACTTGGAAATGGCTTGGCGGGTGACTCCTAATGCTGAAGCAAGCTCTTCTTGCGTTTGGCCCGTATCCTCATAGAGCAATGCCTCCAATCCAGCATCTTAGAAGGATTTTGGGATTCCTTCACGCGGACGGTCGTCAACATTGAAATCACCGTCTTTGAAGCGACGGAACCAATCACAGAACGTTGATTCACTTCAAGCAGCTTTTTGGAGCTCTCGATGCGCTTCAAAACAACACTTCCTGCAAATGACGATTATTTGGCACAAAATCTTGACATTTTCACACAACCAAAAGTATGACGCCAAAACAAAATCACTAATGTGTCAAAACAGTTTGTATTATATATCTAAGCGTGGTTTATGACATTTTGGATATGTCAACAATCGACCAGCACTTACTGCTGGAGCCATCTATTGTCAAACAGCGAGAACTTAGTTATAACAGCGCACATAATAAATAAAAATGGAAATGTTTATTTGTTTAAACTCTTAAATCTTCAAAAGCCCTTCACCGATTATTGCTTTTAAATTTTGACACAACCTTGAATTCAAATACACGCGTTTTTATATACCCGATCTATATCAATAAAAATGTATCTTTCTTTGTCCAAAATCTTAAATCTCCGAAAGTCCTTCACCGGAGTCCAATCACAGTGTGCATAATAATAGGTAAATAGTGGCTTACCTGGTTAATACCTCGAATACGCATGACGAAAGCGAGCTTGCTCTCGGCTGGGATGTAGTAGTTTCCGCGGAGGCTGGCTTGTCTGCGCAGTCTCACGTTGTCCCTCTCGAGTAGGCGGTACTCCTTGACGTACGCCTCGGCGCGTTTGAAGATGTCACGCCGTTTCTTCACGGCAGTGGTGCGGCGCTTGATCGTGAACTAACAAACGAAAATTATAGGTTTTCACTCCGGATAATTTTGGTTTTGTAGCTTTTATTTATCGATGAGATAACTTTTACGCAGCTTTCGCGATATATCTTTATACTGTCAAATAAGAAAACAACATTACAATGGCTACGATCACGAACCTCTTATGTCAACTTTTTACCATATTGACATTTTGATACCAAATAATCAGCAACAAATAACATAACAGCAACATAATGTAAGTTATTTTACTTTAAATAAAAGCTCCCATTTTATATTCACCATAATAGGAAGTACTTCGATTTTGCTTAGGATTGATAATAATGTAGATAGTTAATTAAATGCCATAATTAAAAACAAGACATGCACATGTTGAAACTGACAAACCCGACTGTTTATCACTGAAATGTTTTTATTTTGAATGTCGCTAATAATAATGGACATGTTTGGAAGATTTAAATTTATATATTTTTTTATCTGTTTCTTACACCCCTAGAGCCCCGATTGGCCGATATCGGCCAAAACACGATTCAGCGTGACGGCCACGTTTTAATTTTATTTTAATTTCATTTATTGTATGTTATGTTTTATTTTAATTATGGATACAGTGGTTTGGCAGCAATTAATATTTTGGTGAGATAGTGTCATAATTCAATTTTTTTACTAATTTTTACTAAAATTTTTTGGGACATCAACTTGTCAATCGGCTGAGGGGCCGAGGCCTGAAGGGTTAATGCAAGGTAAGTGAAGGTAGATCGAAAACTTTGATGTTGATTTTTAGTTTATTTCAATTCAAGGAAGTTGGTCTCTTTCCCTTTGTTGTAATCTTCATTTTTGTTGTAATGTAGTTTCAAACTATATTAGACATAAATTCAGAAATGACAAGATAGAACTTTTCAATTATTGTGACATATTACCAGCTAATGTATTATTTATTTATAGGATGATAGTTCAATATTTTGAAACTGAAGAATTCCGACTTTATGTCCAACATTAAACACAGCACTAGACAGATACAAAATATACGGCTACTCGTCCCTCCTTTTTGCAACCTTTATGGAAAAAGGAGATTGAATTGGCTAATCCCTCATTTATTCAATAAAATTCCTCTAAATATAAAAACTATTAAAAAATGTATAAAAAAACAATAAAAGAAATTAAAAATAGTTAGCTTTAAAATAAGTGAAAGTGAAACATACGTTTAAAAGATACAAATAAAACACGAACAGACATACATATTATATTAGCATTAAGTAGATGTCTTATTTTTTTATGTAAACATTATCAACTAATTAATATTAGAAATCTATTTACTCCTTATGCATTCAGAATCTATTCTAGCCTGTCTGTTTTTGAATAATTGAGTAAGTCAGCTAAGTTGAACAGTACGAATAACCCAGCAGTTGGGTTGTGCCGCAAAATATATTGCAATTGCCAGTATGCACATTTTGGTGGATCATTCAAATTTACGCAAAAAAAAACATATCAATCCCACCTTCACCTCCCAGAAGTGTAATAATTATATAATGATGGGCCCGATTTTTGGTCGGTGAATTCCATGGCAGCTCCGTTTGTATTTTATTTACATGTTTTGTACATTACGTATCTACGGCTTATCTAATGTATTTTTATATTATAGAAATTTTATATTGATATGATTCTCTCACTCGATATATCTACTAACATTTATAAAAGTGTTTTTTTTTACCACAAAATAAGAATAAAAAACATAAAACAAATCTTTGAATACGAAATGTTTGTTTGATTTACATTTGCTTGAAGCCGAATAAGTCTTCTACGAGATAAAATGAAAAATGCTTATCGAGTCCATCGAAATAGATACAGTAACATGACTTTGAAAACATTTAACAATTTTTGCAGTCTGCCATTTTGCAGCGTACCCTATTGATAGCACGAGCAGTCTTAAATGCCAACATATGAATTTACTGATATCACAATTTATTCAACATTCTAGCTACAGTATACTGAGTTAGAACAGTAAGCGCACTCTCGAGTGGCAAGGCGTTGCGAGTGAAGTGAGCAGAGGGATAGGTTACGGCAAACGCCTGTAGATGGCGTTACATGCAGGTGGGGGCTCAAATTTTTCCGAACGTTTGAATATTTGCATATGCGAAGTGGCGGCCATATGCGAATTAGGTTCAACGGCAGCAGTCAGTGCAAACGATGCTTGTGGTACAATATCTAGTAATCATACTAAGTTTTGCGGTTGCATTTAGGTCTGGCTACATCGCTCGCTTTGATTTCAATTTTGTTGTATGAGAAGCTACTGTCTGTATACTATGCTCTAGCTATGCTGACCGTCGTTGAATTCAGAACCGTTTTTCAATTTGAGGGTCTGTTATTTTCTCGGCATCTAATTGCCCGACTTGAATCAGCTAACACCGACATTCGACAGGACATTTTGTAGGCTTTTAGAATATCACCTTCTACTTAGATTTTTAAACATTTTTGAGATATTTTTGCAAAAAACAAAGTGCACATTACTACTCTTTAACTAGCACCTAGTTGGAGATGTCGGTTAGAACTCACCTGCACCAACCTAGCCCTCTGGGCATCGCGGCGCTTCCTGTGCTTCAGCACCGACTCAGGAACGGCGGGAAGCTTCTTTCCCTCGGCCACTGCGGCCGCGCCGGCCCCCTTCGCGGGCTTCTCACTCTTCTTGGCTGTCGCAACCATTTTTCTTATGTGCCCTGGAAAAAGCATAAACAAACATGTCAATAAATAAGCAAATACAAGCTGTCTACCACAAATAAAGACAAGAGTTGTAATGACTAAGAATGCAATGACACGGCTCACTAATATCTCGACGAATTCTGGTATTAATGTGTAATTGGGACCTATTCTATGTTGTTAATGTCGTAAGTCACCCGACTATTAACCACACTGATTCCAAAACTGCAATAATCTTTATTCGGCCTTATAAATAACTGAGATATAGGCATTTAAAGAAACGTCAAACACCAACATTTCAGTAGGTTAAGATTTTTTTTTTACAATTCGTTAACATCTATATAGTGGTAGGTTATTAAAAAAAACTATCATGTTGAATCAAATCAAATATTTTTCCACACATAGTATGTCCGGAACTTGAAATTTTATATCTTGAAATATTGTGCGTCCGAGTCTATTTCCTATCTGATTTAACATTAAAATGATCAAATCTAGTAGAGGTTTTTTTTTGATAAATGAAAACGGTGGCGGCACCTCATAAATACCAGAATTCTTCTCGTAAGGGCCATTTTAGAGTTCGCTAGTTATTGCGCTTCATTTTGTTTGAAGGGGACGACATATAGTCATGCGGTCGATAGCACATTTTATTACGATGGGTCTCAATCAATGCATGGGCTATTGGCTGCAATGGCCGTTTTAAAAGTTCGAGCCGGACGAATGCGCACTTTGAACATTAACCCTTGGAGTAAATGGATATTTTCATGGATGCATCTGTCTCTTTTGCAGGATTTTCGGCGACATCGACCTTAAAGTACTATAACTACGAAACTACTACACCAATCATAAAAAGAACAACTGCACAATGATTGCATTGAAATTTCGAAAATAGAATATTGAAATATTATTTTGTAAAACAATTAGATAATTATGAATAAATATGAGAACGTCAAAGAAGTGAAAAAAACGTGGAACCAGATCTGGTCGTATCATACTCAACGGATAATTGTTTCAGAACCAGATTTGGTCGTATCATACTCAAGGGGTTAAAGCGAAATAGAATGGTTTTTGAAAAATAGGTACTATCGTCTTTAACCCTTCAGGCCTCGGCCCCTCAGCCGATTGACAAGTTGATGTCCCAAAACTTTTTGGAAAAATTAGTAAAAAAATTGAATTATTACACTGTCTCACCAAAACATTAATTACTTCCAAACCACTGTACCCATAATCAAAATAAAACATATTAAAATTAATAAAACATAATAAAATAAAACAAATTAAATTAAAATTTTTGCCAATCGGGGCTCTAGGGGTTAACAGATGACTAGTGCAACAAGTTCTATAACAAAACAGCCCTAACTTCCCATCATACAGCAAGAATAGGATTACAATTTATTCTCAGTCTGTCATTGTGACTAATTTAATTAGTGGTCGGCGGATGGTGACGCTCCGATCTCTGAAAGAGGTGGAAACAGCCGGACAGCAGTCATATGCACGATACACGTAATCAATCAACTATTTGACGTTTAAATGCATTAAAGCATTTTCATTCACTTTGGTGAGCCCCCATGTTCCTGAAGCGTGAGACACAGATGCAGTCATTCAGCATACTTTCACCTCTGCACAGTCATACGCATTCTCCTTCTATTTCATGCACCCGAATCACCTGAGCACTTCTATCTTCAAGAACCCATAACAATATCATCGTACAGTTAATTAAGTTCACCATTCGTTCGTCCTCCAAACGTCATCCTCCTGTACGGTAGACTTAGATGGCTCTCCACGACTTGAACCCACGACTGAGGAAAGAACCAATGCAGCGTTTCGAAACACGCAATAAAATACATTTTACGACCGTCTTCGGTACCGTATAATGTTTTTGTCTCGAAATGTTAGCTATTTTCTATCAGATTTAGCATTACAATGATCGAATCTCAGGGTGTTTTTTTTTATAAATGAAAAAGGTTCCTATAATACATAAATTCCCCGTCTTCAAACGTGCTACAAAAATTTTACAAAAAAGTACGACCGACCTGATACATGAAAATAACCTAAAACGACGACGTTCAACAGCGCCCAAAAGCAACAATTCGGCTAAAAACCGATGAAGAAAAAGCACAAAATCACGTTTCACTGGTGGCACAGCACGATCCTTCCGATCCCATCGCGAAAAAACACTCTTTTACAAACCGAACCGACACGGCATGAGTTTTGACATGGCGCAAACGAAATTGGCAGATTCACCCGAATTTCAAACCGCGGCTGAATACACGCACTCGGTCGCTTCGCCATTTACCAATTTCCTCGAACAAATGGCGTTATCTAAAGCGATCCGTGAAACAAAACTACAAACCTGTGGGAACACTCCACGCGGCACGTGCGGCAAATTTACAAAAGACAGATTTGGGCACTTCCGTTCGTCGCTTGTCGCCATTACAAATATTATTGCCAGATAAATAAACGATTTAATTCTTTAAACATACGTTTTAATATACTTAAAATATTTATTAAAAAAGGCATATTTTCGTTATTAATTTTTCCATAGTTTAAAATTTATTCAAAATTTTCATAAATTAGAGACTTATAAATCGAATTTATTTCTTTTTAAATCACAAAAATAAGTAATGCACCAGAAAAATACTGGAATAATTTTACATAATATACAATTTGTTCTATTTTTATTTATAACTTATCCGGTTTGTAAATTTTCCGCGGTGAAAGGCGGAAGTGAATCCGGGCGCCATTTTCGAATTTTCAAAGCGCCTATGTTTGATCAATAGTGAAGAAAAATGGAGGCGAACGTTCTGGAGCCCGGAGAGCTAGAATTGTTCGTTCAAAATGTCGAGGCGTCGAATATCGAGACGATTGGCACTAATTCATGGGTGGAATGGCATCAGCGACTTCAGAAACTAAATCAGCAAGCGGTAATCGAAGCGAGTGAAATGCGCGAAGAGCAGACGAAAGAAGCATTCATTTCATTCGGAAAAGTGGGTTTATATCACAAACATTATTCTGCAGAGCAATGTTCATAAACATAGTTATTTTGTTTTTGTTTCAGCTTCCGATATTGGTGCAAGAAGCGTTGACAATTTACGTATGGCGGCTGAAAATTTTGCCTCAAATATTGAAAATGAACGCTAATCCGGAGCTCACATTCACAATATACATGGTGGTATGTCAAACAAATAACTATTGTGTTTTTATAGTTATGTCTGTATAGGTGACATTGCCTTCCGTCCGTCTGTTTGTATGTGTGCCAATTATGTTTGCCAGTTTTAGAGCCACAGCTATTGACATTAAATTTGGCAGTCATAGAACTTTCTTTCTCACATCACAGAACAATAATTATTAATAGGAGTATCACACCTAGACCTACAAGGTCAAAATACATGTGTACTCAAAAAGGATAAAAAATATGTTGTTTTTTTGGGTCAAAATAATAAGAAATTACATTTTTTAAGCTATTGCATAGCTTTTATCGCGGGCCTAGTAGGCCAGCGCGGCGACCGAAATAAGAAATTTCTTAACGAAAATTAATTATTTTAAACTGATAATTACGTCTAAACGAGTACTGCTTACGATTCGAAAAAAATATATTTTAAACAAGAACATTTTCCTAATATTTCTTAGGTTTGAATATTTTAGATTTTGTTTATATTACATAGTGTAATTAATTTGTGAAATTAGGTCTAACCGAACACAAAAACGACTACTACGCAAATACTATCTGGCGCATTATTATGAAACTTGCACCATTTTAAGCATAATTTAATTATCTATCTTTTTATCTACGAATTTTTTCGAATAGTCAAAGAATAATATCCGGTTTTTATGCTTTATCGAATAAAATTCGTGCGCTCTATCGGAAGACGTTTAAATTATTCCGAATCGATTCGGAATAATTTCAACGTTTTTCGATAGAGCGCAGTTATCTGATATCAGAAAAAAAATTCTTCATACTGCATAAATAAAATAAATAAATAATTATAATTGCATAAGTTGTTAAAAAATGCTATGCAATAGCTTTACCGCGGCAGTCCCAGAGTGCCACACGTATTTTTTTGTTTTTTTTAATAGATAACACATTTTTACAATATTACAAAATATTTGTGTTTGTAAAAATAGCAAAAATGAAAGCACACTGAAGCATCTTAATAAATAACGTCACCCCCGCTATAATAAATACTAGGCCTAGGCCTCTACTAAGGCAGAGGTGCCAAAACATATTTTACTTGTGCACACGTTTGGATATAATTTATTGAAAAAAAAATACGTGTGGCACTCGGGAACTGCCGCGGTAAAGCTATTGCATAGCATTTTTAACAACTTATGCAATTATAATTATTTATTTATTTTATTTATTTTATTTTTTCTCTTATCAGATAACTGCGCTCTATCGGAAAACGTTGAAATTATTCCGAATCATTTGCGGCTGCGGTAGCAAATGATTCGGAATAATTTAAACGTCTGCCGATAGAGCGCCGCGCACGAATTTTTTATTCGATAAAGCAAAAATAACGGATTATTCGAAAAAAATCGTATATAAAAAAAATTGATAATTAAATTATCTTTAAAATGGTGCAGGTTTTATAATAATTCGCCAGATAGTATTTGCGTAGTAGTCGTTTTTGTGTTCGGTTATACCTAATTTCACAAATTAATTACACTATGTAATATAAACAAAATCTAAAATATTCAAAGCTAAGAAAATTAGGAAAATGTTCTTGTTTAACATATATTTTTTTCGAATCGTAAGCAGTACTCGTTTAGACGTAATTATCAGTTTAAAATCATTAATTTTCGTTAAGAAATTTCTTCATTCGGTCGCCGCGCTGGCCTAGGCCCGCGATAAAAGCTATGCAATAGCTTAAAAACTAAAGAAACCTATTTGGTTATAATAAGTATTTTAAATATCATAAAATATCGTTTTCAAAATTGAATTAAGATCGAATTAAAGATAATGATAATAATAAAAGAAGTTGCTAAATAGTTTTTATTACTATCCTGTTGTAAACCATTTATTACATTGTTATTGCAATTATTTATATATTTTATAAATTTCACCACTCGGGCAATTTTTAAAGTTTCCAATTTTGCATTGTTTGGCAACACCAAAATTCAAATTTATTCTTTCTTCTGCCATTTTTCGTTTTCCCTCCAAATCGGCTATAATAAATATTCATCTGGCTACCACTACGTACAAAAATACTCAATTATCAATCTATTTTCCCCATATATGCCATCAGCCCCAGATGTGGGGGCGGAGGGGGGGGGGGGGGCGGGGTACCAGACTCGGGCGGCAATTTAAGGGGGCACCAAATTAATGTGTTTGAAAGAAACTGGTTTCACTAAAGCACGTATCATCCAATGTGCGTCGTACATACTATTGATTGTACATTTGATTTCAGAACACATATTAACTTAATTTTTGAACTCTAAATAAACCCAAAGACTAGGTGGGCATTGCAAATTGTATGGCTCATAGATGGGGGTGAGTGAGTGGTAAGGTGCATGCTTGCATGCGACAAGACAGCCATACTAAGCATGCCACAGTCGGTCTTTAGTCCGGATTTCACCGCAGACCCCCCCAGAAGTGTAATAATAACAATATTATGCTGGGCCGGACTCCACTCAGTTAATTCTAAGGCTGATCCGTTTGTATTTATTATTATTTTCAGTTGTACCACGAGGCTGCTTGTGTGGGCTTACTAGAAACTGTAATGTTTCACGATGATGCTATCCAATGCATATCTGATGTATCTGCAGATCTCGTTGATTATTCCATAGAATCAGTGATCGCAATGCTTGGATTAATTGAGTAAGTATTACTATGTATTATTGAGTGAGTTGCCTTTCAGCTTGTCCAAGTAGATTATCGCTACATCCAAGCCCAAAGTTCTTTAATTTTTTATGATTAACATTATATTATAATCGCTATATTATAACATTATATTATAACATTATATTATAATAACATTATAATCGCTCCATAAGCATGCAATATTTTATGCTAATTACAACAATATCTAGAGGTATACCACTTGTTAGAAACATATATTATTTTTACAGATCATCTTACATTTTAATGGAGAATGCATAACTGCACTCTCCATAAAACAACATTTAGCAGTATATATAAAAAGGCATAACATTTTTTTATGACTACTCAAAAATCATTCAAATCTACTATTTAAAAAACAAATTAAAATAATCAATATAATATAAAATAAAAAAAAATGACAAAATAATTCTAAAGTACTATAGGATGAGTTTTAATTAACCGGCATCCTTGAAGGATTTGAATCAGTACGAGCAAGTAAACAGCGTTTGATAACAAAATGTGAAAAAATAAGAAATCTAGCAGTGGGTAAAATATTGCTAATATTGTTTATTAACGATATTGTACCTACCGCTAGATCCTACCGCGCTCAAAACGCGTGTCCAACTTTTATTTAACAGTCAAGTTCTTCAAATTTTCAATTTAAAAAAAAACAACAAATTTTTTTTTTGTGTTTTTTCCAATTTTGCTTATCAAAAGTTGATTACTTGCTCGTACTGATTCACCTCCTTGAAGGATACCGGTTAATTAAAACTCAACCTGTCCATAACATTGTCAAAATTATGGCCAAAATTAAAATAATACTTCAAATTTACGAAGCCTTCGAGCCAATAAAAACCATTTTCTAATAGGAACCTCTTCAGTAACGTTTTGAATAAGCTTTCCACCTGAATTATTTTTAAACTTACCGGTAGCACGTTGATATTTTGTACCCCTTACCGGTAGCCCGGAATATTTTGTATCCTGCCTGTATTTTGTATTTTGTATCTTGCTAAGTTTAGTATTGCACATGCTAAACCAAAATTGAATTTATTTCTAGTATTTTTGTATGTCTATCTGAAAACTTTTTATGATTAGTGTCTTTAATCTTATTAAACACGGTCATTAACTTAAAGAGATAGAGGGATGTTAAAGTGAGAATCCTTAGCTTTTTAAAAATGGGTTGACACTCTTTCCTATTCACCTTTTCAACTATTCGAACTGCTTTCTTTTGATCTATTCATATAGGTTCCATATGGCATGCATAGTCTTGAGATCTTTATGTGAGCCCACAGAGATTATCGTCTATGTATACCATAGAACCACAAAACCAAAGCAATCCGACTGAAGAAAGAACTGAGACAGGGATGTCATTTCCCCGAAGCTGTTCACTAAAGTCCTAGACAACGTCTTCAAAATGTTAATGGAAAGGATCAACATTAAAAAGGCATCAACATTAAAAAGGAAATAAAAAATACGTGTGGCACTCGGGGACTGCCGCGGTAAAGCTATTGCATAGCATTTAATATTTATTTATTTAGCATAATTATTTATTTATTTTATTTATTTTATTTTTTCTGATATCAGATAACTGCGCTCTATCAGAAGACGTTTAAATTATTCCGAATCATTTGCTTCCGCAGCCACAAATGATTCGGAATAATTTCAACGTTTCAACGTAACGATAGAGCGCCGCGCACGAATTTTTTATTCGATAAAGCAAAATAACGGATTATTCGAAAGAAATCGTAGATAAAAAGATAAATAATCAAATTATCTTTAAAATGGTGTAGGTTTCATAATAATACGCCAGATAGTATTTGCGTAGTAGTCGTTTTTGTGTTCGGTTAGACCTAATTTCACAAATTAATTACACAATGTAATATAAACAAAATTTAAATATTTAAAGCTAAGAATATTAGGAAAATGTTCTTGTTTACCATATATTTTTTTCGAATCGTAAGCAGTAGGTACTCGTTTAGACGTAATTATCAGTTTAAAATTATTTATTTTCGTTAAGAAATTTCTTCATTCGGTCGCCGCGCTGGCCTAGGCCCGCGATAAAAGCTATGCAATAGCTTAAAAATCTCGCATCTAACGTTTGCAGATGATATAGTCATCATCAGAGACATACTAGAATAGACCACGTTGAGAAATCAATAGAGGAACTCCAGCGTCCTTACTTTCGTATCTATGTAGTAGATATTCACCCCAAGAAGTATATTTTATGATTGGTGAATTATATGGCAACTCCGTTTGTATTTATTTGCATATTATTTTTGCAGAAACGGATATTTGGTCTCGCATGAGACCAAAACTGGCAACTTTGAAGATTTCAATGCCGAACTGCAGAGACAGAGGAATGATTTAGTCTATGACATTGGGATGAGATGTTTGTCTATTGTCAGGTAAATTTATTAATTTAACATTTTTGAGTATTTTAAGCTAATTCTTTAATTTTAAATATTTCTTTAATCTATTTTTCTTTTCTATTCTATTTCAGAATTTCCTAAATACTTATGAATACCTTAGTACCTAATTTGTTTTCTTTTGTTCTTTCTTACAATTTTAACTAAACGTGTGCACAGGTAAAACGTTTTCTGGTACGGCTGCCTTAGTACAGGCCTAGGCCTAGTTAGGCGGTGTTGACGTAGTGATCAAGATGCTGCAGGGTCTTTATTAATAGTTGCTTATTTTTGTCGTACTGATTAACCCATTACAAGGTGTCACTAATTAAAAACTCACCCTGTATAACTGTTAAGAATAGAATTGAGGACCGTTTTCTCAAAATGATACATCAGGTTTATTTTCAAAAATGTGTCATGTGCCGGAGATATCAGTGGAAAGAAATTTCTAGAAAACGTTAAAAAAAACCATTTTTAGCAGGCGCAAAATGTGAGTTTTGTCAAAGTGATACATTTGATTGTGCCTAGTGAGAAAAAAAATATGATATTATTGAAGATGTTTATGACATAGCGAAGATCACAGGCATATTAGGAAATAATAATGAGACCCTAAAATGATGCTGAAATCATTTATCTCCTATACTAGTCAAGGTTTTATATCTCCTATTTTATTATCTCCTATACTAGTCAAGATTATTATAAAATTGTCTTTCAAATTGCCACGGAAGATTTTGTCAAAGCGATACATCTTCTGCAAAAGTATCATTTTGATATTGAAGAAGATTGGTATTTATAATTATCAGTATGCATTTAGATTTATTGATATCTATCCTAAGAACTTACAATTATTTGTTTTTTTTATGCAATTCTTAGGAAATATTTTACTAATAAAAATGTTCATTGTGTAAAAAGGTTAATAGTAAAATCACATTTAAAAAAAAGGTTTTATTAAAATGCTCAGTCTCGAGCCAACCCTGGACACAGTATACCACCCAGTAGCTTTACTCTTGAGCTACAAGGCAATGCGGGAAAAGGATGCGAGGAATGTGGGCACAGCGGGACGTCCCGACAAACGCGTACATTTAATTTTTTTTTTATTTTTTTTTTTATTTAAAGAAATGCACATTTTTTAAAACTACAGTACATTACATATTATCATTAGAGGCTCCGTTGTAAATAGTAGCAAAAAAGAGAGTACCGCAGCCCAGTCCATCTTTAGATCAACGCTGCCTAACTAGGGCTAGGCCCGTACTAAGGCAAGCGTACCAAAAAAATAGTGGCTTGTGCATACTTTAAACTACATATGTTATAAGAGAAAAAATATATAAAAATAGTATCTAATGATATTAGGACTTAACTTAAGGCAATAAACAATGTATGTAGAAATTAATCATTACTCTAAAACTAGGTCATAGATATGTCAATGCGTCTGTCAGTCTGTCAGTCTGCAAATTATATTTGTAAAATACCTATCATAGAACACAATAAAATTTATTTCAATAACACGAAAAAGGTAAATAATTAATAGGAATTGCAATGAACAGTGAAATAATCAAATTGAAATAATTATAAATGGAAAAAGGAATTATAATAAATAGTCAAAAAATCAAATTGAAATGGTCAGAGGACTATCAAATTGAAATAGTCAATTATACATAAAATGTGCATATTACTAGTTATAATACAATTTTGAATGTAATCGAATTAAAAATATATTTAAATAATAATTAAGACTCACCAACAGCGATAAAAAAAATAAATAAATAAAATACAATAATAATAAATTAAATAAATCTACATAATAGGGTCAAAAACGCCATTACGGCCAGGTAAAGGCTAGCGACCCTTTCGAGCATTTGGATATCTGCGTAGGCCGAGCAACGGAACATCTGGCGACCATATCCGAGCCCTTACGACTCGTGACGTATTCTTTTTGATTTAAATTTTGTTCTAAGAGAAGCTACTGTCTGGGGTATACTGTGCCCTGGGTGCAGCAGCCATGTCGTATTGGAACTTAGGACGGGCTATCATAATTGAATGCTATACAGAATTTTGTGTTTATGCTGTTGGCCGTTGAAGAGTTCTCTCGTTGGAAGCCAACCCTGGGTGCAGCAGCCCTGTCACGTTGAAACTTTGTTATAATTGAATGCATATACAAAATTTCGTTTCTGTGCTGGTGACCGTTGAGGAATCGGGAGCCAACCCTGGGTGAGCCAACGGGCTATCATAATTGAATGCGATGCAAAATTGTGTGTCTGCTCCTTGACCGAGGAAGAGTATCCTCGTCGGGAGCCGATCCTGGGTGCCAATCAGGTCACGTTCACCATAAAAATGTAATGTCGTTGGAACTGAACCAACATGTAAAATTTTAACTTTATAGGATAAGAGGAAGTGGTTATAATTCAGTTTGCAAGATTTGATCTAAATAATGTAATAAACTAACAAACATTGCAAGGTAAATAAAGCTTGTAAAAAAGATTTTTTGCTGATGTATCATTTAGGGAAAACGGTCCTCGACTGTGCTGTATGATTATATCTGCTGCGCCACTAATGTATGGAAAAGTTAATCGAGGTAGTGCTGAATTATATTAGGTGTGCAAATAGGTTTTAGGACACTTCGATTTTGTATCATAACAGCTATTCTTAATGGTCTATTGTAAATAAGGTCCCGCTCACTTATCATAGATGGCGCTTGATATGTAGTATCGAAACGTAAAGGAGTCATAAACATAACCTTTAAATTCTATAAATTAAACAAGCAGACCGATAAGTATTTATTAGACACTGCAGTCGCTATGAATTCCATCAAGGAAAAAGTGTTAGGAAAGCGTGTGAATCGATATGGTCTGTTCTTGGAGACAACATTGTATCTAAAAGTACATGTGAGTATTGGTATAAGCGATTCAAAGAAGATGATTTCGACGTTAGTGACCGTGAACGCACCGGGCCTCCTGTAAAGGTGGACGATCAGGAACTGCAAGCGTTGCTGGATGAAAACTCTTGTCAGACGGAGAAACAACTTTCGGAACAGCTTGGAGTAACTCATTTCTTATCGTTTAAAAGCAATGGGTAAGATTCGAAAAGAAACAAAGTGAGTACCACACTTTCTGACTCAAGAAAATAAAAACAGCCGTCTTAACATTTGTGTGAGTCTACAACAAGCAACATAGAAATTCTTTCTTGTGAAAAATTGTGACCGGCGATGAAAAGTGGATTTATTTTGATAATCCGAAACGCAAATATCATTGGGTTGACCCCGGCGAGCCGACAACATCCACACCAAAGCGCAATGTTCATTGTAACAAAGTCATGCTGTGCATATGGTGGGATATGAAAGGCGTACTGTATTATGAACTTCTCAAACCTGGTCAAACAGTTACTACCGATCGCTATTGTCATCAATTGATGCAAGTGAATCGAGAAATTGAGAAGAAACGTCCATTTTCTGGTAAAGGAAAACGTCCAGTAAAACTGCTCTATGACAACGCGTGGCCTCATGTGGGTTAACCGGTCAAGGATACGTTACTATAACTATACTATACTATACTTATAGCGCTTGGATGGGACCCGGCGTATTCACCAGACTTAACCCCATCCGATTATCATTTATTCCGGAAAATGCAGAACGATTTGTTTGACGTGTGATTCAAAACATTTGAAAAAGTGGAAAAATGGGTCGCTAAATTTCTCACCTCGCAAGACGAAAGTTTCCTTGCGAAAGGCATCCGCGAGTTACCTGAGAGATCGCTGAAGGTCATTCAGTGCGATGGAGATTACTTCGATGAATAACTGTGTTTTACTTCTTTTTTAATAAATCTTGAATTTTTTGAAAACTGTCCTAAAACTTATTTGTACACCTAATATATATATATATATATATATATATATATATATATATATATATATATATATATATATATATATATATATACATATATATATACACCAAATATATATATATATATATATATATATATATATATATATATATATATATATATATATATATATATATATATATATATATATATATATATATATATATATATATATATATATATATATATATATATATATATATATATATATATATATATATATATATATATATATATATATATATATATATATATATATATATATATATATATATATATATATATATATATATATATATATATATATATATATATATATATGTATATATATATATATATATATATATGTATATATATATATATATATATATATATATATATATATATATATATATATATATATATATATATATATATATATATATATATATATATATATATATATATATATATATATATATATATATATATATATATATATATATATATATATATATATATATATATATATATATATATATATATATATATATATATATATATATATATATATATATATATATATATATATATATATATATATATATATATATATATATATATATATATATATATATATATATATATATATATATATATATATATATATATATATATATATATATATATATATATATATATATATATATATATATATATATATATAAAATTAGTAAAAGCTACTTAAAAAGCAACGAAGGAAATCCCAGCTTGGATCGGGAAATGCTAATATTCGAATGAGATATACTTACGGATGCGCACGACTTTCGACGGTGCAATGTAAGTTTAAAGGTCCTTTTGCAGTCGACTAACGATCACTATTCATCCATATATCTCAAAAATCAAGCTAATCCTTTTGCAACAAAAAATGCCTCCAATTGAGACGAAAATAAGCGAAAAAATCAAAAATTAAACAAATTGATCACTTCGGCAAAGCCGTGACATAAATGAAGGTGACATATCGAAATAATTCAAATTTCGAATGCTACCAACATTTAAAATATGATACAATTGGCTGAGTTTGTTATTAACAAGCCATTAAATCGAAATAAAAAAAAAAATCCATATGCCTAATGAAATGAAAGAAGAAACTTCAATATTAATTTCTGGCAGAGAAGTTTATAAAAAATGCTGTATAATGTTATCAAAATACGGTAAACCAGTATAAAATTGTATAATATTAAAAAATATGTAAAGAAACATTGTAGAAAACAGTATAATATTTATATATATATATATATATATATATATATATATATATATATATATATATATATATATATATATATATATATATATATATATATATATATATATATATATATATATATATATATATATATATATATATATATATATATATATATATATATATATATATATATATATATATATATATATATATATATATATATATATATATATATATATATATATATATATATATTTTAAATTCCATTTTAGGTATTTGAGTGAAGACACTGGTTCCGCGAGGCGTTTATGCATAACACACGATGCACCACTTTTGCTAGCGTCCATACTGCAATCAGCGCCATGGCGTAAAAGAAATCTCCGAGGACAGATTATGATTTACAGTGGTAAGAATACAATACAATCTAATTCTACTGAAGTAGGTAGGATTTCTACGCTTGGATTCGTCATTCACTAACTTTATTCTACTATTCACTAACAGCCATCTTCCATTTTCAAATGTAATTATTTTAAAAAATCTTTAATGTACAGGTGAGTTTCTAGTCACTGGCATCTTTGAATGGGGGTGGATCAATACAAGTAAGTAAGCAACTTCAGATAAAATTTTGTGAAAATACAAAAAAAATACGAAAAATATGAAAAAAATGATTGAGAAGCTAAAAGCGCGCGGTGCTATCTAGCGGTAGGTAAAATATCGTTAACAATATAAGCAATAATTTTACCTACCGCCATTATACAGCTGTATAATCAATGCTACCACAGAGAGCGCATCGTGCTCAACACTTTTTACACTATTTTAAAAAAATGCAAATTAAAAAAAATGTTTTGTTTCTCCCACATTTTTTTTAACCCTTCGAGTAGGGGCATAATTTCATGGCAGACCATGGCAATTTATTGGTATTTATTGCAATATTGCCGCGCTCGACAAAAGTACTATAACTATGGAACTACTATAGCAATCATAAAAATAATAACTGTGCAATGATCGCATTGAAATTTAGTATCTAGAATATTGAAATGTAAAACAATTAGATAATAATGAATAAATATGAGAAAGTCGATAAAGTGAAAAAAACTCGGCATTTCTAACTTGTACTCGTCTTACGGAAAAATACGAAACTCTATTTAAAAATTGTAAATACTATCGTGATCTTTATTAGATTTCCTATCAAAGGTAATATGTCCTTTCGCTTATTTACATACAAAAATATTTAGATATTAACTCATAAAAACCAATAAAAAAATTGATGATTTCCCGAAAAAAAAAATGATTTTGATTGACAATGGAATTTTACCAGAAATATCCGCGTAATGACGCGCGAAATTATTCTAGCGGCCGTCTATGTATCTATGGTAATAATGAGATATTTGGTATGGATTTTAGGATGCGTTCGAATTAGAAAATAATATTACTGTTAGCTCCGGGAGCAAGCTGCTAATATTGGTCATTACGTAGTCAATGGTGTTCTGATGTGCAACCAAATTTGGTCGTTACGTAGCCGAAGGGAGTTGCTTATTTGCTGGGACTGATTCACCCACTTAAAGGATGCCGGTAACTAAAAAGTCATGGTGTATACAAGTGACCAGTTCCGTCAAACTTTCAGTGTGACCTATGTATAATTATAGAATGCCAAGCACATTAAATCCAAAAAGATACATTCAAATGGGAACTGTTCAGTTCCATTCAGTTCAGTTCAGATATAACAATTGGCTATAAATCTACAGGTGGAAAATGGAAAGATCTGGATGATAAAAACCGGGATGCCATGATTGGCTCAGAAGTGTCAGTTTGGGTAACTCTGATGAAGCTGCTGACGGATCCAGGTTTGTCCTCATATTACAAAATCGATGAGCCACGCAGGAATCGTCTCTGTCGGGTAAAATATTTATTATTCTTTTATAAAATTTGTAATGTCTTATTCTGAAGTGCTGTTACCGTTATAGTATCATGTCATATAGTATCATGTAATTCATATACAGGTGAGTTTTTAATTAGTGACTTAGTACGAGCAAATAAGCAACTTTTGATAAAAACATTTAGAAAATTTAGAAATATGGTAAATTTCAAAAACTTGTTTGATAAACAAAAGTTTGTCAAGCGTAGAGCGCACTGCGGCGTCAAGCAATAGGTAAAATATCGCAAATAAACAATATTCGCAAATATTTATCTACCGCTAGATCGCGCAATGCACTCTACTCTTTTTATACTATTTTTCAAAACATATTTTTTTCCAATTAATATTTTTTTTACCAAAACTTGCTTATTTGCTCGTACAATTCACCCACGTCAAGGATGTCACTAATTAAAAACTCACCCTGCTTTAGTATCATGTATAGTATAGTACCTATCATGAGTATAATTCTAACTCTTCAGGCAGCAGCATGGAATACATATTACGATGTCTATTTATATTATTGATCGATTTGTACGTTTCTTATCTATAAATTGTCGCTCTATATGTGAGACCTCGTACACGCCAAAAAGCACATGCACATTCACATGTTTTTTCGGTTATGTAAATATGACATCATTTAAAAAATATATAATTATTTTACTAACAATTAAAACTATCAAAGAGTTAAGTTGTTTGTGAGGAATAACTACTAAGCACAAAAGAGGTATAACCGGATAAAATCCTTAAGGCTCCCTTCCGAGTTGACGCGACTAAAAATTTAGATATTTTTGCAATGCGACACGCCCGCGCTTTCGATATATACATAAAGATGTATAAGTATACAGCGGCGACAAGGGAATACGTCCCACCGTTGGCAGTGGCCAATTACGAATGACGATTTCGGCTTCGCGCGTCGTCTAACATAGCCGATTTGGCTTTTCAATTATAATATAATAAATTATCAAATGAACAGTTTTTTATAAAGTAAAAATTAGATTACAATAATAAAATAACTTAAGATCACTGTGTTATTTTTATATCACTCAAATGTATCTTTAATAAATAGAAAAAAAATAATGTTTGGCCATAACATTTCTGGAAATTACGTAATTTCAAACATATTTTTCTTATATTTTTTGTATGAAAGTTCCAAAAACTGTTTTGGTGCTATGCAAATAGACCATACGCTGATGTAAATAGTATTTTTTAATACTGAGAATCTTCTCTAGGTTTTTCAAAACCTGAAGACAAATCTCGTTCGTTTTTATTTTTTTTGGAAAACAGTAACAGAATAAAGATAATTTACAATGAATGTGGAAATCCAATTTCGTTTTGGCGAAATGATAGCTTAAGGACCGGGTTTTAAAATCCGGCATAGTTGTATTAAAAAAAAAAATCGTGTTCTCACAACCAGGCCACAAAATTATGCTTAATATAGCTTTTGGCCGCCACGGGCTCTTAACTCAAAATCCTTAAAATCCTTGAGATGCCACTGCAATGAGAATTACAAGAAAATTCTGCAATTTGAGCCCTCCAGACATGAGCAGAATGATCCGGAGCGTGATTTTACACCAATAACATTAAAAAATGCCAATTTCATTTTTTGGTGCACACGAGGTCTCACATAAATATTGACGAAATATTGTCTGCATAAAGAGGTGCAGCAGGTGGTGATGATAATGATGTACTCCTAGACGGTTTCGGCGACAGTTTCCAAACCGTTTCATGGTTCAGTTAGGAGCGTCTCGCCGCTCCGGCCTCTCGTGCGCCCACAGCATGTGACAGACGTAATCAATCTTGGCGCAAAAAATCCGAGTACACTAGGAGCATAAGGCAGCCGCTCTAAGACTAAGAGCGAATGGACTATGGAAACAAAACACAGAAACACCACACTAAACAATTCTGAAACGGGTTCTAGAAGAAATACCTCTTCTGGACGCACCCATGGACAGAATAATATGCCATCATGTCTTTGATCGTAGATACAAATCCAACTCATTGCAGAACCAGCAGATCTCTCTGGTACAAATAAAGTAAGGATATACACAGATGGCTCCAAAACCACTCAAGGTACCGGAGCCGGCATCTTCTCAAATGATATAAACATCAAAATATCAACTAACCTAGGCAACTTAAATACGATTTTCCAAGCAGAATGCATTGGCATCACCATAGCAGCACAGGCAGTTGCAGCCAAAGGTGTCGGAGACCTAAGTTTGAAATTTATCTCCTACAGTGCTTCCGTGCTACAAGCGCTAGCAAAAAATACTATAACCTCTGTCCTTGTACTGGAATGCCACAATGCGCTTCAATCCATTGCAAGGTCAAATAGTGACCCTGCAATGGATTAAGGGGCACAGCGACTCACTGGGCAACGACGCGGCAGACGAACTGGCCAGAAGGGGATCAAAGAAAATCGTATATGAACCGGAACCCTTGATGCCCATACCCCAGGCCTAAATAAAAACATGGCTACGCAGGAACACCGATAAAACCCACCTTACGGAATGGAAAAAAACGCAGGATGCAGGCAAACAAAGAACGCGGTTCCGAAAGCGTCTAAAAAACTAAAAAACTAATGATGGTCGAGGAGGTACATATATTTTCATCTTTCAAATTCTTATGCCGGCCACTGTCCCCTAAACAAACGCCTGTTTACCATAGGTGTGACAGACAGCCCTCTATGCAGAGGATGCATGGAGGAAGAAGAAACGCCACAGCATGTGCTCATGGAATGCAGGAGCGAGGCAGAGCAACGGGCAAAAATACTACAATCTCCAGCATCTGTCCCGGAGGCCTGTAGCAACCCAAACAGGCTGCTGACCTTCTGGGACAGCCTGGGTTGGCTGGAGTAACATAAACACAAATAGAAACATGAGCCTCGCACAACGGCCCAATCAAGAGGCCAAGTGCGGGAAAAACACAGATAAACTAACTAACTAACTACACTAGGAGCATGTCAGGACACCGCCACAGAAATGTTACTTTATAGCCGCGGTTGGTCTGGCTTTCAGCTCATCGCCTGGTCCAGCTCCACTTGCCTTCTGTCCTCGAAAGCAATCTAGCTCTGCCTTATGAGCTGTTTCCACCCAGATTCCGTGCAGCTTGGGCCGTATGACCTACTCATTACCTTGGGCTGGTTCAACTCACGGGTAAACTCCCATCCGGTAGCCTCCTCAAAGAGAGACGAACCTAGAAAGGACTCTATTTCCCATGATCGGATACATCTGGGGGAAGACTTCGGGTGCTGCCGTGCGGCTTGCGCATAGTGAGGCGCTAGCCAATCGACTGTGCATTCCGACGAATAACCGGCAGGGGTTTAGAAATGATGTTATACATTACCTAAGCAGCGGGGGTGGTCGGTGACCTGGTGTCAACTTTGATCTCAGCTCAGCTGGTGTCAGCTCAGACATTTGATCACGTGTGAGACTGCCGGCAAAGGGTGACACGGTCCGAGATAAATTCGATCTGAATTACAGCTAACATCAGGTAGAGACAGTGCAAACGACTATGGATTTGTAACCAGATTAGAGTACAGAGAAATCCGGCCAAATCTGGTAGTTAGGGCTCGAGGTCAGAACACTGATTTCTATACCCAGTGCATTGCGGTAAGGCGTTGGACTCTCTCGGATTTGATGGCATAGACAGTGAACTGTGTTGTCCCTCAGTCTCTGGATTCACACCACAGTTGAAAGAATGATTACATATCGTTATAACTTCCTGAGGTGGCGGTTTTACCAGTAGTAGATGACAACTCCAAAGTGTCTCTACTTATGACCATTCACATTCGCAGAGCTCGAGGTTACACTTCTTCATATGGCACTTTAGCAGATCATTGTATCTCAGGAGCTGTCTGCTACGCTATTCTATGTACCCACTAGCGCATTTGCCACCGCCCGATATGCCTCCATGCTATAAATTCAGCCCAACTTATTACTTCGATGTTCCTGACGCAGCCCAAACAGTGGGTGTTCATGATCTCCCGGAGGCACTGCAATTAGAATATGTCAAATATGCAAATTTGTTTCCAATATAAAAACCCAATAATTTAACTAATCATAACAATATTCAATTATTAGTGTCATCTTTGATTATATGTATAACTAGCTGACCCGTGCACACTTCGTTGGGCGGTAAAATTTTTTACTTGTGATGAAATTATGAGTGTGGTTCGGTTAGTACTGAGTGCTATGATTTATTTCCTGACTGCCAAAAGAAGGGTTATATTTTTACTGCATATGTATTTATGTATTTGCATGCCAATTTGAATATATTACTGTTATTTGTCAGTGTCTTCTTGTGAGTGTCTTATCTCTTTAACCATGTATGCAGTAAAAGGGAATTTATATGCAGTAAAAGGAAAAAGTCTTTTGTCACTTGAGACGATAAACTTATTTATTTTGATATGAATTCATAATTGTTGATAATATGACCAATAAACATGACCTAACGATTTAAATTATTTTTGAACTAAAAAAACACTTTTTGTGACTTAAATACAAAATCGAGACATATGATTTCCCTTACTTTTTTGTAGGCATTACTAAGCTCTACAACTTTTCTCTAGAACTCAATCATATATCTCTCATCGTTTAAGTAGAGTTCGTAAGAAACGTTTTCATTCGACTGTTTTTCTCCGAATTACTTTGTAAATCCAACGACCGCGAAAAAGTCTTTTCATTTTTCGGATTAATATATAGCCATATGACACTCGCAAATAACTTGGCTTTCTATTCGTAAAAGAATTTTCAAAATCGGTTCAGTAGATCCAGAGATTACTTCCTACAACGTCACAAACTTTACCTCTTTATAATATTAGTATAGAAGTATAGATTACGACACGGTCGCGGTTCCATACCTATGTCGTATTATCTCTTTAACTATTTATTCAGTACAAGGTGAAAGTCTTTTGTTTTAAACACTTGAGACAATAAAATTTACTTATTTTGATAAGAATTCATAATTGTTGTTAATATGACCAATAAACATGACCTAACGATTTAAATATTTTTTTAATATAAAAAAAATATATTAAAAAATCACCATAATATCGCGGTTGGTTATCGTCATAACTATTCAAATATTTGTCCAAATTTGTCCAAATGATGTACTGTAAAAGACAAAATTTATCTACTTTAGATACCAGATGTGATAAAAGTATTTATTTTAATATAATAATCAATTTATTACTACCAAATGTGCGTTAGAAATATTTTTTATTTTTTATTGTATTTATGGTTCACTATTTTGGCGATAATGGCTTACACTTAAAATATAGATATATGCTGTCGCTGGCTTTTTTGTAGGACTATTTAGGATAAACATTTCCATTGTATATTATATACTTAAGTGTAACTCCAACGGTTTTTGCGGCGCACGCCAGAATAGCTCGCAGATGGCAGATTTTTTTCCTACTTCTTCTTCTTCTTCTTCAGCGCGCATTCGCCCACCGTTAGGCATACGCCTCTCCAATCACTCTCCATCCGGATCGGTTAGTTTGGTTTGGCAGCCTGATCGTACCCAGAGATTCTTAGCACCCCCTGCCCCGCCGTTACCGTAACCGCTGCCGTGGCTCGGGCTAGTGGGGCTGCTGGGGACTGGGGGCCGTGGTAAGGTTGTACTGTTCATCATCATGATTGGAGGTATTTAGCCCGATACCCGCCTTTGTCGGCCACACAGCTTGGCGAGCTCCACACTTTCAGGAAAATATTTCCATTTCCTAGGCTTGTGGCAACATGGTCGGGTTACTTAACCACCGAATTGCACTATATTTTCTAAATTTATTATTTAATTATTATTTATTGTTGAGAAAATTTTCAAAATATATGTTGACGCTTAGAATTTAAATTTCGAATATCAATTTCTTAGATTTTTTCCTACTTACTTGACAGTTATCGTTATATTTTAGATAATTCACACTATATCTTTATGTGTTATGCCTATGTGGTGTTCTGATGTGTAAGCTATATTATTGTAAAGTTTCATCAAAATCCATTCAGTAGTTTTTGCGTGAAAGAGTAACAAACATCCATACATTCTTACAAACTTTCGCGTTTATAATATTAGTAGGATGAATGGTGCCATCTATTGTATTTCTCAAATAGGCTGATTACATCACAAAAATAATACTGAGAGATAGAATACTACCTATTAGTCTATCTGAACTTAATTTCTTAAAATTGCATTAAAATATGCACATCTAGAGACGGGCCAAATTATCGCCTAGTTAGATGTGCTATTGGCAGTAAAGGTCATGTAAGATGTGTTAAACCTCCCTATATTAATTATTAAATAATTTACATAATTATTATAAGATTACATGACCAATGAACTGTATACCTAATCATAAATAACTAAATAAAATAAAAAAAATAAATGTTTACTCAATTATGAAAAATTACATATTTTTTGTTTTTCAAACAAGTGGCAAGTCAGTCTAGATTATATTAAATTTCAATGAAATATTTCTAATCGTTGAATAAATATTTCGAATTGATTTGATTTAAGTATCTTCGGGTTAATTCCTTAACCCGTCGGACGCCAACAGTTTCTATAGGCATTTTGCGTCGTTTGACAGATCAGCGCGCAACCGTTTCGGCCGGTCCCCATATAATAAAAATATATAATATACACGACTAACAAGATTAATTACTATATAAAAAGAGGGTAATCATGAAAAAACAATATTGTCAGTATTTATTTACAAAATCGACCAAAAAATTGCGGCGCAATTTTTTGCGCGCGAAGGTTGGCTTTCAAACGGTTACAGTGCGTAATTATTACGTATTGAAACCTGTACACCAAATTAAAAATGGACGTCTTTAGGTAAATAATATAAAAATAATAAGAGCTATGAGAATAAAAAAAAACGATTTTTATTATATTATTATTTTATACGCATAGGTACCGTATATGCGTGTTTAGAGCGCCATCTATAGTTCGCCGCCATACTTATATACCAAATATCATGTAAATATGTCATATACCACAAAAGTATCCATATTGAAAATAACAATAGAAGATTTCAATAAAATGGAACTATGAGAAAATCCTGGTTGCCAAATTGTAGTATGACGTTGAGCAATCTAAAAAGCCACAATATAGCGTATTAGGTTGCTGATTTTATACCAGCTATATAATCAATGTTACAGTAATAATAACATTTATATGTATATATACAACTAACCGTTTTTTTTTTCCAGTTGGAGCCATTGCTGACGGATTTAGTATTAGATCAGGTTCCGCCCCTCGGATTGTTTAAACGTGCTCTCTCCGAATTAGCGGTTGCAGGTGAGAATCTATATATATAAAACAAAGTTGGGTTTGTTCGAACACTTATAACTCGAGAACGGCTTGAGCGATTTTCATGGTTTTTGATTTGTTGTATTTGTCTCCGTCCCGAATAGCAGAATAACTATTAAAAACAAAAATTGGAAAATTGTCAAAAAAATAAAATAAAAGAAAAAAATCCCATACAAAATGTAAATCCGCGTTTTTATCATGGTCAGTTGTATGTGGCATGTTCACGTGTCGGCAAATCATCCGCTTTATTTGTTCTTGCGCCTGATAAAAAACAAAAAAATTTGTAATCACAAGGTGCTTTAATGAAGAGAATTAAACCGAGTGCATCCCATGCTGCATAATCCGATTAAGCTGAAATTTGGTTTGCAGGCATCATTTTGGTCATGGCAAGAGTTGAAATTGGTTCACCCAATTGTTGCGCTCTAGTCATATATCATCCTGGAAATATTGGACTCAGAGACTTCAAATTTGGTACACAGATGCCTTGTTGGGTCGAAATCACATTATGAATATACTCATATATATACAAGCTGAACTAATAATATTTAAATTCCGTCATGCATCTTAATCAAATATTACAGCCAAGCCGCCCGAGATTAGCCGAGAAACAAACTTTGGTTATATTTATGAGCGTCTGATAATAAAACCAATTAAACTCAGTACAACCGTAAAGAAATTATATATTGACGTAAATAAAGCGTAAAGCGTAAAGCGGAGCGAGATAACAAAATACCGTGGTTCCACTGTAACTTCATACGGGCGACTGGCGAACGCCGGACGCCGCCGAGTCCCTCTCCGTCGGGCCCGCGATCCACGCTCGTCGCGGGCGCAGGGGCGCGCGGGGGACGAGGAACTGGTAGCTTCACTACTGTTTATTATTTAATTTATTTAAGTGACTTGACGCACCATACAAACCACGCCGCCAGATACGGTTGTGTAACGCAACCCAAACGGGTTCATCTGTCAGTTGAGAGAGGTTGCCCATTGATTTTATTTATGAAATCAATATTAAGATGAAATCCTCTTCCCCGTCGGTCCCTCATTACTGAGGATCGTGGCCGCTAGACAACAGTTTGCCTACGAGGCTCCTCCACTTCGACCTGTCTTCTGCATGGCGGGTCGCAGATTGTATTGACCCTTTTGTAACTTCTTTGATGAGGTCGTTCCATCTGGCCGGTGATCTGCCTCTGCTTCTTCTTCCCTCCACTTGACCCCCGGAAAGCATTTTCGTTTCTCCTGGAAACATGACTGAAGAACTGCAGGATCCTTCTCATGCATACGGTGGAGAGCCTCACTTGGATGCCGAGTTCATCCAGGACAGATTTGTTGGTGCGGCGTGCTGTCCGTGGGATTCCTAGCATTTTACGCCAACACCACATCTCCAGTGCATCGATTTTGGTGCGTATCCGAGACTTCAGGGTCCATGTCTCCGATGCATAGAGAAAGTTCGCTTGCTTATACCCCGATTCTTCCACAGCCTTTCTAGCTTGCTCATGGCCGATCTTGCCATCTGGCTTCTGCGTGAGACTTCCTTTTCACAGTTTCCGTCGTTGCATATCATGGAGCCCATATAGACAAAGTCTTTCACAGCTTGAAGGTCACTCAGCTCGTTGGTGCGTTGCATGGTTCCAGACCGGTCCACAAACATGAGTTTGGTCTTGCTGCGGTTCATGTGCAGTCCATACTCCTTGCTTTCCTTCTCCACCCTGCGTAATAGGGTCGCCAACTCATTTTCATCGGCACCTATGATGGTCGTGTCGTCGGCGCATCTTAGGTTGTTGATTCTGAGACCTCCAATGCGAATGTCCGAAAGATGAAATCAGTCCTTGGCTATTTGGTGGGATTCTTGGGATGATACAAGCAACTTTTTTAAACAATATTTTAGAGGGCTTTTTTTATTATTGGCTAATTAATTTAATTTGTATTTCAGGTACTAACAGTGGTATGTGGGGAGGCGGTGTAACACCTAAAGGACCTGTCATCATTGAATTAGTTCCTGAGGTAAAAAATAAATCATAAGTCACTCCCAGTATTTATTTTCTTTAGAAAACGACCGGTTTTTATATAGATTTTAGTCAATTTTAGAATATATTAAATCAATCTAATATATTAACCATTATTTAAACATATTAAATCTTATGATCTTTTAGCCATACACCTATAATTATTATATTTTTTTATATATAAAAAGTACAGTAACGATAGTAAGTAGGTAATTTAGTAAAAAGTTTACGTCAAGTATATCAGAAAGAAACGTTGACTCGTTATGTACTACATTGTAAACCTGTTGTTTTCACTAAAATAAAATAAATGTTTCGTTAACCTTTTGAAAGCCAGCCTTCGCGGCCCAAAACGGCGCCACACCTTTTTGAGCAATTTCTTTAACCCATTAAAGAAACACCAATAAATTAAAAACTATTGCAAAACCAAATCACATTACAAATTACAAACCAACTCCCCTACGCCATATCGATTCTGTTCAAGCATTGCTTTTATAGCTAATATTTTTCAGATTAAGGAAAGACTGCTGAAATCTATTCACAAGCGTATTAAAACCATTGCAAAAACTCAAATGGAAACACTCTTCAAGGCATCGGATAAGGAAGAACTCATGCAGCTAGCGAAGAAGTATGTGAATATACATAAAATATGGGGATGTCTTGCAGAGTATAAATCTTTATTTATATTTATGTTGCACTTTCCTGGCTGATATCCACATCCAGCGGTGTAAATAAAAAAAATGGGCTCCGGTGCAAAATTGGACAAAAGGCCCCTGCACTTACCTACTTACATTCGTTATGATATATAAAATGTAATTACTATAGACCTAGCTAAATTACATATTTATATTGTAGCTACGTTATAAATTGGCATATTCATTTGGAGGGGGTTGCTTCGAATAAGTCCGGAACGAGTTCCCAAGAACTTTGGCGGATCATGCGGTATCACATAGAAACATTTTTGCTGGAGAATGTTCGAAACATTTGTTTCTATTTAAATATGACGCTTTACTGTCAATTCAATTACTGAAATATATTTCTCAACGTTTGTATATTGGTGAGTAATAAAACAAATCTGTTACTTTTTACTACTTTATTTTGAGTAGAACTAGCAAATGCGAAACTGGTAAGACTAAAAAATACCCACAATATTATTACAAATGTACCAATTTTTGTATATGTACATATATACATTAACTACCTAATGAAATATGAAAAATATGAATAACCCCACTTCTAGAATGGTTTTCGTTTTGGTTTGCACTGCAAAACCATCCACCATTTTTTAGTCATTCATTTTTCAGCTTTTAACTTCCTAGTAGTTGGATAAACATCGATCATAAGGAATGTTCTATTTTTAGGCCCCCGAACTACCGTGGGCCCCGGTGCGCCGCACCGGCTGTACCGGCATAGTTACGCCACTGTCCACATCATTGCTTTATAGTTTGGCCAGCAAATTGTGGCAGCGGGTCGAGTTCAGTTTAGTTCAGTTATTTATTTATCGAATACCAATAATGAGTAGAAACGTTACAATATTTAAGTACTTGTTACGATAACATGATCATCAAGCAAATAAATTACAATAAATGTAGGAGGAAAAATCTAAATCTACGGTTTCCGGGGCTCAAATTAATGCATTTCACACAGTATTATTATGAAACTATCATAAAGGGCTCTCTAGACGATCAAGCATGCTTGTCAAGCATCGCGTCGCTGGGAGCGGATCGTAAACCGCAGGAAATATGTTTTTTATATTTATGAAAAATGCCTAATTTTGTGCATTCTCGCCAACAAACTGTATACCAGTTAGGCGAGATTGTAATATTTAAAAAAATGTATCTTTTTCTTTAAATAAATTTAATAAAAAAAAATAAATAAAAAAAAACATCAATTAATTGTATCTAATTTACGTGACTCCCTGATATAAACTACAAAATTAGGCATTTTTGGTAAATATTACAAAAAAATATTTGCATATTTCCTGCGGTTTACTATCCCCTTCCTCCCGCGACGCGAAGCTTGTCAAGCATGCTTGATCGTCTAGAGAGCCCCTTAAATTTAAAACATAATTAATTATATAATCGAAATTGAAATAATAACTGTCACTAGACCTAGTTATATAATTCGTAATAATCCTCTATATTTAAATTAAAATGAAATAGTTAAAAATAGTAAATCGGAAGGAAATAGTTAATTATACATTCCAAATACAGACATAAATTAATAAGGCGGCTTATTAATTTATGCGAAATATACGATTGCCCGACCAGACTGTACAATCAGTCATTTATTGATTTCTTTTCACAATAGGTTAAGCGAAGTTTACGCTAGTGATGCTGTGGAAGTGGCATCGGGAGATAGTAAGTGCGCCAACTGCGGCGACATCTCTAAGAAGAAATGCTCCCGATGTAAAACGGTCTACTACTGTGGAAGGTATAGTATCGTAATAAATAACATACAATTGACTTAGGTACTTGATGATATCGGCCGATGTATGTGGAGAGGTAAGAAGTTCTCGGCGCAACAGTGAAAGAGGATGTTTTTATTTTTCATCATAACCCTTTCGAAACTTACAATACACTTCCCGTCAAGCCCCACGACTGCGATATCGCAGTCAAACTGAGGGTTAACCGCGAGTCGCGAGGCCTGAAGAGTTTCTTCGTTTCTTCAAGTACTTCCGAGTACCTACTTTGCCATTTACCCCCTAGAAAGCCAACGTTCGTCAAAACGAGGAGCATGTAATAAATATCTCCCTCTTCCTTTCTAATTGTTTTACCTACACACTTGCAGTTTCGAGCCAACTTAGTGACCGGTAGACTGCGTCGCGTGGTGGTGGCCGCATTAGCCGTTAAATAATTTTGTATATGAGAAACCTACGTAACCAACGTTACTCGTCTGTTTGGCGAATAGTTAGCTTATGCGTAACGTTTACACCTGTATTTTGTATGTACTTGTGTCAAAAATTCTAAGTAATTTGAAAAATTAATATTATGTTGGCGGTTTTGTAATGTAATTATATATTTAATAGCAAAGGAAAACCTAACTTTCTAAACAATAGTTCCTGATTTAGTCATTGTAAGTATAAGTGCCTTATTGATCTCAAAGAAACATGTGCCATTTAAGATATGTGATTTAGTACATGATAGGTAAATAACTATTAATTTTTGTAACAATCGCCTTTAATTTATATAATATAATATAAGTCTTGATTAATCCCTGGGTGGCCACGCCCGCCGATCGGCGTTTGTCGGCTTATTCGTATTTATGCAATTATCGGCTCTATTTCTCCCTCCACTGCGGTAAAAGCCTGTCATTGAATAAGCCACCGGTATATATTAGTATGCTTGCACACACCTTCCACAAACAAATTTTCGAGGGCTTCGAAAATTTTGCGTTGAATGACTGCCTTCCGAAAGGTTAAACTATAATAAAATTTTAATATAAAACACATAAAAAAAATGATCGTCAGAAAGTCGTATATTTAACTTAACACAGAATTTCAGGAACGTTAACTATCTCAGGTTAAAGTACTCTTTTGTTTTTGAAATAGAAATTTTGCAGCATTGATGACGTTTCATCTGGAAGATTCCAAATTTAATCATGGAGCACCATTGGCATATATTAGGCTGAGACCTTTTCTACCTCTTTGTGTATGTCGCAGTGCCGTCTCATGTATCACTCTGCCGATGGTATAATCGGCGAATTAGCCGATTCGCTTCGTGCGAGCCTGTCCACTTCTCCATCATGCTGGACTCCACTATCATGTAAGCCTTATCTTACATGGTAGTGGTTACTATTTTATTGTTGGATGACAATTTGCCTGGTCATGGACCCTTGGTCCTCGATGCCCTCTCCCTGCTTGGGATGCGGTTTTATATTATTCGGGTTGTACGTTGTACCATTTCCTGAATATGTACTTGTCTGATATCATCTATAGTAGCTGCACATATCAGCCTTCCATTCAAAATATTGTCTGATCTGAAAGTATCAGCTTTTCCAAACTCTTTCACTTTTTTCATCGCTGGCTCTTGGACTAATAGGTGCTAGCTCGCACGCACCACGAGAGTGTAAACAGAAACTCATTTTCCTTCGATCACGCGAGGCGAGAGGCGAGACACGGACCCGAGGCGCAAGTGTAAATCAGCTATAATAGTTTTATATCTACATATATTAATATATTACTAGCAACTGACAAATTCTAATATTCGATAATTAGCTTTAATTCATAATTCATGCTTTTATTGTATTATCTGAATGAATAAATTGAATACTGAATACCATCGAATTAATGTCTTAAAGAAGTATCCTTTTTATTTTCAGGGAGTGCCAAGTAAAGGATTGGGCGAAGCATAAGGATATCTGCGACCAATATTCAAGTCTAAATTGAAAGAATTGTTTTTTTGTTTTTTTTCTATCGGTAGGATAGCCTGGGGATAATAGAAACAGTGGACAAAATAATTAGAAATTTAGTATTCTACATCCAAGCGATTATTAGAAATGATGTGCTATGAGACACTCCTTCCTCGCCTCCTCCCGCTCTGCATATTTCCCAGTGTTTTAGGGAATACTAAAATTGGGACTAAAACATTACAAAAGTGAGAATTTGTTTTCAGACTAATTATTTGGTTTTTTAATTTGTTTTATTACCTGGTGATGTATAAATGCTTGCTGGCATTAATGCCAGGTTAAAAATATTGAAATATTTATTTCAAAACCTGGTTTAGAGAATTGTCTCTAGAGAACCACTACTTCTGAAATTAAACCTGTCATTATATTATTATAGCATGCCTTGAAGAATATAGGGAAATATGCAATAAATAAATCCATTTCATTGAAGAAAACACAGTACACAAGGAAGCCATTGTCAATTAGATACATTGTCGATTAGATACATCTAAACAATATTTTATAAAGTCTGCCTTAGAATAGGCCCTGGCCTAGTTAGGCGCCTTTTATTCATTACTCTTTCTCCTCGAGAATCAGTTTTTTGCTAACGTCTCATATATATATATACAACATGATATGGTAAACTGTACAAACGAACTTGTGTAATACTATAAATAAATAAATAGAAATAAAATAAATAAATAATAATTTGTGGGTTCGGTTACGATGAGAAAATAATTACAAAGATAAAACCACAATATTTATTATTGACAATCACTTCCTTGTGTTTTGTGATTTCTCTGAAAATATCTAATATGTTTCCGTTGTTCCTTAACTACCCTACTCCAAGGATTCATTTACGGGATATTAAAACAATAGATAACATTGTAAAAATTATTTTATTACAAAAAATATTGAATTGTACAACATATTGTTATGTATTTGGTGAAATAAAATAAAATCCACATTAATAACTGCATTTTTGTGGGCATAAAACAAAATAAGAAATGAGCAAGAAGTTAAGAGCCTACATTAAAAAGTAAAATTATATGTTTCAATTAAGTATACATATTAAAAACATTGAACAAGTCAAGTCAACATAAAATCCGACACCTACATACCAAATACAGTGCTGTGTAAAGTACACGCTTGATAAATTAATCCAAATAATGGATACAATTTAGTCAGTGCCTCAGGTGCCGGGGGCGGCTTTATGGTAGCCAGTAGTATGCCTTCACTAAAATAAATACATAAAGCCGATTGCCATCTACTCTGCTTTTTCAAGTTTGGCTCTGATTTTGTAAAATTCTGTACCAATTGAAATTTTTAGGTTCTTATCGGTGCGCGATCCAGTCGATTTGAATTTATTGAGCCATTGTTTAGATAAATTGATTTAAGCTGTGCAATACATATTCAGAATAAAATAACCAAAGGCTGATAAATGAGACAGTGAAGTCACATATATTCATTGCGTCTGCAAAGACCGCCGTGTTTTTCACCAACTATACAGGAACAGCAATCAATTCATTGCACTATATGTGAGACCTGGTACATGACAAGTAAACTTTTCAGGACATGGAAAAAACTGAATAAGTAATATTTTTTTTAGTTGTATAAATGAGACATAAATAAATACTTTGCTGTACTAATAGGGAGCTAATGGGGCGGGAGCTAATGCGCCCAGTGCAGTTGGGCCACTATGACCCATGTGCTAGGGTCGGCCCAACTCACGGGTCAACAACCATTCAGTAGCCTCCACGCAGAAGTGCGAGCCCTGTTAGGACTCCGTGCCTGCGGAACAGTTCCGACAGAGCAGACTGCATTCCGACCGATAACCGTCTCGAAACGGCTTTGTTTCCTATAGAGCGGGGGTGGTTGTTAACCTTATAGCAATTGCTCTTGAAACGACCAATCGACTACTCGATACCGGGTGAACAGCGGGGCAAAGGATGCCGTGGTCCTCGAAAGATTCAGTAGACACCGTATTACTGCTACGTAAGGGAGAGCACTGAGCAAGTGACCTCGAACCCGTAACTAGTCCAGAGGCCGGAGAAATCTGTTGGCAAGGTGTTGGTCTCTCAAGGGCGACTGGAGTAACTAGACAGTGGACTGTTTTGTCCCAAGTCTTCTACGCTCACCTCACGGAAGATCAAATATCGTTAAAACTTCCTGAGGTGACGGGTTCGCCCGTTATAGTTGACACCTCCAAGTGTACTAACAATTAAAACTGTCAAGAGTTAAGCTGTGTGCGAAGGATTACTAAGCACACAAGAGGTATCAGCGGATCACATTATCAATTTATGCGTAAACGTTGCCACTGCAATAAGAATTACAAGAAAATAAGCCATTTGAGCCTTCGGGACATGGACAGAACGATCCGGAGCTAGATTTTACAACAATAACAATAAGAAACGAAAATCAAATTTTTGCCTTGTATGAGGTCTTACATATAGATCGACGATTTATCATTTTCATTTAACTCGTAATTGACTCGTTGACTAACTAGCAACACCAGCTATGTATTATACAAACACATGGCGCTATTTGAAAGAGCATTTTCGGTGCGAAAACACAAATATGCTTTTGCATCTCGAAGATAGAATTGAAATATCACAAAACGGATTCAGCAGGGCGATAGCGCAGAAAATTTATTTCTAGGATGACCAAAAATGCAGATATATAGTGGATTTTGAAAGTTCCCACTTTGATAAAGCTATCAAAAGTGCACTTTACAATGCGCCTGTACCAATTCGAATGCATCTATGTATGTAACCAAACAATAGCAGAAAGAACCTCTATTAGTGTTAAAATCAGATTGTTGTAGTTTTAACATAAATCATAAAATTTCAAATTTATTTCATATATTATTATTAGGTATTTGTTGTAGAGATTTTATGGCTATTCGTTGCGGTAGCGGTTAACCGTTTAATGTTTGACCTCTGCCCCACGCGTGACCTCCAAAAACGCCCGCACCGCCATCCGCTGGCCTTCCTGTTGGCATTCCACGGACCGCATCGGGGAAGAAGTGTTTTCTATAACAAAAAAACATTATATATTATATGTTTGCTTATAAAACAAATTGAATACTAAAGAAAAAAAATATAGTTCTCATAAATTGTATATTTTTAATGAAATAGTAATAAAAACTAGATTGAGCTGGAATAGCATATATTATTTATTGAAGAGGGTAACTGTCATTATAATATGAATTATACACCTGTGGCTTTAATGTTTGCAAGCTCAAGTTCCAAAATATCATATCAGCTCGCCTGTGACGCAGTAATTTTCATATTTTAAAAGTACCTAGCTTTATTACATTGAAAAGTCAATGCAAAATGGGGTATAATAAAATACAAACGGAGCTCACCATGGAATTTACCGACCGGAGTCGGGCCCATCATACTATTTTTTACACTTCTGGGGGATGAGCAGTGGATTCCGGACTAACGACCGGCTGTGGTAGGTTTAGGACAGCTGTCTTGCCACATGTGAGCGTTCACCTTGCCACCCATTCACCCCCCCCCTTCGAAGCCATAGAATTTGAGATGCGCAAATCGCAGTTTTAGATAATTTTTCTAGGAAAGAGTTGATTATTTTTCTGGAAAGGCCAAGATCTTTAACCCGTCAGGCCCCGCGACTGCGATATCGCAGTCAAACTAAGGGTTAACTGCGAGTCGCGAGGCCTGAAGGGTTAAAGAGGTGAAATAGAGATTAAGCTGGCAGGCCACGAGCGCCAACTTCCACCGCGTGAAGGTGAACAGTGAAACCGTTCCGGGTTACGGCATTTGCGAGATCATGGTATTTATTTAATTTGTACTCGTGGTCTTTTGGGATATTTGATTCCCATGGAACAGTTAAAACAGTTAATTCTACAATAAGGACCACCTTCCGAGATAGAGAGTAGAGTTATATCTGGACGGAGGGCTGTGCATCCGAGACTTTCAGGGAATTTATACTGCTTAGAGACCGAATCAACTTCCAGAATCCAATCTGAAGCTTTCTTAATTGAATCGCTTATTTACCAAAGAACACATGTCCAAAAATCTTTTTTTTTTTTTTATATGGCAAAATTTTCCGTGTGCCGAGATGCATCGTTTTGTTTTATCAAAATGCACAAGTCCCATATAGAAGTATCAAATAAAATTCCCACCAAATTTTAGTTTATAAACCAAAGTGCACATATCCGGGACATGTGCACTTTGGATAGTTAAATGGAACGCAAATGCCAGCTGTCAACGTGACAGCTAACCTAACTGCTTTGAAAAATGGACGAGGAACATGCTGCTCGTGCTGTGGAAGAAGAATCGGCAAGAAAGCGAAAGAAAAAAGGCACTTCAGACCCGAAAACTTATAAAAGAAACAAGGCTCAAGCATCAAAAACCTGCGGGAAGCCGTACAATAACTACAAGGGTGTTCTGATTCCAGCCCGTGAAATACGTGGATTGTGCAAGTAAGTACATGGTTTTCGTTTATTGTGACCTTTACTGATACAAATATAGGTATAAATAATTCATACAATCCCTACTATTTCAGTTTTAGATACATTTAAGATACATTTCGTACAGTCATCCCATTATAAGTTAAGGCTTTTATTAACCTTTATTTTAAGGATTTTACTAGGATAGGATTATGTGTTTCATGTTTACCCAAGAAACCTTTGACTTAATCGGACGAATAAGATTATATCTATTAATCGTCCAGTTTTCGATGACTAGCTACACCCAATACATGTTACTTTTCTCACCAAATACTGGCTTTATTTTTGTTACAGTTGCAGAAACAACTGTATGTTAGATGTGACCCCAGATGACCAGCGATCATTGTTCGACAAATTCTACTCATTCGGAACGCCCACTGAACAAGATATTTTCTTATGTGGCCTTATCGAAAAACGAAATATCAATCGTCGTCGACCACGCGAAACCCCAAACGCTAAGCCGAAGACAGCTTCATTCATCTTTTGGCTACCTATAGACGCTGTTAAGAAGAGAGTATGCAAGAAAATGTTTTTGAATACATTTGATCTACAGACTGGCAGAGTTCGAAGACTGCAAGCCTTGGTGTTGAAAAACAAGATACCAAAACGAAAAAACCTGGGCAATAGAGGTCAAGTATAAACTATACTACAACATGTTCAAGCAGCATTTTGATTTACACTTTGGTCATCCCCAAGTGGACACATGTATTACATGCGAAGAAATAAATATCAAGATACTCAACGCACATACGAGTCCGGCCATTAAGAAGGCTGCTGAAGTAGACTTGCAGGTACATAAAAAACGAGCTGATAAGTACTACTCTGCGATAAGGAATACTATAGGTTTGTGTAACGAGACAGATGACACGGTCGGTATTTGCTTCGATTATATGCAGAATCTTCCGTTGCCGCATATTCCAATTCAAGACATTTTCTACATGCGCCAGCTATGGGTAAACCTTTTTTGCATTCATAACCTGAAAACCAGACGATCTGTTTGCTACATGTATCACGAGGGTACAGCTAAAAAAGGTGCAAATGACGTTTGTTCGATGTTGTACGATTACATTTTAAATTACGTGCCCAAGACTGTGAAACATTTAAGACTATTTTCTGATGGATGCACCGGACAAGACAAGAATCATACGATGATAAGACTGTGTGCAGCATTGGTAGATACGGGTTTGTTCAAAAATGTCCGACAATATTTTCCTGTTCGTGGACATTCGTATAATCCCTGCGACAGGGATTTTGGCACAATAAAAAGATGTCTGAAACAAGTAGACAGGGTATACCATCCCATGGAGTATGTTGCTCTGGTTGTTAATGCTGTCCAAGTAAGTGGACGTATTGAAGTAAAATATCTCTGTAATGATGATATATTTTTAGACTTCAAGTCATGGTGGCCTGATCATTACTTACGAGGAGGTGTATCTGAAGAAACTAAGGGCAGAGCTGTAAGAAAGGCGCTGAAAGTAATGTTTCATACGTCTGAATTTAAGGAATTCAAACATTCTTCCTCCAAACCAGGTGTTGTGAGAGCACTCAAATTCATAAACGGAGCAGATGTAAACACTTTTAAAATATTAATGTCAAACGCAGTCCAACTTCCCCAACGACGAGCATACCGTGGTCCAAATCCTATAAATTTCAAAAAGATTGATGATATACGTCGTCTCCTACAGTACATTCCGGAAGAACATAAACTATTCTATGACCAAATTGTAGCCTGGCCTACTACCAACATTGACGTAAACAATGAAGAAGATGATTAGTTGCGGATGATATATAAAAGATAAACTTAGTTTCGTAAGACATAATATTTTGTACTTTGATTTAAATACAAATTCGTTTATAATATGGGCATTTTTACTATCCAAAAAACTTACTAGTCCGATATAACTTTCCAAACAACACATGTCCAAAAATTAAAATATATATATAAAAAAAACTGCAGTTAATACAAACTTTAACAATATTTTATTTTGAGGCAATCGACATTTACTTTCTTCATAAAAAAAATATTTTCACTTATACTTTTAGATAAACTAGAAAACTGTTTTTTGTGTCTCCTGTAAAATTGCATTTTTGGACTTGTGTTCTTTAGTATATAAGCGATTCAATTATTGGGAAAGGTTTAGTAGTGTCATATATAGTAGTCAATATTGCCAACGCTTATCAAAGAATACCGAAGTGAAATACTCACAGTATCGAAGGTGTTGATATGAGTTGAGGACCTCCAAATTCTTGAGGGTACTTGAACACCAGGAAGAAGTAAAGATGACCAATGAGGATTCCCACCAACTCCATTACACCACTGCAAAAAAAAGATAATTTTAATAGTTTTGAAAGAGAAAACATCCTTCTAGGTTTAATTTTGAAATTGATCAAAAACGCTTAAATCAAGTTACAATGGCCCCGATTGTGTTTCTTTGTGAACTAAAATTGGAGACAGACAATTGAGACAGAATCAAACAAAATATAAAATAAACGATCATCGATTTTCCGGCATCAAAACTACCTGTTAAACTTAAAGCCATCCAAAAAGGTTTGAACGCATTTGGTGGTCTTAGATTCAACCACTTTATCTTCGGTGGGTAGTTTAAATGAGGACAAATTGACAACCGTTCATTTCACGTTCCGCTCTGACGTATTGCCTTGGCTCCGTTACATGAACTAATTTCCGATATTAGTTTACGAGGAAATGCACACATAAATTAAAAATAGGAAATAGCAATGTTTGATCAACTAATTTCCAAAATTCGTCATTTAAAGTGTTAAGAAATATCAACTTTGATAAAATATTATTATTCGTAAGTATATGGTGTAAAAGAAAACATAATGTATAGATGAGAAATATCAACGGAGGATCATCAATGGTGCGAAAACATCAATAAAGTACCATTGATGTAAAAAACATTGATCATCGATCTCTAACCATCAATGCTTTCGATATATCGGACATCAATGTACATCCCTACTTCAGGGAGCAGTCGAGTGATGCGGATGCTCCTCAAAGACAATAGCGGGGTCTGAAAGCCCATACTATTTATAACAAGCGAAAAGTTGGGGCAGTAAGTAAAAACGTTTTGGTGGGGGGGGGGGGGGGAGACCGAAAATAATATAAATTAAGTAGAATGCTTCATAAGTGATCGCATTTTGTTAAATCGATTCCAAGCATTCTCACACGCCAAGTTACTTGTAAATTATGTGATCAAATAAAGAACGAAGTAGGTTCATGAATAAAGGTGATTTTATTTCGACGGACACCTGCGCAAACACTCACACAAACCTCAAATAAAACAATTGCGAAAATATACAGTATTAAATGGATAGGTAGCTAAACACCCAAGGTGTGATATACACAAACATTTACACAGCAATTTGTTATATTTAGCAAAAAATCCATGGACAAAATCAGTAAAAATGCTCAAAAATGTTTTACCTGTGAGGATCACAATAATCATGAAAAGAAATTAAAAATCCTCCATTAATCACCGAGACAACGTTCAAGAATACTAAATAATTTAGAAAGCTTTTTAAGTTTACTAGTTTTTAACTAAAATTTGTTACTTTGATTGATTTTGCAGATTTCTTATTTTTGCTGCATTTTACTGAAAAACTAATAAATAAAAAAATATTTACAACCTTTTTAGAGGATTAATTATCTTGCCATTTATTTTGATGGTTTTATTTATCAATATCTTTAAGAGCATTTTTAAGTGATATCTCTTATAGCTAAAAGCAACAAAATACTGTACTCACCCTCCGCTCATGACTAGATTGAAGGCAAGTAGTACCCAAGGTAGATACATAGCTTTGAAGCGTGTTCCGAACCAAAACTGAACCTCAACATCCTTGTTCAGTTGACACCAAACGTACAGCACTGACAGTACCAAAGGGTCCATTAATAACTAAAAAAAAAAAACTTTTGTACATAATGGATATTCTTAATAATGAACCAGAGCTTAAAAATAAAGTTTTGTTCATATAAAATCAAGATAATTGTTTTTATAAGAGTATTTTAAGTAGGTATTATTAAGGACCTTGAAAACTTTTCCTTATCTTTGAAATAAATATTGTTTATCATGTATAACACCCAAAGGCGATAAAAAATATTTATTTTTTATCCATATTTTTTTTCCCACAGCGATTTGAGATTTATCTCTATAGAAAAAGTTGTAGAACATACAGGGTGGGCCAAAAGGGTGTTGGAGATTTCATTCCTTAATTTCTCGGAATCTGCTCATTGCAGGGAGGCGCGGCCGTATAGTCGCTTCTTGGAAATTAAGTCGCCATGTAGGATAATAAAAATGACAGAGTTCCTAGGAGATAACCAGCCAGGAAATCCCAGCCAGGTTCTCAACCAAACACTTGCCATTCATACCGACAAATGCTTGGATAAGAATAGATGTGTATGCACTAAATTAAGCAAATCTGCAACAGTCTCCTACTTAGGCATAACGGTAGATGAGAAGCTATGTTGGGAAAACCAGATTGCAAATTTGAATTCGAGAATTAGAAAGCTGGTTTATGTATTTCTTCTTAAGGTGGTGCAGCGTAACATGGAGCGAGTCATGCTTGGCATATCGTTGCGCGATCGAGTCCGAAACGAGCTCATCAGACAGCGCACGAAGGTGGTCGACGTGGGTCAAAGAGTGGCCAAGCTGAAGTGGGCTTGGGCCGGCCATGTGGCCCGACAACACGACGAACGGTGGAGCAAGCGCGTTTTGGAGTGGAGACCCCGGCTAGGCAGAAGAAGTGTGGGCAGACCACCCGTATGTACAGGCCCGATGGTCAGATGACATCAAGGTGGAGAGTGATTGGAGAGGCGTATGCCCAACGGTGGGCGAATACGCGCTGATGAAGAAGAAGAAGAAGAAGTATTTCTTCGGCTGCGCAACATTCTGTCCAAAGCAACCATAAGAATGGTATACATGGCCTTGTGTCAGAGTATTTTGTCCTACGGAGTCGCGGCATGGGGCGCTACTACTAATGATAATCTGGATAGATTGACAAAAGCGCAGATATTATTATTGAGAGTAATACACAGGAAAAACCGGCGTCATCCATCTGCCTTGTCATTTTCCCAATCCCATGTGCTACCAGCTAAACAGTTATTCATTAAGCAAGCGCTTCTTGCATTCTACAAATCTAGAGATGACCATGCTCGAACTCAAAACAATCTGAACACAAGAATGTCCGCGAGTATCAATTATATAATTCCGTCAGTCAGGACAACATTTGCCCAGAGACATATATTCTACATAGCCCCAAAATTATATAATTCCCTAAGTGCAGACATGAAAAAATATTCTAACATAAAAATATTTAAAGCAAACTTCAATAAATGGCTACTTAAACAAGGGATATGTAAAATCTGATCAACTTCTTCGCAACGCACGACAATTTCTTTAGTATCACTTATCTATTATTCTTAATTAAATTTGAAGTATAAATGTATTTATTTATTACATAGCTATATATTTTATAAAATTGCTATATTTATGTGTATATACAGGTGGTGGGTCCAAATAATTTATTATTAAAAAATAAAACATTTAATTTCTTAAAATTGCATAAAAATATGCACATCTAGAGACGGGTCAAATTATCGCCTAGTTAGATGTGCTATTGGCAGGAAAGTTCATGTAAGATGTGTTAAACCTCCCCGGAATGGTATATGCAATATGTTTAGTGAATACTTTCACTCCACTTTTTCATACAGTGACGCTAATCACACCCCGGATACTCCTGATAACGACACGACAACAACTGATATAGCGAACATTGAATTTAAATCTTCAGAGGTCTGTAAACTGTTAGAGTCTCTGGATTTGAACAAATCTGCCGGTCCAGACAGTATCCCACCATTATTTATTGTCAAATGCGCTAAGAGTATCTCAGCTCCGCTTACCCTACTTTTTAGGCGATCCGTTTCTGAGGGTGTTATGCCTTCGATCTGGAAGTCTGCGTATATAACACCTATTCACAAAAAGGGACCTAGAAACCTGGTTGAAAACTATAGGCCTATCTCCAAACTATGTCTGTTTGCTAAAGTGCTAGAAAAGGTTGTCTATAACCAGTTATACTCTACTCTAAAACATACATTCTGCTCACAGCAGCATGGTTTTTTAAGAGGAAGGTCTACGACATCTAACCTGGTTGTTTGTAGCGATTATATATCTGAGCATATGTCCATACCTTCTCAAGTTGATGTCATCTATACCGATTATAGCAAATGTTTCGATAGAATTGATCATACAGTACTTTTATCCAAACTCCGATTAGTAGGAATTCGTGGAAACTTGTACAGGTGGTTCACGTCCTACATACAGAACAGGTGCCAGACTGTAGCTCTCAACGGATACACGTCATCACCAATGCAAATCCCTTCTGGAGTACCCCAAGGATCCCTATTGGGACCGCTCCTGTTTAACATCGTTGTCAATGATGTATCTTCGTGCTTCAAATTCTGCGAAGTAATCCTATACGCTGACGACATGAAGATACTCTGTCCGATTAACTCACAAGAAAGTGCACAACGTTTGCAAGAAGATCTCAATCGTTTTGACCGTTTCTGTTTGTTGAACAAATTGGACTTAAATGTATCCAAATGTTATTTATGTTCCTTCACTCGCAAGCCACAACCTCTTCTTTTTTCTTATACACTTAAGAATATCAATATTACTAGAGTAAACTCAATCCGTGATTTAGGTATAATCTTTGACACTAAATTACTCTTTGATGAGCACATCAATAGTGTCATCAGCAAAGCATCAAGAACATTAGGTTTTGTTCTGCGTTTATCATCTGAGTTTAAATCTATTAAAACCATTAAAATTCTTTATTGTGCATATGTACGTAGTCACTTGGAATATGCATCACAAATCTGGAACCCCAGCTATAACACTTACATTACCCGCATTGAGCGAATTCAGAGACGTTTTGTACGACACCTACAATTTAAAGTAAAAAAATTCTTTCCAGACTACACTAAACGTTGTCATAAATTTCACCTCTTACCTTTAGCCACAAGACGCCATATTGCAGATGTCGCCTACCTATTGAAGATAGCAAATGGCTCAGTTGACTGCCCGGATTTATTGGAGAAGGTTGGGTTGAGGGTCTCTGCTGATCCGATCAGAAGACCATGCACCCTGTTTATCCCCAGAGCTAACACCAATTACAGGCTAAACAGTTATCTATTGAGAGCAAGCCAAAGTTTCAATGATGTAGCTACCCAATATGACATTGACTTATTTAATATGTCAGTCCAGCAGCTCAAGAAGTTACTGGCTGACGCCTTCTTTGGCTAATCCTTTGTTCTATTTTGTTTAGTTTTTTCTTAGTCTACTTGTTTTTCTTTTTTTTCTCCCCCTTTTATATATCTATTCATACATTTTTACTTGTGGAACCTTGTAATTGGCCTTATATACATATTAATTTGTAATAACCGTATACCTAGCTGTAAGATTCCTAAAATTAATAAAATAAAATAAAATAAAATAAATATTAATTATTAAATAATTTATATAATTATTATAAGAAGCAACCGTTACATGATCAATAAACTGTATACCTAATCATAAGTATCTCAATAAATAAAAAATTAAAAAATTTAACTTCGTTAATCTGATGCTCGACCGACTCAACGATTTTTGCGAGATATTCACTGTCAAGGCAAATTTCCATCTTAATGGTCAAATGAACAAACAAAACTGTCGATTCTGGTCAGAGAACAATCCCCAACATTGCATAAACGTCCACTTTACAGTCCTAAAATTATTGTGTGGGCTGCAATATCGGCAAACGGTGTTGTCGGGCCATACTTTTTAGAGGACAAAGAGGGCGCGCGGTGACGGTGAGAGCCCATTTTTAATGCAATATGTTAAGAGAGTTCGTGGTCCCCGGCTTTGCAAGAATTTCAAAGCGATACTTGGAGGACATGGTTCCAACAAGATGGTGCCACATGCCATACGGGTAGGGTGTTTATAGACCTGCTGAAAGAAATGTTACCGGGAAGACTTGTTTCAAAAAGAGGGAGATATTGAATGGCCCCCACGTAGCCCACACCTAACTATGTGTTTTTTATGGGGCGTCTTTAAATCGGTGGTCTATGAAAATAATCCGATACATTTGGAGCAATTCAAAAGAAACATTATACGGGAAAACAAAATATTCCAAGAATTTCGCCGAATTTTCCAAAATCTGCCATTTTGGTTTCAAGAGTGCCAAGCATCCGAGAGTCGTTATTTAAAAATCACTTAAGAAATCCAAGATTTATATTTTTCAAAATTAGAAAAAAAAAAACATATGCTTCGTAGTTTTTTTTATTTTATATTCAAACTGCCAACACCCTTTTGGCCCACCTGTATAAAAACCTTTCCGATGACGCAACATTCATGACGCTTTAGCCTGTGGCGCCTAGCTAAACAATCTCGTGGTGAGGGGGACAGTTTGAGTCGTTAAGTGCAACGACTGTGCGAGTGAAGGTACATGCTTAGGTTTAACTTTTATTAACCGTCTCACCTTTGGCGTATTATTCAAAAAGTTATTCAAAATTATTGGGTTTTTTCATTAGATTTCTTAATACTTGTTTAAAATATACCAGTTTTTTTTTGTACCAAGAGATACATTAATTACCCTATTTTGTATTTAAAATCGTAGGAACAATTTGATGTCACCTACGCTTTGTGAGTTTTGGTTTTTTTATTTTTTTTATTGTTGCATTTAGGCGATAATATAGCGGTTTAAATACAACAGACTTATAAATTAAATAATAAAATATGTAAGAATACAGATACAAAGGCAAGGATAAATATATAATGTAAATAAATACAAACGGAGCTGCCAAGAAACTTACCGACAGGAGTCGCAGGAGTCGGACCCATTATAATACTGCTATTACTTCTGGGGGGTGAGCAGTGGACTCCGGACTAACGACCGGCTGTGGTAGGTTTAGGACAGCTGTTTTGCCATATGTGAGCATCACTTTACCACCCGTTCTCTCCCCTTTCAAATGCATAGAATTCGAGATGCGGAAATTGGGGTTTTAGATTTATTATCTAGGAAGGAGTTGATTATTTTCCTAAGGGCACCTAGACTTTTCAAGAGGTGAAAAAGAAATTTGGCTGGCAGGCCACGAGCATTAACTTCCAAAGCCAATCGCCGCGACAACTGATTATGATTTAGTCGGGTTAATAACGACATTGTTTTTTGACCTGTTTGATATGTGGTTCAGAATAGAAATAATTTCATTAATTGCCGTCGTAACAACATCAGCGACTGAAGATATACTTGCAGGTCATTGGCATACAGATGGTAGGACGAAGTAAGACCTGAAGTAATTGGATTAATGAATATGGAGAATAGTAAGGGAGACAGCACTACTCCCCGGGGAACACCACCAGTGAGTCAAATACCTTTGTGTTTTAAAACACTGCTTGCGCCCTCTGAAGTATGAGTAGTTATAGTCCTCTATATCAGCGGTTCCCAAACTTTTTCACGTACGAAACCTTAGTAAGTCGCTGACAATTGACGGAGCCCTTAGCTGAAGTGGGCGGGGGAAGGGGGGGCGTATAAACGACAGTAATAGCACCCCCTCCCCCTATAGTGCAGCATGTATTTTTTTTTAAACATTATCTATTAAAAGAATTTTACCAAATTGGGGGCTTTTATAACGAAATTAGTTGACTGTCAAGCCACTCCATGATACAAAAACCAAATCAAGTCAATTCTGCTAAAGAATTAGGTCGACAATAACAGCCTAAAATAAAAATTGTCTATTGTTTACAATATTTTATTAGAAAATTAAGGACTTGTATATGCAGCTCGCTCAATACTTGATGCATGTGCAATTAAACTTTGTCAGGCATTTATCAACAAAACGATGAAACAATTTAGAATCATGAAAACGTTTCAATATTCTTTTGATTATTGCCTTGAAATTCAGCCTTATATCAGATAATAAACTCTTAAATGCGGAAAAATATCCAGTCTACTTACAAATATGTTTTTTCTCACGTAAACACGATACTTAAATTAGGTGAGTAAACTCATAATAGCTTCTCCAGCTGGGTATTATTCTCTCAGTCACTTTTTTTTATCTGTACAAGTTGTCGAGAGAAAATTTGCGCAACCCTAATGGAAAAACGCTGGAACCCAGTTTGGGAACCGCTGCTCTATAAAATAAATTCGATGTTTACATACCTGCAAATTTGCAAAAAGACCTATGATGACGGAACATATCCAACAGAAAATGAGCATGAACAAATAATCGGCGGGTTTTCCGCTGAAGATTCCGGTCTCCAGCCTCAGGGAATAGTTGTACAGGAAGTAGCAGTTTATAAGGAAGTGGAATCCGGTTGCCGGACCAATCGGATAATATAACGCTGCAGTCAACGGTCGCCAAAACTGAAATAAAAAAATATAAAAAATGCAATTCAAACTCGACAGGAGAGATTCGCCTCGAACCCCAAGAAATTTTCTTGAGTGATCTACACATGGAACAAGCAGCGAATGTACTTAAAAATGGACAAATAAACATATACATATACTTAAATGACAATAGACGATGATTACAAACTCTCTTCTACGTGGAACCCTCTTATTAACCCCTCAAGCGGCGGGTGTAAATATTGGCAGTCACCTGTTATTTCTGAGAGTTGAAGGTCAAAAATATAGCACTTTAGAAAAACGATCATAACAAAGAAACTACTTGATGGATCGTGAAAAGAAGAATTGTAGAATGATCGAATTGAAATTTGAAATATAAAACATTAAAACCTCATTTCGTAAAATTATTAGATAATTATGAATAATTATTAGAAAGTTGGAGAACTGAAAAAACTCACTTATTAAGTGATATCGACGCTTTATCTCAAAATAAAGAAATTTTCTTGAGTGATCTACACATGGAACAAGCAGCGAATGTACTTAAAAATGGACAAATAAACATATACATATACTTAAATGACAATAGACGATGATTACAAACTCTCTTCTACGTGGAACCCTCTTATTAACCCCTCAAGCGGCGGGTGTAAATATTGGCAGTCACCTGTTATTTCTGAGAGTTGAAGGTCAAAAATATAGCACTTTAGAAAAACGATCATAACAAAGAAACTACTTGATGGATCGTGAAAAGAAGAATTGTAGAATGATCGAATTGAAATTTGAAATATGAAACATTAAAACCTCATTTCGTAAAATTATTAGATAATTATGAATAATTATTAGAAAGTTGGAGAACTGAAAAAACTCACTTATTAAGTGATATCGACGCTTTATCTCAAAATATGAAACCCTATCTAGAAATTGTAAACACATTTGTGTACGTTATTACATGCTTTACCAAATCTATTAGTTCGTTTTATTTATTTTCATACATATATCCAAAGAGAAGCTACATAATATCCGAAGAGAAGCACAGATCCGAGCAATGGCAGCACTCGACTAAGTGCCCCCAGAATACAAACAATTATATTAGAGATTCTAAACTGCGAGAAGCACGACTGAATAATCGTACAATACAGAATTTATCCGTCTTTCTTACACATATCTAACAGGGGGTGGTGGCACTGTGATTTTGGTGTAAATTCAGTTCCCGGTTTGTCGCGCCGCACTCGTACCCGTTTTGGGACGTTACTGAGCATTGACTACAATATATCGTACCCGATTCGGGACGTTACTGTCTTGAGGGGTTAAACGACAATAGACGATGATTACAAACTATCTTCTACGTGGAACCCTCTTCTTAAAAAGTTTCTAATGCCCATCGCCGAGCGCAAGGCCGTAACGCAAGATACAGTAAGTGTTGTGTGCAAGGCGGATATTCAAAATACCCGCATGCCGATCACACCACCCCACCACCAGGGGCTTATCAGCCCGTTATTGAAATATGTCGAGTATGGTTTTGTGACCGGAAGCTGTGGTTTTTCGTTAGATAGATGATAAATCTTGATCTTTTGCGGAACAGCAACCAATTAACCCCTCGAGCCGCGAGATTTCGCGAGCGCATGTCTTTGAAAGACTATGTATAATTATGGAAATTTTAGATTTATTATGGCGGCCGATCAAAATATTAATTTCTCCCAAACCGTTGTTGCACTTTAAAATTGTTGCATATTAGAACTTTAGAATACTAACTTTAGAGTCCGATCGGTCCCAACGAGGCGCAACTGTGCTTTTACGTTTGAGTCCGATCGGTCGCTCTGAGGCTCGAGGGGTTAACCCCTCACGTTGCGAGGTAAAAACTCACCTATCACTTTTGCGCGCGACATATTCGCGCAAAAAATCGACGCGAGTCAACGGCCTTGAGAAAAACGATCATAACTTATAAACCACTAATCGGATTAAAAAAAGATAAATAGAAAAAAGATCGCATTGAAATTTGACATATAAAACATTATAACCTTATCTCGTAAAACAATTAAGATAATAATGAATAAATATTACAAAATTGGCAAACTGAAAAAACTCGCCTATAAAATCATTTCGATTTTTTTGTAAATACAGTTTTTGTAAATATCAAAAATTGTAAATACAGTTATGTTCTTTATTAAATGCTTTACCAAAGCGATATTTTTTTTTTACTTATTTGTATACAAAAATACGGAAAAAATATTTATTTATTCAGCCAAGAAAAATTGTATGTATTCTCGTAAAAAAAAATTTTTTTAATTTTTAATTTGTGACTACTTATGGTATTTTTTTATATGAAATTCTTTCAAAATAACTTTATTACTACATCACTTCTTCTTAGAAATCACACCAGAACTTTGAGCTTTGTCTGATATTATAGAAAAATCTAAAGTTTTGAGAGTTTCCGACTTCCGAACCTAATAATAAACTTTGAATGCCCATAATATAAAATTCGTTAGATTTTTTCAATTATATTGTCTTATCATAGACTTATTATATGTCTAATAACTAATTACTATACTCCAAAGAGTCACATTTCATCGAAAAACTATGAAAAATCGCACTTAATTCTCTCATAGTAATTATCAAAACAAGTTTCTTTGCGCGATTCATATTAGAAAACAACATATAATGTTCAAAATACGCCTAATTATGTGATAACTTAGGATGTAAATGAAGCAATACCTATTTTATTAGTAAATTAAAGCGACATTACGTCATGTTTCGCGATATAACGGGATATTTCACAAACATTACAAAATAAATACGGCCATATTTCGCTCGCCGTTTGGTTTTGCCAATGTGTTTTCTTCGAAAATTCGTGAAAAACAGCAAATGGGCTGTGTAAATTGTTTAATCCTAAGGCCTAAACTACTTAAAAATGGAAATTACTTACTTTTATCCGGTATGCACTGCACTTATATACACAAAACAATTCACAACACAACACGTCGCGGAATTATACGCCGCCGCGAATGGGCAGTTCGCGACTGTCGTCAGAAATGAGGTCATCGATTTTGTAAGGGATGTAGTAATTCATATTTCTAACATCGCATGCGGCAATCGAGCAATTTCATAGTGTTGCATATTTGGCTATATTATGGCATCATTCGATAGAATATACAATCGCATTTCGAAATTTAAACGACATTTTCTTGAGCGGCGAGCGCGATATCCCGTATGGGATAGTTTGGATTTCAGCCGGCCGCCATACATATCCCGCAAGGGATGTTAAGTGCCTAGCGGGTTAACACTGTAATTGCATGCACCTAAAACATCGATGACTATAATATCGATAACCATGCTCGTGCGTGAAGGCAACACTAGCACTTGTAGACAGTGGGGTGAGGAGCGGCGGTCGGGGGCGGCGCGCATCCGCCCCGTTCCTCAGTCCCCGATTGTTCAGAGCTTGCGTGCTATCTATACCTACGCATCTACCCTGGCCCCTTAAAATCTAAGTGGTTGTAGCGTACGGACAACACGCGCTTGTATGAGTGCAAAATCGGTGCTCTAGTATGGAGATGGCCTACTATTCTTTACTACCTTCTATTCATGTCATGTAATGTGTCACGACTACTTGTCCTGTAATGTGACGCAACAGCGTAGTATCGGAAGGGTTGAGAGGAATCCAGTACGGAGATTGTGTCGCAAGCGAAACGACACTGCCACGAGATCTCCTGACCACAACGCAACGGCATCCATTACAGAGACACCGCACAAATCCCTCACCACCGACAGACCGCTCCCGCACATTCCAGTGCAACGAACAAACGGCACGGCTGACACCACGCAGTGCAGTCGCGCTACGTGATATCCAGACCATACTTGAAGGCGTATCAGCGATCCGAAAATATTTTTCAGTTCCCTTAAAACAAAACAGTGTACTCACGTGAAACCTATGTACGAGCGGATCGTATGACAATATCAAATACCAGGGGTTTATCAGCCCGAATCTGCCTAATAAACTCAGAATAATCGTGGCGGAAAGCCAGTACTTCGTGAAAATTGGAAGGCCATTGTACCAATCCTTGAAATCAGCCATTTTCGCAACGCAATCCCACCGGTAGCGCGGTTCAACGAATAATTAAAAATTTCACAACGATTTTATGTCGTCGTCCTTAAATTTTATAGTATTTCTGGATAAATACACGTGTACCAACAATATTCGCCGACGACTAGCTCTACAAAAAAATGCATTTCATTTTGACAGCTCCCAGACCGTCATCAGAAAAAATATTGCCAGAATAGAAAAATTTAAATTTATAGTGGCTACATACTACGATGTTAGCCTTGGAAAAATGCGCATGCTAAAGTTGTAATGCTTCATTCGAATTTATTTTATTATTCTTAAAAAAACACAGCCTTTCTTTATTTATTTATTTATTTGTTACATCCTGGTAAAGAGTTAACAGCGTACAGACATAATTTGTAACTATTTATATAAGCAATAGGAAATGAACACAACCCATACGATCATTCTAGACGAATGCTCAACTAGACCGAACAGCCTGTATCTGGGCATATGAAATATACTACCTTTGTTTTTCGAGTAGTACTGACGTTATTAGACTAATATACTACTTTCAATACTAACGCTAAGATAATGGCATAAAATAGTACATATATTAATACAAATATACATGATAAAGGGTTAGTTACATACACATATACACAATACACCAAACATACATACATACATCTATGCATATACACACATGCACATACATCTACATACACACACATATTAAATTATTGTATGAAGCAATTCCATTTCAGTCTTTGCACGGCCTACATCGTACAGTAGCCATTTTTTTACTTTTGTCTTAAATAGGTGTATATTTTGAACATTTTTTACTGACTCTTCTAAAGTATTTTAAAAAAATGGGGCGATGAAATACAACTGTCTTTGGGCAAAGGTTGTATGTACGTGAGGAATTACATAGTTCGTCCCTTCAGCCATTCTAGTTGGTCTTTGCTGCTGGCTTCGGGAACGTTTCTCTAAAGTCTTTATAACTATAATAAAAATAATAAAGTATATGTAACAAAAATAAAGCCATTTAGACATTAGAAATAAATTTAATTACAAATATATACTAATTTTAAACGCACCCACAGGGAAGTGGGAAAGAAGAAGGAAGGAGGCGAGAGTCAATTCAATGATGTTGCATGTATATTGAATGCGGTGGTGTTCTCTATTTTTTTCGTTCGAGCGGAGAAAGGCTTTCTTGCCTAAAGAAAACAAATCGATGTCATTAAATCTCCGCTCGTACAAATATGGCAAACGTATCATAGTTTATTCATAGTGGAGTTGCTAAGGTGGTTAGTATTGCACCTAGGTAAGTAAAAGATAACAAGGATCTCGTGGGATTCAAGGATTCTAGGATTCTTTTGTACGTGGATCTCGCGGGATTCTAGGCAGCACTCCCACGGGTATTTATTTAGTTAACGTTACGTCTCGTTACTTAGAATTGATTACGATTTCTATGTCCCCTAAAAACCCTATGACCCTAAAAACTGGTCTGGTCATTTCTATGACCCTAAAAACACGTAGGGAGATATTGCGGAAACGATTTTTCCTTCAGGAGGTACCAATTAGTGGAAAAAAGACTGAGGACGAACGTACAAAAAGCTTTTAATAATATTACTTTTTTATCACTTAAAAGTAACAAAAGGTAAATGCTTGTAAATGTCAGAAGTGGGCGTGTTTAGAAAATGGTTTCGCTTCAGAATCGATGTACGATCTTTCTGTGAAGGACTAAAAAAACAGTTTAAAACCTAATCAATCATCAGTTTCCATTTCAATTTCAATTTATTACCAGAAAAAATCTTAACAGATTGTAGAAACTTAATATCTAGGTACATTTAAATTACAGTCTATTAGTCCGTTTTTACAATATCTAAATTTATCACCAGTTACTTCATTATTGCTTTTAAGACATCAAAAACATTTTATAGATGTATTTACTAAAACCACAAATTAAAATAATCAAGATATTAAAATCGATCAGTGTTCATCGCTTTTGAGAACTGTATGCAGTTAGAACTGAGGGGATATTAGTGATTCAGAAAAAAAAACAATCGAATTACAGAAATCGACTTCTAAGCGAATTGAAATCAAGTGCTCTTAATGTGACAAATGTAAGTTCTGTTACAGGACTAATTTGAGAATGGCTCATTTTAAAGACAATGGTGAAAATATTTAACTGCAGTTGCCAAATTCTCGTTTCTCCATGTTAAGCATCATGTTTACATTTAGTCGTGTATAGCCGCTTTTATAGCTCAACATATTATTTTGTGGAAACGAAAATTATAAAAGAAAGGAAGTGGGAAGAAAATACTTGCCACCTGGCAACAACGTCGTTATGTCATTTTGGGTCCCATCAAACTTGCAGAAGGCAGATTTGCAGACGGCAATCTTGCAGACGGCATTCTTGCAGGCGGCAGTTTTGCAGAAGGCAATCTTGCAGAAGGCAGTTTTGCAAATGTCAAACTGACGTTTCGAGGGTCGGCATTTTTGCAGACGGCATTTTTGCAGAAAATGAAGTTAGAAGCAAAACATCGCATTTAAAATTTAGTGTTACCAGAGTAGAAATCGACAAAAGCCGCGTTTTCATAGGTCAGGGTAGGGAAACCAGTCCACTTCTTTGAGTGTCCTCTCCATCGCGGATCTCAGCAATCAACTTTCGATTTTAGGGAAAGAAAAACCTAACCTAACCTAACAGAAAAACTTAAAACATTTTTTTAATGTTTAGGTTGATGTACTGAATCATCCACTACAAGGATGCCGGTAATTAATGTCACTTCGATTTGGGGGGCGCCAGTTTTGCATGCGGCAGTCTTGCACAAATGTCACTTTTGACAGTTCCAAATCTGTTGAGGGCAGATTTGCAGGAGGCAACCTTGCAGGCGGCAACCTTGCAGGCGGCAACCTTGCAGGCGGCATTTTTGCAGACGGCATTCTTGCAGAAAGCAAACTTGCATACAAACCCGAAGTTAGCAACGTTTGAGAATGGCGCATTAGGACATGATTACATGAATAAAATAATTTTATATTATTTTACAAACCAAAAATAAAGCAGTAAAGCGGTCATATGTTATTAATTTTAAATTTAGAAAAAGAAGTAGCAAATTATCATGTCAGGGTAAATTAAAGTGGTGAATATTTTTACCTCTCCACATTTAATTACCGGCATCCTTGTAGTGGATGATTCAGTACATCAAACGGGTTAAAAAAAATGTTTTGTTTTTCTGTTAGGTTAGGTTAGGTTAGGTTTTTCTTTCCCTAAAATCGAAGTGATATTAATTACCGGCATCCTTGTAGTGGATGATTCAGTACATCAAACTAAACATTAAAAAAAATGTTTTAAGTTTTTCTGTTAGGTTAGGTTAGGTTAGGTTTTTCTTTCCCTAAAATCGAAAGTTGATTGCTGAGATCCGCGATGGAGAGGACACTCAAAGAAGTGGACTGGTTTCCGTACCCTGACATATGAAAACGCGGCTTTTGTCGATTTCTACTCTGGTAACACTAAATTTTAAATACGATGTTTTGCTTCTAACTTCATTTTCTGCAAAAATGCCGTCTGCAAAAATGCCGACCCTCGAAACGTCAGTTTGACATTTGCAAAACTGCCTTCTGCAAGATTGCCTTCTGCAAAACTGCCGCCTGCAAGAATGCCGTCTGCAAGATTGCCGTCTGCAAATCTGCCTTCTGCAAGTTTGATGGGACCCTTCGATTTTAGGGAAAGAAAAACCTAACCTAACCTAACCTAACAGAAAAACTTAAAACATTTTTTTGTTTAGTTTGATGTACTGAATCATCCACTACAAGGATGCCGGTAATTAAATGTGGAGAGGTAAAAATATTCAACACTTTAATTTACCCCGACATGATAATTTGCTACTTCTTTTTCTAAATTTAAAATTAATAACATATGACCGCTTTACTGCTTTATTTTTGGTTTGTAAAATAATATAAAATTTTTTTATTCATGTAATCATGTCCTAATGCGCCATTCTCAAACGTTGCTAACTTCGGGTTTGTATGCAAGTTTGCTTTCTGCAAGAATCAAGAATGCCGTCTGCAAAAATGCCGCCTGCAAGGTGGCCGCCTGCAAGGTTGCCGCCTGCAAGGTTGCCTCCTGCAAATCTGCCCTTAACAGATTTGGAACTGTCAAAAGTGACATTTGTGCAAGACTGCCGCATGCAAAACTGGCGCCCCCCGTCATTTTTCCTCGATTTCCCGGCTGTTTCCCGTGTTGGTCTTTGCCATTTGGGCCGGTTTGTTTATTTACATTACAAAATAAGGAGTAAATAATAACATTGTTAAAATTTTTGGTCTACTAAATTTGCTGTATATGCAGACAAATTTGGATATAATATGCCAGGTCCGACTTTTGACAGAGAATTGTTCGACCCGTGCTTGAAGGTTAGTTTTGTACTTTTTATCATATTTAATCGTAGATTTCTTGTTTCGAACGAGTTGGACGATGTATTGTAATGCCGTTTGAGGACGACGCCTTTGATTTATTGGAAATGACGCCGCTGAACACTATCGACCAGGGCTGTTCCTTTCCTGTGGGCAGTAGGTACCTATATAAACAAGTTGCCTGATTTGATACAACAATTAAAGCGCATAGTTAACCTACAAAACACATGCATTCACTGAGCGCTTTTCGGTTGTGTATTCCTTCTCACTATTGTCCTAAACGGGGATTTTTGTTGGCACACTAGTAGTTTGGCACGGTTATTATAAACAAGGATTAAGGTAGAGACAAAATGAGCCCACGTACGCAACAAATTATGACAACTGGACCCTTGAATTTGAATGAAAACAGATGACTTACCCAAGCAACGTCGACCTGCAATCTCCAGATCAGCATGGGAAGGTAGAGGGGAGGGCAGTACGCCGTCCCACGCAAAAAGACCAGTGTGTTTCTATAACTCACATTTGCAACGCGTCAGACCCACATAGAACATCGGTGCATGCGCAGAGAAAAGACATCCGGAAGTACATAAAGAATCGTTCTTTATCATATTCCAATTTCAGCATCAGTTTACGGTATTCTCCAAACTTGTACGGTATTTTCCAAATGTTTTTGCCTTGGACTCGCCCGCATAGATACAAAATTTACGCCCGATGACCTCAAATCGGTCTATAAGGGCTCTAATATCTCCTCTATAGACCGAAATAACCATTTCAAATTCCTTGGCAGGAAAGTCACCTATCAGGGAAAAAACCTCTTTGGCGATCATGTAATAGAGCATTTGAGTAGTTGCCTGGCAAAGATAGAAATTGGCAGAAATTAGCCTTGCTAATTTCTGGCCCTCGTAAGGCTTCGATCTATGTCAATTCTCTAACTTCACTTTTGTCATGGCCCTTTCTTATTTACGATTTCACCAAAACCCAAGGAGTTGTTGGACTGGGCCCTGTTGGAGTTGGCCACGAAGACCCATTTATTCAGGGTCGGTCATACTCACGAGTCAACACCCATCCGGCGGCCTCCGAATGAAGTGCGAGCCCGGGTAAGACTCTGGCCTGCTAGTTTCCCCCAGGAGTCAATCTTCTGGCATTCCTGGACGGTCTGCGCACCGTGCGGTGTCAGCCAATCGCTTGTGCATTCTGACTAACAGTCGGGGGAGTCTGAAATCAGTACTGTCTCCTATAGAGCGGGAGTAGTTGTTCACCTTACGGCGACTGCTCTTGAAACGACCATCGGCTACCTGATTCCGAGTGATCAACCGGGCAAAGGATACCGTGGTCCGCGATAGATTCGGTAGACACCGTTTCACCGCTATGTGTGGGAAGGACCGCGCAAGTGACCTCCAACTCGTAACCAGTCGGAAGACCAGAAGTAATCTGGTTGCAACCTCGGGGTTATGGCATTGGCCTCTTACGGGCATGTGGTGGAGCTTGACGGTGAACTATTTTGTCCGGTGAGGGGTTCGCCCGTTGTAGTCGACAGCTCTAGTTGTCTCGTCTGGGTGCACTGTTGACAGTTAGTTTAAAATCCTGGTTGTCCTTAGCCAAACCAGCTGACCCCTCGACTCTCTTCAGGTCCAAACGGTTACTGGACGCCAGAGATGCTATTTAAATGCCTTTCAGCATATACTTCCAGACCCCAGTAACCTCGCTCGTTGTAGCTATGCCGAGGATAGTTCATGTCCTCTTTGTTGCAATACCTCTTCCACAACTAGACATATTATAACTGGCTGCAAGGTGGCCTTAGATCAAGGACAAACTCCTTGCTGTTATTCGCGAGGTAATTAGCCTCTCAGTGGCTCGCGCCAACAAGGGTTAGAAAGTACCCTCCAACCCATAACACAATTTGTGCGGGATGGCTCTAAAGGCAAAAAACATTTCACTACAAAACCTTTCTCAATAATCAAGAAAGTTTCAGAATGGATTCTGGAGGTCGATTCGGTCTCTAAGCAGTATAAATTATCTGAAAGTCTCGGATGCACAGTTCTGCGTCCAGATATAACTCTTTATTTTCTATCTCGGAAGATGGCCCTTATCGTATAATTAACTGTTCCATGGGAATCAAATAATCCAAAAGACCACGAGTACAAATTAAATAAATACCATGATCTCGCAAATGTCATCACCCGGACCGGCTTCACTGTTTCAGAGATTGGATGATGCTCGTAACCTGACATCCAAATCTCTGTTTCACCTCTTTCCAGATCTTGGTCTCTCCAGGAAAATAATCAACTCCTTCCTAGAAAATATTAAAAACCGCAATTTCCGCATCTCATATTCTATGTTTCCACGTTGGAGTTTATTGTCCAAGGTAAAAATCTCTAGATATTTTACTTCCTTTAATAATTTTAGCGTATTACGAAAGGTTTTTGGTCATGTCAGATATTCCAATTTTCTCATTTTGCGAAGAGTATGACATCCTATATATTGCTGGGCCCAACTGTATTTATTTATTTTGTTTTATGATTTCAGGAAGCGCGCCTCTCGCAGAGCTGCCTCGACAAAAATCACTACGACAGTTCCAAATGCGAAATGCACTTCGAAAACTACAAAACCTGCAAAAAGTTCTGGGTAAATTAAGTGATTCGATAAATTAAACAGTGACACAAACTATAATAACAATGGCTTACGTCGTTTTATCGCATTCGCTTCAGCGCAGATACTATGTCGTCGCTAATGCGATTCGGTATTATTCCAATCGTAAGGATTACGATGTGATTGTCGCCGGGGGTGGTATGGTCGGGGGGACGATGGCGTGCGCCTTAAAAAAGAGCCCGATATTGTCGAAATTGAATATTTTGCTTTTGGAAGGTAGCGAAAAGAAAACGTTCAAGCTGGGAGAGACATATAGCAACCGCGTTTCGGCGTTGAATCAAAACACGCGATCGCTCATGGAAAAAATTGGTGCGTGGAACGGTATCGCATCAACGCGGATGCAACCCGTGCGCGACATGCATGTTTGGGACGCTTGCTCAGACGCGTTCATCACGTTCAATGAAGAAAACACCGAAACAGAAATCGCATATATGGTCGAAAACGACATTTTGCTACATTCTGTATTCGACCAGCTCGGCGATGCGGATGTTTTATACGGGAGTGCGGTTACGTCTGTTTCGTTACCGGAAGGCGGAGGTAACGTCGCTGTTACGTTGAAAAACGGCGACGAACTGCATTGTAAGTTGCTCATTGGCGCGGATGGTGCGAATTCGAAAGTACGCGCAGCAATGCGCGTTCAGTATTTATCGTGGCCGTACAATCAAATGGGGGTCGTTGCAACTTTAAAATTGGCAGGCGTAACCGGTAACGATATTGCTTGGCAACGTTTCGTTCCGACCGGGCCGATCGCACTTTTACCACTCGACGACCATCACTTGTCGCTCGTCTGGTCCCTGCCGACGGAAATGGCAAAAAATATCTCAAAAATGAGCGACGACGAGTTCGTGGACGCTTTAAACGACGCGCTCTGGAAGAAACACCCACAGAGCGGCGTCGTTTCAACGGCGATGTCGGCGGTGTCGACCGTTTTTAAAACGTCATCGGCGAAACAGTTCCCGCCGTCGGTGGCGGAGGTGGTGGCGGGGACGCGAGCGGCGTTTCCGCTCGGTTTCGGGCACAGCACGAAGTACATCGCCGACGGCGTCGCGTTGGTCGGCGACGCGGCGCACCGCGTTCACCCGCTCGCCGGTCAGGGGGTCAATTTGGGGTTCGGCGACGTCGCCACTTTGATTGAAATCCTCGAGAAAGCGGTTTATTCAGGGGAGTCAATTGCGGATTATGCAAATTTGGCCCGGTACGAAACGCTGCGTCAACGCTACAATGTCCCGATGCAGTTCTCGGTCGATGCGTTACATCGGTTGTATACTACCGACGCGATGCCGGTTGTTTTGGCACGAAGCGTCGGCCTGCAAATCGTTAACTCTCTACTTCCGTTGAAAAAAGCGTTCATGGACCATGCTAGAAATTAAATTGTTAAAAATGTATCATTGCGAGACAACTATACAACGCTGTTCAAAAAGCATCCATCCGTTGGCAAAGTAGTTCTGGAAAGGTGTTTGTTCAACTGGGCTATCGCATTAGACATATTGCATTTCTCTCAGTTCGAATCAGTCCATTAGAGCGGCATTTTCCACTTTGGGTTTAGCCAAAAACCACACGGTTTCTTATCTAGGGAGTAGGAGCCTCGTGAACCACTGAAATGTCGGAAATGCGAGGTCCTGCATGATCAAACTATTGAGGGCCTACCGGAATGTCTTTCACTATCCACTGAAGCATTGTACCACTGTTGAATCCATGAGATGCTCATGGCATTCTCTCCACTTGGTCACTAACAAGCTTTCAAAAAAATTCGGTACAATTTATAGTACCGTCTTTATCCAACGGACACTTATTATTTTTTCTCATTCATCCGCTGATGACCAGCAACTGATGCTTTTAGAAGGTTACACATATTCATACTCCAAATCACGCTTTCCGTGCTTCATTTGTTAACGAGAAGAAAAAAATAATGTTGGTTACTCTTTGAACAGACAACGTAATCTTGTAGGAAATGTTTTTTGTTACATAAAAGTTGAATAGTTACGAAAATAAAGTATCATAATAATTGAAATAATTTTATTGTATGATGCATAAACATTGCTAATATACGCAATAATAGAGTAGTTTGAAAAATGAGGAGAACCTAAAAGGCAAAAAGGGGCTCATTCACAAAAAGCAAATATTGAGCTAGGAATAATTGAATTGCTTGCTCCGATAATTAAAAGCTTCATAAGGACTTCAAAAATTTAAAACTGCCACATGGCAATATCTTGCAACTAACCTAATCATAGAATGCAGTGGTAGGTACATGCGCGTTGTGTAAATAAAGATTATTAAATAAATAACTGTAAAATACAAACCAGTATATTTAAAACTAAGAATGCCAGAGGAGGGGAAATTGGGAGAGGAAGGAGAGAGAAAGGGAAGAATTTGTTACTTCTTAGAAAAGTAATATTTTTCGAGGTGAGTAAATAAAATACAAACGGAGCTGCCATGGAATTCACCGACCGAAGTCGGGCCCATCATATAGTATTATTACACTTCTGGGGGGTGAGCAGTGGATTCCCGACTAACGACCGGCTGTGGTAGGTTTAGGACAGCTGTCTTGCCACATGTGAGCGTTCACCTTACCACCCATTCACTCCCCCTTCGAAGTCATAGAATTTGAGATGTGGAAATTGCAGTTTTAGATAATTTTTCTAAGGAGTTGATTATTTTCCTGGAGAGACCAAGATCTTTAAAATAAATCCCAATTTGGCGTATTAGAAAACGTACAACATTTGTGATCCGCTATAACTAGCGCGCTTGCACCAACATTATGAAAATGATATGGCATATGACAGATTTTTGCGGTCGGCACTGGGACAAGCAAACGGATTTCTCTCTGCTTTTATAGACTTGAGGATATAGTATAGCAACCATCTTAAATTTGGTTGAATGCAGTTGAATGCAGCAGAAAGTACAAATTATTAAAAAAATCTGAAATAAATCTGGAATCAGTTCATGCTAATACGGCTAACACGTTAAGTGGAATTTGAAACAAGTGAATTTTTCAGCATAAATCTACCAGTCGACCATAAAGTGGCATAATCTAAGAACATACGAAATGTTTTTAAAACTAATTCAGGTGGTTTTTTGTTCGGCGGGTAGTTTTAGCGCGGGGAAAAAAAAGATCGTTCATTTTACATTTCGCTCTAACGCGTTGCTCTGTTTCGTTTGGATAAACTATTTCCGATATTAGTTAACGAAGAAACACAATCGAGCCCAATGTCCACTTAGAAATGTGTAAGCCCGCACAGATGCCATTTGAAATAAAGGGAGTGTAACCGGTTTTCCTATTATTTCAGGGCGCAGTGAAGGCGGACCGGAAAATAAAAAATATCCATCCCTTGCTCCCAGCGCCGGCCGATAGGGATCAAGTTAAGAAGGAATATTTGGGGCAAAAGTATAACATTAAATAAGTTTATATCTGTACATTACTAAGAATTCAATAAAATAGGTGTATTATAGTTAATTGTTGAGTATTATTCATCTATTCAGCTGACCCTACTAAGATTGAGTTGAATGATTTTTCTTAGAAATTATATAACTGCAATAAGACCTAAAGTATACGTGGCCGCCTGTGCAGGGGCGCTGTCTGCAACTGGTGAAGGCTTTTGTCCTAGCGTTCTCTGCCACAGCTGCATAGAGCACACTCGATAGGGCAGGGCCTCGATAGGGCTTGGGCCAAATGACCTGCTCGTTATCTTGGGTCAGCTCCTCTCAGTTTAACTCCCATCCAGTAGCGTCCCCGAAGAGAGACGAACCTGAAAGAGACTGTAAACCATGTCATGGCTGCGTCGTAGAGAGCTAATGGGCCCTGTTGCAGTTTGGCCACTAAGACCCATGTGTAGGGTCGACCAAACGCACGGGTCGACACCCATCCGGCGGCCTACACGCAGAAGTGCGAGCCCGGGTAGGACACCGGCCTGCGGGCCAGTTTCCCCTAGGAGTCAACCTTTGGGCGCTCCTGGATTGTTTGTGCGGCGTCAGCCAATCGATTGTGCATTCCGACTGAGTCTGGAAACAGCATTGTTTCCTATAGAGCGGAGGGGTAGTTGTTAACCTTACGGCAACTGCTCTTGAAATGACCTTTCGGGTATCCGATTCCGGGTGAAGAGCCGGGCAAAGGATGCCGTGGTCCGCATAAGAATCGGTAGACACCGTATCACTGCTACGCATGGGAGAGGACCGCGCAAGCAACCTCGAACCTGTAATGTCGGGAGGAAGGAGGTATCCTGATGGTTATTTCCAGATGGAGATATCCTTTCCAACTGGTAAGTCAGGGGAGGAGGCTGCCCACTGGCTACCTTTCCCGGTGCCTCGCCGTAAGGCAGCGTTGGTCTCTGACGTGCATGTTGGCTTAGCTAGACAGTAGATTTGTATCGTCTCGTCTTTTACGCTCATACAATGGCTGAAAGAACGATCTCAAATCGTTATACCGGCCTGGGATGACAGGTTCGCTCGTTGTCCACTTTGGGTGCTGCAATTAACTGCATTCTAAGGAATAACAGGGTGTGGGGGAGGGGGGTCTGGTGAGCTGATGTCAGCTACTTTGAAACGATATTGGGAGGCAAAAGGTGCCACGATCCCTGATAAATTTCGAACTGAATTACTGGTTGAATCTGGTACTGGTTACTGGAGAAATCTGGTTGAATCTGGTAGTGAGGATGCGAGATCAGCCGCTGGGTTCGCTTCCCACTGCCAGTGGGAAGCGAAGCGAAGACTGGACAGTCTTTGTATGCCAAGTCTATTCAATCCATGGGAGAAAGAATGATCAGATGTCGTTCCCTGGGGTGATAGTGTGGCACCGCTCGTATGTGCTTGGGATGCCAATGGTAATTGCTGGATTGTCGATGCAACTAACTCGTCCCTAAATGTTTATTCCAACGTCCTGAGAGCAGAAGGTTTCAACCTTTTCTATCTAGTGGTCTAGGTTTAAATGGTTCTTACAGCATGCAACGTGGAACTGTAATGGGGTCGATTGCGTTTCTTTGTGAACTAAAATCGGAAATTAGTCATTGTGGCATCAATCTGCTGCAGGCTATGAAATTGACCCATTTTAGGTATTGAGGCCACTTCCTACAGTAACAACTCTTGCAGGGCAGGTATACTGGGTTTCGATGGTCTAATTATTGACGGTAATATTCTGAGAAGAATCCTGGGAGCCAGTTAGGGTTGGGCTCATGAAATTCAACTCATTCTAATACTTGAAATGATGCCTCTTGAAATAAATGCTAAAACAGATTTCTTCAAAATATTTTTATTTTCAAAATTCTTTGAGAAAGCTAAGCACCGGCACAATAATAGTATAATCTCAACATAACATAAAAAAATATAATTAGGAACCAAATAAAATCACTCGAATTAAATTAAATACTATGTAAAAATACAGTCCCCCCCCCCCCATTCATTTCAGTACAAATTTACACGTATCAATAGACTATAACTTTTGAAAACTGCTTACTTTCCGGCGTTTGTGTTATTTATTTTAATGAATATGTCGAAAAACATAATTTTCACTAATTTACCATTTAATATCAGTTCTATAATTAGCGTGGGCGGCGTCAGTATACAAATAATATTTTACTCAAAAAAAAAAAAATGTTTTTTTTTTTGTAGAAGAAAATTTAGCAATTTTGTTACTGCCGAACCTGGGATAAGACTCATTTATAATGTTTAGGTTTAAAATAATTAAGCAAAACTTCACTAAAATCATTGATTATATAAAGTATAAGATTGCTCAATGCCATACTATATTTCGGCACCTATGATTTTCTACAAAACGCAACGTGTATACGGCACTCATAGTTCCAAACGTTTATTAATCTTTTATGTTCGGTAACCCAATAGATGGCGTTGTAAATATGCCTATACGATATCCTACCGCAAAATGAAATATTAATATAATATCAACGAATTTTTAAATCAAAGCTCCTATTATTTTAATATTATTTACATAAAGATATCAATTTTTTGTTTGGTATACAGGTCTTAACACATAGTTATCTGGCGCTATAATCTCCATGTAGACTTAACCCCTCGAGGCCCGCGGTTTGAATTTTAATGTGTGCCTTACGGCCCGTATGAAATTCGCGAGTCTCAAAAAAAAGATGGCGTTTCAGAAAAAAAACGATTACTCCGAAACTGTCACACCGATCGTCTAAAAAAGACCTGTTTTATGTTCCTATTGAAATTTGCTATTAGATATTTGTAACGTCGTTATGTAAAGCAATAAAGATTATTCATAATTATTAGTCAAAGTTGTACTAACATAATTAGCGGTCGGCCTCGCCTGGCCATTTCGGGCCGTCTGGGGTTCGACGGTAAATATCAATTCTGGACGTTTCGGGCCGTCTGGTACGCGAGGGGTTAATAGATGGTATTCTAAACTCTCCGTTTTATTTCTGTTATGAAATCAACCTTTATAAAACGCAATAGATAGCACTAATAATTAAATGTTATTATTTGTTATTATTGGTTAAATAATGGGTTTTTATAATCAATCAGTCCTTTATAAAAAAAAATATTTATTATCATTGTTAGTATAGAAGGTCAAATAAATTGTAGGTATTAGTTTCGCCGGATACTATCAGCGCCACCTGCATGTCGTCGGCGCAGGAGTTGTTAAAACGTACTATGGCATTGAGCAATCTAATACCCTGTATAATCAATACAAATATATATATATAAAAAAGTAATATATCCGTTATTTCTTAAAATTCAGATATGGCGTTTCATTAGACAGTAAAGTTTATAAATAAATAAAATACTAAAACACAAACGGAGCTGCCATGGAATTCACCGACCAAAAATCGGGCCCATCATATATAATTATTACACTTCTGGAAGGTGAACAGTGGATTCCGGACTAACGACCGGCTGTGGTAGGTTTAGGACAGCTGTCTTACCACCCATTCACTCCTCCTTCGAAGCCATAGCAGAAATCGCGGTTTTAGATATTTTTTCTAGAGAGGAGTTGATTATTTTCCTGGAGAGACTAAGATCTTTGAAAGGGTGAAACAGAGATTTAGCTGGCAGGCCACGAGCGCCCACTTCCACTGCGTGAAGGTGAACAGTGAAGCCGTTCCGTGTGATGGCATTTGCGAGATCATGGTATTTATTTAATTTGTACTCATGGTCTTTTGGGATATTTGATTCCCATGGAACAAAATCAATAAGAACAACGTAAACTTTATCGTTCTTTTATAAAATTATAATAACAAGAAACGATTTTTCTCCATCATTCTCCCAGTGAAGGCGACAAATGTAAATCATACAAAATGGAAATAATATTGTTATAGCATGCGGTGAGATCCGTTTCTTTTAAATATAGTGACAAATGTTTTCAATATTTACATATATGACAGGATAATGTAATGAATAAATACTAAAAAGGAAACATTATTTAAAAGTTTACGGATATAGAAAGTGTAAATAAGTACTGAACTGCACGGTGGGTTGTATAATATGGCAAGGGATTGTAATAGGTAAATTTAATTTAAAACTATGGCACCGGATTATGACAAAAATATAATCTTTGGATTAAAGTAGTACTACTTTGGTTTAATTATTATTAAAAATGAGGGATTTTCTATTTCGGAAAACTATTGCAGTTCATCCTTACGTTATGAGGCACTTTTTTAGTAGTAGGCATGGAACGACGAATTTTATCAATATCCGATATATCGAAGACGAAGTTAAAGAAAACGATCTGCTTTTACGAATATGCGCGACACGTCTTTAAAATGTACACAGAGCTGAGGCTCCTGAAGTGCTATTTGATTCTAATCTTTCTTTACGGAATCCAAGCACAATGCTAGAAGCGATTTGTCTCTAAATTGAATGGAAGTGTCATAAAATCAAAATAATATTGTTCTATTTTATGCATTTTTCCTTTTTTTTTTAAATTTCATAATTAATTCGTGATTTTTATTATATTTATTGCAACACTGACATACTTCTATATGTTTTTTGACAAACTCATTGACAGTAACCGTCAGATGTATATTTTAGGTTATAAATGATTCTTTAAGAGAAAACAATATTATTAGGACAGAAAACAAAAGCAATCTTGAAAAACTAAAAACCTATTCAAACAATGTGCAATGTGCCACAAGGCCTGTTGGCATGGTGGCTAGGTCGCATGCTCTTACATTGTAAGGTTCCTGGTTCGATTCCTGGCTGGGTCGCATCTTCCGTTGGGATAACGATCGATCGAATGCAATAACACGACACACTTACCCACATGTCACATGCACACATATGTGTAACACTTCGTTGTAGGGTTGGTTGTAGGAGATTGACACTGATAATAAACCCATCTATTGTGAAATTTCACAATAAAGAGTGAAAACAAAGAAAATGCACAGTAAACTAAGTTTTGTTACTATCAGCTGTTTAAGACTTTAACGGTGAGCTGTGGTCCACACGACATTGGTGGACAAAAATGGTTGTAATTGACATTGCGCTTGCGCTTTGGTCATAAATAATTCAACATGATTTGCCTATAGGACTTTCAAAATGTGGGGTTAGCATAGTCAGCGGTTTCAAAGACAATGAAAAACCTGTTGAGCGTTTTAAATGGTCATTTGAACAAACCCTACTTTGGATTGGAATTACTGTTCCGATAGTTTGTGTGAATGCAATAGTGCATTATTTTTGTTGGAAGGTACTTCCAAAATTCCTTTTCGTCTTTTCCCTACTCTCGGTCATTTCAGTGCGCTCCATGTATATTTAGATAAGAGTTTCCTCAGCTTAGTTTGATTTGTGTGCCTCATAACATAGAGTAAACTGCAATGGACTCCCGGATATTCCGGTGAAAATTAAGCCTCTTTATTGAAACCGAGGGGATTGTTGCTCTGCCATCTCCAGGAGTCTGCGCACATATCTTCAATCCCTTTCTTTGCAGTCCAGCTGAGAACGCGGTTGGCGAGAGATGCATCTGCATATGAAGACGACACGTCCCCAGCCCTCCTGTCTACGATCTTGTAAGGAACTTTTTTACCACTCGCAGCCTCGAATGCAGCAACCACTTGAAGGACGGAGTAGCCATTACCAGTTCCTAAATAAAAAATAATGAATAAGAAAATATACATTAGCAAAGCAGCATCCCTAAAACGGATATGGCTCGAACAGCCTTATGACTTCAGCAGTTGAACTCTGGAATATTAAAGGAGAACCACAAGGCATAGAGAAATTCTACAATAGGCATGGGACGAGTTCCCTCTACTCAAGATAGGATACAAACAAAATGTTACCTGGGTATACTCTCAGGAAAAGTTACATAATCAATCCTGAGAGCGATGACCTCCTTAACACAGAAGCATCAGACAATATAACCATTTTTACGGATGTTAGCTGTGATGTTTTACGGATTTATGTGGGGGAAAGCCACAAGGGCCCTAAAACTAGGGTAAAGTGAGGATAGCTATGTGATTGGCTATCCCTCTATTACATCATTAGCATCGTCAGCTTCGTCTCTAAAGAGTCATAGTATTGTGACTTTGAAATTTTAGAAGAGGTAATAAAAACGACAACTATTGGCAACTAACTATTGGCTATTTTGTCTAGACATTGTGATACTGTAACTGTGGTGCTTACAATATATTGGCAATTCGAAAGTAAAATTTGTGATGGTTACATAATATTTAACAGGCAGTATCTTTTAAATGGCAGTTGCAATATTTTACCCAGCTTTAGATATCATGTATTCAATCAAAACTGCTTGACAAAACTGTTTTCAACCAAACGGTCAAAAACGGTTTTTATGAGAAGCTTTAGAGGGAGTCAATCGATGATCTCGATCAAAGAATAGCAGAAGCGAGGACCAGCTCCTGTCATAGTTTGGGCCGCAGTTGCTACTGAAGGTCCACTTGGACATGGACATTCCAGCAGGTCTCGGCGCTTTCCCAAAAAGCCCTTGAAAATTAAAAATTTGTGAGAATCTTAAGAGGTTTATTTTAGCGCAAGCCGATTCGCTGGATTTTATCATTTGGAGCATATTTGCGGCTAGGGTGTCAAAAATACTAGTTTATATTCAAGGCATGTCTTTTCCGAGAATCGCAGTGAACCCCGCTGGCCTCTTATTCGAACAACAAGTGATGGAGTCATCACCAAACTCAATGCCACCATCAAGGCCAAAAGTGGTTATATCAAAGACTGGATTCAGTCAGCTCCGTTCAGCTTTTTAAAATAATAAATTAGGACGGACCAAACGTCTCCACCACCACTAACGACCAGACATATGTGGTTGAAAAGCTCTTTTCATCACTGCTATTTGTACTATGGCGGTGAGTCTCAAATCATTGTGGGGAAAGGGTTACAGCTTTAACAAAAACCTATGTAATTGTATCAAAAAAAATCGTATATTACAGTAAAACATCGTTATTACGTTTTAGTGTCAGAATAACAAACTAATAGTCATGTGTTAAAGCTGATAATGCAACCATGATGCGTCACAATTGTAACTTTGGCAGTTCCTTTCTGCAAAAATAAAGGTATGACGACGCGAAACATGGCAGCGTTCCGTGGCTCCGCATAACCAGGTAACCATAATACATCACAATTGTTACTTTGGCAGTTCCTATCCGCAACAAAAAAGGTGTGACGACATAAATGGTGATAAGCGAGCTGGTGATGAGAAACATGCTGATGATAAGCGACGATTTTTCATATAGTGACTCAGGTTTTTCCATTAACTGCAACTTTTTTCCGACAATGATTTTAAACTGACCGCCATAGTAACATGACAGTAATGAAGAGCTTTCCATAGAAATATGTCTGCTCGTAATTGGTGGTAGGGACGCGTCCCATACATTTTTGCTCATCCACCTTTGCCATCTTACATTTTCAAATAAAAACATCAAAAATTGATAGAATTGTCATTTCCTTAGTAACACTTGTTCCATCGCACGCAGTACTTGTTTTGTATCTTCAGTAAGTCGATAGTAGTTTGTCTAGTTTGATAGATACACTGATAATTCAAAACTACTGGTCAATGTCAGCGATTCCTATTAATAGCTTATTTAACTTTCGGAGTTGGGTAAGTTTATGTAAATAACTGCGATCTTTACCAAGATTAAATGTGAGGAATCCTCGGTTATCAGCCTTCTTAAAGAGATCCAACGCTCTCACATGACCTACTGCCAGATCTTCAACGTGGATGTAATCCCTGACCCCAGTGCCATCCGGTGTATCGTAATCGTCACCGTAGACATCCAAGTGAGGTCGACGACCGACGGCCACCTGTTGAAAAAGTTTTACTTAAGATAATTGCACTAAGAAATCTTGAATTAGGATAGTTAAAATACACAGGGAGTAGAATATGGATGGATATGTATTATCTTTCGGATGAAATGTCATCAATGCCGCAAATTTTCTAGCTGTCGAAATAAAAACATACATTCAATTGAAAGAAGCAAGTCAAGCATTATATTGAAAATAAATAAATAGGAGTATTGTGCGGTGATTAAATTCTTGACAAAAGAGGGGAAAGCACTGACTGAAATCAATAACTGCTCACAGGCTGTTAAGATTTTTTGAGGCACTTTTTGTACATGATGCTCCGCCTGATAACACACCGTCACAGTATACAGACAGTAGCTTCTCTGAAAACAAAATTGAAATCGAAGCGAGCGACGTTATGAGTCCTAATGGCTAGTCCGCCGACGCATATAGTCAAACGTCTGAGAAATTTGCCAACTTCCACTTGCATGTAATGCCAACCAGTAGCGTTTGCCGAGACGTATCCCTCAGCTCACTTCCCTCGCACCCTATCCCCGCAACACCCTGCTGCTCGAGAGTGCGCTTACTGTATCTAACTCAGTATACTATGGCGCCATGGCGCAGGACATAGGTACTACTGGCACTGGCAGCTGACATAAAATTATATTTTTTTAAATCACCTAACAAAAAAAGGTACTTTCATAGGCTGTGATGGACCAATATTACTAATAATGCATATTTTGTGCTTATTCAGGGGGTTATCTACAAGAGGAAAAATGTATTTATTTTTGTTTGTTTTAATTTTCCGGCCAACTGATTTTTTTTTAAAGATGAATACGGATACATATATATATATATATATATATATATATATATATATATATATATATATATATATATATATATATATATATATATATATATATATATATATATATATATATATATATATATATATTTATATTTATATATATATATATATATATATATATATATATATATATATATATATATATATATATATATATATATATATATATATATATATATATATATATATACATACATACATACATACATACATACATACATACATACATACATACATACATACATACATACATACATACATACATACATACATACATACATACGCACACACGCACGCACACACGCACACACACACACATACATACATCTTGAAATACTGGACTTAAGAGACTTGGAATTTGCCAAAACCACATTGTGAAATATTTGAAATATTCCACATGTGGAATATTTCTTATATAAGCGAAATTCTGCCATATTTAATAAAATACTACAGCATATTGGGAAAATGGCCATTTTAAAACCACGGAAATACTACAAATGTACTACATCTGCAATCAGAATCACTTGACACAATCACTATCGGGGGAGAATAGGGGAGTCGAGGAGGGTTGGCATGCGAGGGAGGGCTTGTCTGCTTTCCCGAGAGTTTAAGATGACACAACCAATTTTTTTACAGTGGCCCTCGCAACTATCAGACCCTCGATCCACCACTGCGTGCACATACCTGTGATATGTAAGGCATCAGATTGTTTGGTATTCCATTAGGATCTTCGCCGATTTGTCCTGACTTATGAGCACCCACCGGGTTGAAGTAACGAAGAGATATGATAGTCCATGTCTGAAATAAGAAGGAACATGTAGCTTGGATACTGTAATTTGGATATTGTAACTGTTACATTGGCGCCATGCAGAAAATCTACAAAAATCGAATTATTTCTGATTAAAATTTTTCGCCATTAACGCAAACTACCAAGTACACTCGGGAGCAATGAATCCGGGTCACTTAATATACCGGAAACTAACAATGCTAGCTTATTTAATAATTACCACATTAATAATAACATTAAATACCAGAAACAATTTTATTTAACAACTTACATCATCGCTTTGACACAAATCCTTCATGACCTCTTCGCAGACGTATTTGCTGCGTCCGTAGGGATTCGTCACTCCCTGTCCCGTGGCATGCTTTTCGTCCATAGGAAGGTACTGCGGGTCACCATAGACAGTGGCTGATGAGCTGTAGACGAGGCGTCGCACCCCATTCTCCTTCATCGCCTGGAAATGAGTAAAAAATAAAATATATTAGTGAGCGCACCTGAGAGGTAATGGAATCGAAAATACACCTTGCACCAGAAAATTTTGTATCGCTGGTATCCAATTATAGAATATCCATTTATTTCAATATTTCCAGATCCTTAGAATTGGACAGAATCAACGTTTTGGTTATTCTGGAGGTGGCATAGAGCAGAGAGGGCAGTTTTAGAGCTAGTCAAAAAATGTGTTTGGACCTGAAAAGAGTGAAGGGGTCATATAGAGTTGTCAACTACAACGGGCGAACCCGTCACCTCAGGAAGTTTTAACGATTAGGTGAACGCAGAAGACTTGGACAAAACAATCCACCACCAAGCTCCGCCACATGCCCGCAAGAGGCTAACGCCTTAACCGCGAGATAGCCAGGAGGGTTACCCAGCGGGCTTACACTCACGCCCTTGCTTCCAATTGCGACCCGATTACTCCGGTCTCTCGATTGGTTACGAGTTCGAGGTCGCTTGCGCGGTCCTCTCCCTTACGAAGCGGTGAAACGGTGTATACCGAATCTATCGCGGACCACGGCATCCTTTGCCCGGGGTCAAGGATCCTTTCCAATCCTTCATCCTTTGCCAGTGAAGGGGGCAGTTTGACCAAGGACAACCAAGATTTAAGAGTTCCCCACACTAGGCAGCCTTGCTGCCCGACATATGATGACACATCGGTGCCCGTTCACTAGGCAGCCAAGAAATCATGACTGCAGCAGCCAATAAAACGTGCACTCATGCACGGCAGCTAACCGGCTGCCGCAGCCAGAGTGCGTCAAGGGCGCGTATATGGCTGCCCTCAGTCACCGCAGCCAGCCAGTCACGCAGCCAGACATATTTTCCATAGGTTCACTTCGTTCGACTCACGGTCACGACTGGCTGCGTGGGCTGGCTGCTTAAACAGGCTGTTCACTATTTTGTTCAATATATTGTCTGCCTAGTGTGCGGGCGGTCTTAAACTAGCTATTGTTTGTTGGATATCGCTGAAATCATAAATAAGAAAGAGCCAATAAAAATGAAAAGTAAGTAGTTGACATAGATACCTATGAGATAACAAGCCTTTCGAGGGTCAGAAATTAATAAGCCATCTATTTTTGCCAGGCAATTGCTAAAAAGTACTATTACATGATCGCCAGAGAGGTTGTTGCCCCGATGAGTGAGTTTCCTGTCTAGGAATTTAAAATTAATTGACAATAAAGAAAATATTAGAGCTCTTACAGACCAGCTTTGGGTCATATGAAGTAAATTTGGGGCAAAGGTGGGCGAGTCCAAGGCATTTTCAGGGCTTCAACTTTATACAGGCTGACCAGTCATATAATAGCTCCACTTTTTACATGACTGCACGAAAACAAAGGAGTGTAATGTGTTCAGGGTTCATCTTGTTTTCGTTTTATTTCCACCATAACTTCTAAACGCTTGAACTGATTTAGAAGAGTGTGGTATTGTTATAATATTTTTCATCCAGAGTATCATAGGGTACCTTAACTGTCCAAATATCATATTATAAGTAGTTGTCTAAATGTCCAAATGTCAATAAATTACCATAAATATATTGTGTTTAGTTTTAAATGAAAGGCCTAAGTGAGTATATTCCGGAAATATACATGTATCTATATGGATAAATACATAAACCACAAGTATTTCATAAAAAAACTGTAAGAAAAATAATTATAATTACAATTGTTAACTTTCTGTAACGACAGTAGTGTTTTTTATTTTGTTTAATATATTTACTTGTTGTAGCAGTTGAGAAAGCTGTATACAAATGTTACATGTGGGTAAACATAGATATATCATTCATGAATAAACATACTCGAAAACATGATAGAATAGAAATAGGAACAGTATAGGATAAACGGTTATATAATCTGGCGACTTACCTGTAGAAGTATGCATGTTCCCGTTACGTTAGTTTGGTAATAGGTCAAAGGTATCTTGCAAGATTCACCGACGGATTTCAAAGCCGCAAAATGTATAACACAGCTTATGGAATGCTGAAACAAAGAAATTCATGGGATTATAATCAAGCAATCTATATTTTATAGGCAGCAGCACGGAATATGATGAATAACTTTTAGTAACCTCATCATATCATATTCATGATCATATCATCATATCATATCAAATTCGCCTTTTCTTAAGAATAAAGCGTTTTATTATATCATCATCACAGCATATCATCATAATATCATATACATCTTTATTTCATTATTTAACTTATTTATTTTGATGAGTAACTTTTTTATTATTTGTAGTGTGGGGTTTTTCTAAGGTCTTTATGAGCCTTGTACGGCCATTGCTGATCTATTGCGTTCGCCGCCCACTATAGTTCTGTGCTAAGCCTCGTTTCATTTAAGAACCGCAATAGACTTCTGGCGCCAGATTGTTTTACTGGCCACCCAAGTGGGTGTATCTTTTACGCATCAGCGGGCCAAACTCGCACATGAGGTGCAGGGGAGTTTCATCTGCCCCTTGGCAGAACCTTGAGGTTGTACATGTATTTGTTCAGGCCACAATGCCCCCAGGAGCGGCCTCACCAGTATGCGTAGATTGTTCCTGTTTAGCGATAATGCCTCAAGGGCAGTCTTACGGTCGTAATGAGTAACTTTTAGTAGGTACCCATTTAAATCATTGACTATTTTGAGTAATAGGGGTTTATTTTGTTCTGTAATAAATTTTAAGATAAATAAATTTTAGTAGGTTTTAAAGAATTGACTTTTTTAATCATTAATGTAATATTCTTAGATACTATTTTTTGACAATCTATTTGTTAACACCGTCCTTTCACAATAAATATGTAACATAAATTCTAATCTTTCCGTTATCCCCTCCCTTTCCTTATCTTATTTTGGCAGTTTATTTATTTATTTATGTATTTATTCATTCATTTATTAATTTATATATTAATAGTATATATGTATTATGTTCTACTCGAAAATTTATTTATTTACTTTTGGCTTCAGATACACACAAAATGCATAATATTTGCTATAATTTAAAATTTCATTTAATGGTATATCTTTTTGTATCATACTGTACTTCAATTTTTGCCTTTTCTTCTTTTCACATCAGCATGTTGGTTGACTGAAAGATATTGTAATGTAGCAATAAGTCCGCCATTGTACCTTGTTTTTTATTGTACAACTAGATGACCCGGTGAACTTATACCACTTAAAATTGATTTGATTGTAACTCTTCATAAGCGTTTATTGATCCTAATCAACCTTCCAAATCCAATTCATTGAAATCTATAATATGGCCGAATCATGTACGGTTTGAGTTTTTTTACTTTTTCGGCTTTTTCGACTTTTTCAACTTTTCTGACTTTTTCGACTTTTTTGCATTTTTTGACTTTTTCGACTTTTTCGAATTTTCCGACTTTCTTGACTTTTCCGACTTTTTCGACTTCGACTTTTTCGACTTTTTTGACTTTTCGACTTTTTCAAATTTTACACATTGTACGGAATGAATAACAGTTATGGATGGCGCAGCTGTCAAACAATACGATCGCCGCGATAGCCATCTACAAAGTGGCCAATGTTCCCAAAATGATCAATTTCGATTTTTTCGATTTTCGGTTGTTTCTTTGAGTTTTTGCTAAATATTTTTTTTTGTAAACCACCCCTGAATCAAGGCAAACAAAATAAAAGAAAAAGAATCGAAATCGATTGAGTCATTTCCGAGATCCTGCGAGACTAACGCACGGCGATTCATTTTTATATATATAGATAAAGAGATTTTCATTCTTTCCTTCATTCAGTTAAATTCTAGACAACCTATACAGGTATGTTAAGTAAAAAGTAGTAACGAGACTTACTACCTAACACAAATATTTTGACATGTCCGAGAGCGCTTTTTAGCCGTCAATTGGACACAACGAAAATGTAAATGTAAAATAACTCATTTGAATATAAAGACCAAAATGTATTTTACCCACACCCTGGGTAAGTATAAGATCGAGTGCAGTTGAGGGTTAGCTTATTTTAAACAATTTTATAGAGACTCGACTGATGGAACACATCAAAGCTGTTAAAAAGGGTGAGCGAGAAAACTCGACGTTCTGCAAACACATGACGTGCAGTTTCAAAATCTCATAGTGTTATTCAAAAACAATTCTACTTGCCTCATATGAACCAGGTAGCCATAGAAATAAGAAGAACCCTGAACCCTTCAATAGAGATTCTTCGATGGTTTTAACCCGTTGAATATGAGTCAACCAAATCTGGTCGCGAAACAATTATCCGTTGAGTACGAGTCGACCAAATCTGGTCGCGCGTTTTTTTCACTTCTTTGACGTTCTCATATTTATTCATAATTATAATTGTTTTACAAAATGATATTTCAATATTCTATATTCGAAATTTCAATGCAATCATTGTGCAGTTGTTCTTTTTATGATTGGTGTAGTAGTTTCGTAGTTATAGTACTTTAAGTCGATGTCGCCGAAAATCCTGCAAAAGAGACAGATGCATCCATGAAAATACCCATTTACTCCAAGGGTTAAACGCACTACTACATGAACCCTCTTTTTAAAATGGTCTAAACGTCCATCGCCAAGTGCTGAGATGCAAAATGAGATACAGTGAGTATTGTGTTTATGACGGAATTTCAATATTCACTCCCTCTCACTATAATCTGTCTAGTAACCGCAGCAGTATACTACCTACTCGCAGAACAGCAGATGACAGCTGACAGCACTTCAGTCTATCCTGGCGATTGTAACATCGCTGAAACATCGGGTGCTACAAACCTCACATGGTAAGAAGCAAACCGTTTTTCTTGTTTGTAATACTTAAATGTTTAAAAATACCTTTTTAAAAATGCCATCCAGTGCAGTCTTATCGCAGATGTCTTCGTTGTAGAAAACTATCTGTTTGCCGGTTAGGCGTTCGATTCTGACAAGTGATTCGGGCTTTTTAGCACCTTTTGCTATGAAAGCATTGCACATGTTGTCCACAACGACTATCTCAGCATCGGTTCCTAGCTCCAGGAGGCTGGCCACGGTGTGAGACCCGACATAGCCCGCTCCGCCAGTCACTAGAATAGCCGTCTGCTTCGTAGACGCCGCCATGCTGGATAGAATTAACAATATGAAAAGATAAAAACAATATTATTTTTATAGTAAATGGCCAAGCAGCATAGATTATTTTGTTTTAAGACAGTATTTCACACTTAATAAAACTATCCAGTATGTGTTTTAAATATTTTTATTTGTTTTTAAAAACAGCGGCGGATTACGGACTAACGACCGGCTGTGGTAGGTTTAGGACAGCTCTCTGGCCACATGTGAGCGTTCACCTTACCACCCATTCACTCCCCCTTTAAAGCCATAGAATTTGAGATGCGGATATCGCGGTTTTAGATATTTTTTTTAGGAAGGAGTTGATTATTTTACTGGAGAGACAAAGATCTTTAAAAAGGTGAAACAGAGATTTAGCTTAGGTAGATAGATACCTAATCTGGTGAAATCGTCAAAAAATAATACATATTAGATAAATTACATATTAGTTAAATTTCAAAATGAAAAACCATAGTAGAAATATAAATATAAATAAAACCAGCTTCCGAGATAGAAAGTAAAGGGGGGCTGTCTGGACGAAGGGCTGTGCATCCGAGACTTTCAGGGAATTTATACTGCTTAGAGACCGAATCGACCTCCAGACCCCAATCTGAAGCTTTCTCGATTATTGAGAAAGGTTTTGTAGTGAAATGTTTTTTGCCTTTAGAGCCATCCCGCACCAACTGTATTGGGGGTTTGGAGGGTACTGTCAAACCCTTGTTAGCGCGAGATACTGAGAGGCTTATTACCTTGCGAATAACAGCAAGGACTGTCGTGGTGGTAAGTGTACCGTCCTTAATCTAAGGACGGTACACTTACCACCACGTCGTGGTGGTAAGTGGACCGTCCTTAATCTAATCGTCCCCTTGCTCTACCTTAACTGTCCAAATATCAAGTGAAAAATTGTCTAAATATCCTAATCTCCAAATGTCAATAAATTACATAAATATATCGTGTTTAGTGTCAAGTAAAAGGTCTGATTGAGTACATTCCGAAAATATATATGTATCTATATAGATAAATACATTATCCACAAATATTTCATAACAAACCATAATAAATTCACTTATTGTAACAGCAGACGGGTTTTTTATTCCTTTTAATAAATTTACTTGTTAACTCCTCTCCTCGCGGAGTAAAAATTCAGCTGTCCCATTCGCGCGCGACCTTTTCGCGCGCAAAATCGACGACCTTGATTAAAACGACCATAAGTTATAAACCACTATACGGATCATAAAAAGAAGAACTGTAAAATGATCGCATTGAAATTTGACATATAAAACATTATAACTTTATCTCGTAAATCAATTAAGATAATAATGGCGACAAATTACAAAACGCAAACGGCCTCCATCGTGTCGTCATCACTGGACCAAGTGGACGCCTGTCATTCCAGTGTATTAAAACTTGCATCCCCAAAAGGACGCCTGTCATTTGTCGGGTTAAATCAATTCGAATCCCCTTTCAAATACCCTTTTTAAAATCACGGCCATCTCGGG